>OZ017762.1:0-343426 GCA_963969365.1 Asterochloris sp. CNOR1
CCTAAACCCTAAACCCTAAACCCTAAACCCTAAACCCTAAACCCTAAACCCTAAACCCTAAACCCTAAACCCTAAACCCTAAACCCTAAACCCTAAACCCTAAACCCTAAACCCTAAACCCTAAACCCTAAACCCTAAACCCTAAACCCTAAACCCTAAACCCTAAACCCTAAACCCTAAACCCTAAACCCTAACCCTAAACCCTAAACCCTAAACCCTAAACCCTAAACCCTAAACCCTAAACCCTAAACCCTAAACCCTAAACCCTAAACCCTGAACCCTAAACCCTAAACCCTAAACCCTAAACCCTAAACCCTAAACCCTAAACCCTAAACCCTAAACCCTAAACCCCAAACCCTAACCCTGAACCCTTACCGAACCCTGAACCCTGAACCCTGAACCCTGAACCCTGAACCCTGAACCCCGAACCCTGAACCCTGAACCCTGAACCCTGAACCGCCTCTTTGCTCTGCAAGGCAGCCTGTGACCAGCAGGTGGGCTGATGGCAAGCACCAACCCCTGGAACAAAGCAGCGCTGGCAGCTGGTGGCAATGACAATAGAGCACCTGGCCAGCGTCGCTATGACCCTTCCTATTATGCAGCGTTTGTCTTTGACCCGGTGGATGGTCACAATGTGGAGGCTGTTTTCAACAAGCCGGCGAGCTAAAGCAAGCTCACATTCCAGTGGCTAGCGATAAGTCTCTTGCATTGCAATTGGCATGCATCTGTCACCCTAAACCCTAAACCCTAAACCCTAAACCCTAAACCCTAAACCCTAAACCCTAAACCCTAAACCCTAAACCCTAAACCCTAAACCCTAAACCCTAAACCCTAACCCCTAAACCCTAAACCCTAAACCCTAAACCCTAAACCCTAAACCCTAAACCCTGAACCCTGAACCCTAAACCCTAAACCCTAAACCCTAACCCCCGACCAGGTTTTTCCAAGTAACCAGTTCAATTCCTGCCACCACTGCCATATTTCTTCCACATATGTGGACATGCATGTCACAGGAAGCCGTTATAAACAAGTGAAGTAGGGGAGCGAGTATCTGCCAGTCAAAAATTCTCAAAGGTCTGCACTTGACACAGCTAGCTGCCATAGCCACAAGATTACTGTGCAGTCAAACATCATGCTCTCAGGCATAGGCTGCACACTGCAGACAGGAAACCGATGCACTGCCACAGTGAGAGATGCTCAGCCTCAGGTCTGGAGCAGCCAGCGACCAGGGCAGTCCATTCCAATGATCTGCACGCTATGCAGAGTTCAGCACTGCATGTTGCCAGGCCACTGGGCTGCCTGTCGGTCTGCCCTATGATTGTTGCTTCCTGAGTCTGCGTAGCCAAGCTAGTTGCGCAGAGTCTTCCCCAACAGACTCAGACAGGTCATGCTGTGGCTGTGGCTTGGTCTCTGGTAAGTCGGCCTGGCACTCCTCTGGATGTTGCTGCAGCCAGGCATCCTCAGAGCTGCTCCAGGTCTGTTGAATGTCTCTCCCAGGCTGCTTGAAGCGATGCGGCGGCCCCACCATGCTTTGCAGTAGCATCCTGGGCCCGATCCTGGCAGCGCCGTCAGCGAAGTCCCGGGTAGCGCACCGCAGGCTGACCTGCAGGCAAGACACGGGACCCAACCTATGTAACACAGGGCTGCGGATAGCTCAGGCTGCTACCTGCTCAATGCTGCCTGACCTGCACCAAACAAGATGAACTGTATCCTTGCATTACATGGCAGCAGCACACAGGCTATTGCAAGGCCTGAGCCCGGATCATCAGCAAGGTGCTAGCTGAACCATTTCAGGAGGTTGCAGCTGGTATCACAAAGGCACTGCGATGCTGAAGGCCAGGATGCCAGCTGCAGGCTAAACACATATCTGGGCCATGCAGGAGCTTGAAGCAGCGCACATGAGAAAACTCAGTCGTAGCTGCTGCAGGCCATCATGGCCAGGATGCACAAGCCGACCACATCTCACACGCCCAGCAAAACAAGGGCACAGACCTTTCTGTCAATCTCCAGCAGCAGATCCTCCAGGCCACGGCCCTCCTTGGCCGAGACAAACACCATGGTGGGTCTGACACCCCCTGTAAGACGCCCATCCTCCCCCTGGGCAGCTGCCGTGGCAGCAGCAGCAGCAGTGTTCAGCTGCTGCTGCTGCTGCATCTGGGGCTGCTGACCCTTCCAGCTGCCTGGAGGTAGTACCTTTGCAGCAGCCTCTGCCTGAGTAAGCTCCTCAGGAGCCTGATCAGCCATGCCTGGAAAAGCCTCCATATCCAAGGCTGCTGGGGCATTGCCGTCTAGAATATGTGCCTGCTGGCCTGCACCTGCCTCCCCTTGGGCTGAGCCTTCAAGAGCCATGTCTCCAGAACTCGCCACGTCTAAAGTGGCAGGTTCGCTGTCTGGCTGAAGAGGTGCCTGCTGGCCCGCGTCGTCATCCCCTCGGGTTGGCAATGCAGCTGCAGCCTGCTCTAGCTGGCCTACACTGTCCTCTTCATACATCAGGCCTGCTGCAGCCTCCCCCTGGGGCGAGCCAGCAGGTGAGTCACCCTGGGCAGCGCCTGCAGCTGCGGCCTGAGCCTGCCGCTCCTTCTGCAGCAGCTCGGTCTGCTGCGCCTGCACAGAGTGCAGCTGGGCGCCGACAGGCTCCTGCAGCAGGTCTGTCTTGTTCCAGACCTCTAATAGGTCCCGCACCAAGCGGTCCTGAGGGACTCCCAGGCTGGCCAGCACCTGCAGCAAAGGAAGACACTCATTGAAGGTGATGCGAAGATTTGGGGTTAATATGTTAGACAAAGACTCCTAAGGAGTCACGTTGAGGCTGGCGGAACACCTGCAGCAGGCAGGCAGGGTCTGCAAGTGAGATGCACATGGAGACGCAAGGGCTCCTGAGGGACGCCCAGGCTGGACAGCAGCTGCAGCACAGGCAGACGCTCAAAATAAGATGTGTTACACATAGGTCAGAAAGTGTGTGAGACAAGGGCTCATGAGGGACGCCCCAGGCTAGCCAGCAGCACAGCAGGTGGAGTATGCACTGCGGGCTGCACACTTGGGGAGAACGGAATGCCCAGGCTGGTCAGCACCTGCAACAGACGCAGTTGGGGTGTGATGTTGGTTGTGGACGGATGCAACCGTGGCAAGCCAGCATCTGTTGCAGGGGCGAGAGCATCCCTGTGCACTGGTGTGCTGCATTGCCTGCTGACTGCCACTGAGTGTGTGCAAAGACAGGCCAGTGCTGCCAGCAGCTGCTGGTATACAAGTCTGTTACGACCTTACAGCAAGCAGGCAGCAGCGTTGCAGCAGATGCAATCAGGGACCTGGCCTGTGCTGGCTACACACGGCAGCCAAGCCAGCACGTAGCTTGGGCATGGGGTTCACAGTGGCCTGTCCCTGCTCCAAAGGCCTTGTCCCTGGGCTGCTGCTGACTCAACATGTGGCTGAAGCCCCACCTGCATGACGGCCTCTCGCTGTTGCAGAACGTAGGGCGAGCTTGCATCCAGGACGTGCAGCAGCAGGTCTGCCTGGGTTACCTCCTCCAGCGTGGACTGCAGCACAGTCAGCACACACCAATGGCTTGTACAGAGCCTTGATACAGAAGCAGAAGCACAGCATCCCATCCTGGTATTGTCACCCAAAGAGCTTCACATGCCACAAGCAGACTAAGCTGCAGCTCTGCCTTGGTCACCTGTTTCAGCGCAGCCTGCAATGAGGCAGAATGAACCAGGTGGCTGCTCTGAGCACACCCTGCTGCCAGCCAATTCAGTGCTACAGTCATGCACAGCAGCTTGAAATGCAGGGCACAGTAGAAGTACTCTGGTTGCAAAAGTGCACATGTGGCAGGCCTTAAGCCCAGCCAAACAGCACTCAGAGGCACAGGGCAGCTGTGCTGGCAAGCACAGCATCCTTCTCATGAGAGAGCACTCAGGAATGTCCAGGCGGAAGCAGGGACAGCGCAACATAGCCTGCCTGCAGCATAAGCTGGCATGCAGCCCCACAGAGAGGCACATGGGGGATATCAGCCCCCTGCTACGGGTTATAGCAGGGTTAGGGTTTAGGTGACAAGCATGGCCAACCCAAAGCAGGCTTGCCAAGCCAGGCACCACCTGGACTGAAGCACAGCGGCCTGTCCCAGCAGGCAGAAGCTATACATCATAACCCTAGATGGAGCACGATCTGCATGTCCGCACCATGGGAACCACCTGCTGCTACTGACATGACCAGGCAGAAGCGCCCCTTGGCTGATTCAAGGCCAACGTATGCCGGTGGTCGATGTGTTGATGAAAGAGTTGGGCCCAAAGCAGCTGAGGCTTGGTGCAGCTGAGGCTTGGTGCAGCTGACCTTGAAGGCCTTGATGAGCTGTGGAGGCAGATCTGTGATGAAGCCCACTGTGTCGCTCAGGAGCGCCTCACGCCCCGAAGGGAGCATGACCCGCCTCAAAGTCGGGTCCAGAGTCGCAAACAGCCTGCATGGGAGGGAAGGGGCCTCATGAGTGGGCCAAAGGCAGGCGCAGGTCATCTTTCTGGGGACTGCAGCATGCCCTTGCAGGCGCGCGCCCAGCTGATCTGGTCAGGCTGCGATTGCGTGCTGTGATGGGCCATGTAGCTTTGGGAAAGACACAGGCATCTGTCCCCTCAGCTGGCCTGGGGGGCATGATGCGCCAAGCTGTGCAGCAGCAGTTCTTTACCATGGCATGCGGTGCAGTCAGCCCCCCTCCTGATGGGAGTCCGTAGCGTCCATGCAGCTGTGCACATTGTAAAGGGAGCAGCAGCTCAACAACAAGCCTGCCAGGCCAGAGTAACGTGAGGTGTGCTACAAGAAGTTCCCCAATGCAGCCAAGTTGCGCACGACTTCACAGCCAGATGCGGGTTTTGCAGCGACACCTGGCCTGCACCCCTGCGCAATGCTCTTGCATGTCCATCCCACCCTTACATGTCGCCTGTGCCGGGATAGATTTGGAGGCACCCTGCATTTAGATGCAGCAGGCAGCTACCCACTGGCCCAGCTGCCCCACTTGTCCTGCAACCCATCTAGATTGCTCTTGTCCCTCCTGCCTGATGGCACCAGCCCTTTGCAGCAAGCCATCGGTGCCCTCCCTAAGCTCAGACATCGTGTCCAGCCCACGTGACGTGCACCAGTTGGGTATGCTCCCTTGTAAGGGATACCATCCCCACACAAGCTAGCAGGTTGATCTGCACCCCACCCTGCAGGCCCGTGTCCCTGTTGACAAGCGCTGAGGTAAGGAAGAGGCGTAGCCAAGTAGGACCCCCAGTCCTGCACCAGGCCAGTCCAAACTATGTAAAGCTGTCTTGCCTGTCCTGCACCCCAGCTCACTTGTCCTGCACGCCCATGTCCCTCTTGCTGAGCGCTTGCGTCAGCGAGCTCTTCCCCGCATTGGTGTACCCAATCACGGCCACCACAGCCTTGCCAGCGCGACGGCTGCTGCCTCGCTGCAACTCCCGTGTGCGCTGTACCTGCAGGCAACAAGGGGCCCCTGCAGTGCATTCAGGGCTCACAATGCACTGTACTCTGGGCCAGCAGGCACAGGTATGTAGCCTGGTTGCCAGACATAGCTGCAGCTCTTGCACGCGCTGAGCCTTCAGCGCAACAAGCTGCGCTTGGCATGTTGCTGCAGCTGCAGCATCCATGGACCCCCAAAACAGCCTTGTCAGGAAGATTGCAGGTCTGCCCTGCTGGCGGCTGCTTCATTGCTGCAGCGCCAGCTACAGTGCACCTACACAGTCACAGCGACAAGGGCCCACACAAGGGCCACCAAGGGCTAGACTGCCCTCTGCTTGAGTGCGGCAGGCTGAAGTGCATGTGCTTCAGGCCAAGACAGCTGCAGCTGTGCCTGCAAGGAAGCGGCAGGCTGTGCTCTTGCTGTGAGTTTGATTGCACTGCACCTGCACCACCAGGTGCAGCCAGCCACAGCAGCCCAGGCAACCCACCTCGCCAAGTTTAGCCAGCAGAGCCTTACGCCGAGTGGCCAGGCGCCTCCTTTGGAGCTGCAGCTCGGACTCACCGGCACCTGCTGCGCCTCCCAGGCCTCCTGACGCCGCGCTGCTGCGCCCGCGCTGCCTGCACACAGCCATGCCATGTAGCATGCTGTCCTGGCACAGAGCAGTTCTCTGACAGCCGCTGGCAGCAACTGACTGCCTGCGCAGGACACCTCTGCAGCTGCGGCAATCCCCACAGCAGTGCAGAGCTTTGATGTTGCTAGACTTGGTGTGTTTACTAAACAGCACCAAACAACGGAGCATCTGCAAGCATCTCTGGCTGCTTTGACCACGTCAGGGAACATGTAAACCAACTGACAGTTGCACCACACATGTGCAGGTAGGGATCTGATTGCAACCTAAAGTCCCGCCTGCAGTCTCACTTGGGGGCCCACTGATGACTTCTGGGCCAGCTGCCTGAAGCTACTCAGCACAGCCATGACTGACGCTGCATGGGACCACACAGAATGCTCAGCAGACAGCACAGAGCCTCACCGTGCGCTGACGACCTCTGTACTGGCCTCCCCATCCTGCCCAAACGCGCCCCGCGCTCCTGCGGCTGTGATCCCTCGCACCAGCCTGGAGGCTCGATAATCAAGAGCAGCCAGCTCCACCTGCAGCAGGCCAGCTGTGACTCAACCGAATATAGGGCAGACCTCTTCAGACCATCAATATCAATGCTTCCTGCCACTTTGCCTCATCCTGGCAGGCCCGGCAGATCCTATTGCCTGGGATGACACAGGAAGCACTACCTCCAGGTGGACACCGTACAGTTGGGAATTTTGATCTAGAGATGGCCCCAGGCAGGCTGTGGCCCCGCAGGCCAGTGGAGATGCAGCCTCAGAGTTACCCCAGTCTAGGCAGTGGCTGCATGCCTGCCAGTACAGGTGCATGCATCACAGCGAAGATGGTGCTGTGGGACAGCAACTGACTTGGGGATGCGCATATTAGGGCCTCAGAGATTGGGCCCAACAGATGCTCGCTGCCCTAGCAATTGGGCAGATGTGCGGCTGCATTGGTGACCTTTGCAACACGACAGCTGCAACAATAGCTGACCTGAGGGAGAGGCACATGCCATGAGCTTTCCCAGGACGCTTTCAAGCTTGAGGTCTTTGGGTCAGATGCTGCACCTGCAGGCGGGCCTTGCTGGCGCGCACAGTGATAGAATCAAACCCTGCTGCCAGGGATGCATGCATTCTGCATGACACCCATTTGCTGCCAGCAAGCTGCTTAAGATGCACCTGCTGCCACCTCGCAAAGCCCGTCTGCAGGCGGGGCGTCCCCGTTGCATGTTGTAGTTGCAAAGAGAGACCTGCTGTGCCAGCAACCTGCTGCCCAGGACGCAAACCTCCACAGCGCCCACCTGCAGACGAGCTTCTCTGGTGCGCGCCCTCTTGGCAAAAATCTCGATGATGAGCCGCCGCCTGTCCATGACTGGCAGGCCCAGGTCAGCCTCCAGGTTGCGCTGGTGGATGCCATTCAGGTTTGCGTTCATAACCAGCCTGCAGCAGAGCCAGTGACACTCAGCCTGCAGCAGAGACAGTGACATTGGTGCTGCAGCCAAGCTGTTGGCAGCCAGCCTGCAGCAGCCTCATTGGTGGCGCTGGGGAGTGCGATTCAAGATGGCTTACATGGTGGCCTGCAGCCACACGTCATGACCGCTAACACTGCGGTGATGTGCTCCATCCTCCTCAGCGAGGCTGAGTCAGCCTCCCGTGGTGGATGACGCTGAGGGTGGCATACAGAGACAGCACCTCGACACTGCAGACACTGCAGGCACTGCAGACAATGGCAGCTTGTTGGCTCCTGCCAGCACCTGCTCACCTGGTGATGTCCCCCATCTCCTGGCAGGTGGCAGCCACCTTTTTTACCGCGCCTGGCCCAATGTAGGTGGCGCTGCTGACCTTCTTCTGGCTGCCTCGTCCCAGCACCAGGTGGCGGCATGAGGAACCTGAAGGGTGGCAGCGCAGCAGCATGTGCCCAAGGATACACTTGGCGCCTGAGAAGCTTGCAGCAAAGCTTGCAGAGCGAAGGGGCTGGCATGAGTAACCACCTGTCAGCGTTTCCACCAGCTTCAGCGTCTCATGCAGATGCTCAAGAGAGCGCTGGCGGGGATGCACCACGAGGAAGTTCTCAGTCTGTTCAGTGCTGTGGGTGACAACAGATCTCCTGCATTGACGTGCGGTGTCCCAAGGTTGCGGTTGCCACCTTGAATCTGTGATTGCAAGGAAAGGCAACTCTATGATGCCAAGGGGACGCAGAATCGCAGCAAAGTCCTTTCTTATACAGAGGCGTCGGACGCTGTGCAGGACTGGTCCTCCACAGCAGTGCAGCATGAGAAGTGTAAGAAGTAAAATGAGTTGTTTGACTGCTTTGACTGTTTATAGAAATGCCAACCGCCTGCAATAGCTGCTGGATCACCAGCAGGCTGCTTTCGGTCCCACAAAGGCGACACCTCTTGCTGGCCATCAGCAACCGGCAATCTGTCTGTGTGGCAGGTGCAATGAAAGTGGAAGAAGGCCACCGCATGAACAGCAGGTTTGTACAATCAACCCATTGCAGCCATGAGAATCATGGCTTGCCCTCAGACTGGATTGCCTGCGCGCAGGCAGCAAAAGCTCCGCACTTTTGCATACCAGCCAGACAAGGCAGAGGCAATTAAGGCAGTGCTGATCTTTCACCATGGTTACGGAGAATATCTGGGCAGGCAAGTGGTCAGGAGAGCCTCTTCAATGTCAATGCCAGCAGTTAGTGTTGAGCAGCCAATTTGCCCATGTGCAGGTACAAGCAAGGTGGGCCTCGCCCTGTGACAGCAAAGCTGTCTGTAGCTTGAGCCATGTCAGCGGTGATCAGAGCTCAGCCTGCTGTGTCATTCATAGTGCTGAACTATAAGGAGTGCGCCAGTGGTGGGCTGACCACTTTGGCAGGGCTTACACTTTCAGTCATTGAGCAGCCAGCACTTGCTGGGCAGCACCTGGGCAGCACCTCAGCCTCTGCATTGCAACATTGCCTTGCCTGCAGTGTTTGGGCAGCTGGTACAGCGCAGCATCGCTGTGCATGCCCAGGAGGCGCATGGCCATGGGGACAGCGAGCCCAAAGAAGAGGACGCACGCTGCCTGGTGTGGGACTATCGTCACCTGGTGAGACCATGTGCTGCTGACAACTTTTACATGTCTTGCTCTATCACCTGGCACTGATGCTGCGCCTGCTGAGGCTTGGCGGCCCTGCAGCTGCAATACAGGGGCTCTTGACAGCCCTAGCAATCCAGCACATGGGCTCAGCAGTGCCAGGCCCTGCAGCAGGGCCTGCTA
This sequence comes from Asterochloris sp. CNOR1, assembly GCA_963969365.1. Taxonomy (NCBI): domain Eukaryota; kingdom Viridiplantae; phylum Chlorophyta; class Trebouxiophyceae; order Trebouxiales; family Trebouxiaceae; genus Asterochloris; species Asterochloris sp. CNOR1. The sequence continues at coordinate 9,290 of OZ017762.1, forward strand.
AAATACAGCTGCGCACGAGCCAGGCCTGTCTGCCAGGTCCTTGTCCCTTTGGTAACCGCTGCCTGACATTGGGCTTCTGTCACAGACAGCCAAGCGCTGCTCTGCTGTATACGCTCAGACGTACGGGGGATTCAGGCTGTTGATGGGCGGGATTCTCCTGTCAGTGAGGCTCTGCACATCTGCTGCGCACTTCATTTGGGTGCTGGGAGGCTTCTGCCTGGTCCCTCTACCTACAGCAAGGGCTCGCTGTGATGTGGAGTGACCTCACCTGTTGATGTTTAGACATTGTGCTTGTATACATCGGGAGGTCGGACTGCTTGCGCTGGTTCTGACAGCGTGTGTGATCCTACTCCCATGTGTTGAGTCTGTGGAGGTCCAGCGCTGCTCGATGTCTACACCACCCGAGCAGAACTGCAACTATGGTTTGCCTCGCTGCAGGCCACACAATGTGCTTTGGGGTCCTGGCTGTGCCCAGCCAGGCAGGGCCTGGCTGGCGCTCCCCACCTTTTGCTGACCGCCCAGTGGCGGCTCTGCAGGTGGATGACTGTGAGGCTTTTGCTCGTGAGGTGCGTCAGGGATACCCAGCAGGCACAACCTTCGTGATGGGCGGGCAGTCCATGGGCGGGCTGGTTGCTGCGCATGTGAGCACCTGCAGCGGCCACTACAGGCAGACATTCCAGACCTCCACCCTGACAGAGTTTGTTGTTCTGCTACCTAGCTTGTGCACCCTGCAGTGCTGGGAATCACAGCTGGAAACTGTGCAACTGCTACATGTCCTCGGTATATGTGCACGTCAGGCAATGTGCAGCACCGCTGGCAGTCACAATCCCACACAAGTTGCTGCATCGCGGTGTCCCTGCTGCCTGCAGCATTTCCAGTCAGCACCAGATGTCACCGCTGCATGAGTCCACCGGTGCCTGCAGACAGTGTTGCGAGACCAGTCAGTCTGGCAGGGCCTCGTTCTCTGCTCAGCTGCTGTGGACGTGGAATGGACACTACTGCTGAGGTGGGGATCTGCGCACAATTATGGGTCAACAACAGCCAGTGCTGCAGCCTGATATCGCGAGAACTCCTGCCCCAAGCTGCAACGCAAGGGCTGTTGAGTCGCGTTTTTGGCTGCATCGGGGAGAGTGCGCCAGCAGAAGCACAGTGCACTGCTGCAACAAAGCTTGTGTTCCAAAAGCCTTGGCTGCACATGCAATTAGCCCCTGTGGTGCAGGCTGCAGGCCCCCCTGGGTGATCTGCTGGCCAGGTGGCTACCTCGAGCCAGGATTGTGGCTGCGGTGTCGTCTGAATACCTGAGCCAGGTGGGCACCTGCCTGAGAGCGGGCAGCTTGCCTGCCTTGCTCAAGTTGTGAGCTGTGCTGCCGCAAGTGACTGGCAGCGCTCTTCCAGCTCTGTTAGCAGCATGTCTGGGGTGCAAAGCAGGCATCTGAACAGCCTACAGAACCCCAGCAGGGTATGCTTACAAGCTTTTGCCCAACTTCCATTTGCAGGACACCAGGTGGAGAGCTCGTTCACAGATTGCATGTTGGCTGGCCGTCGTCTTACATGCCATGCACCACTGACTCCCTTATGTGGTATTGGTGACCTGCAGGGATCTGAGCGTGCAAGAGCTGCTCATGTCCTTAGCACATCAGGCATCATCACTCACCGCAATGGGGCGTCTTGCACTTTTGCAGGATCCTGAAGTGGTCAGGTCTTTCAAGGAAGACCCCTACAACTTTGTGGGCCCTGTACGTGCCCGCACGGGGAACGAGCTGCTCAAGGGCTTCAGGGACCTGCAGGCTAAGGAGCACGAGCTGGGGCTGCCCATCTACGCGCACCATGGCAATGCAGACAAGATCACTAGCCTGCCGGTGAGGTGGGGGGCCTTGTATATGTGTCGCGCTTAACTGCTTTCTCTGCAGCTGCACTGGGCACTGCCAACCCCACAATGGAGGGCTTGCAAAGCAAGGCCGATGCTGCCATCATGGCTGGGCTTCTGCTGTTGTGGGTGTGAGTACATGCAGCTCTTGTAACTGTGCTGTTTTGAGTGCTGTTCTTGCTCACTGCAGACCACAGTATGCATGCATGCGGGTCCTTGCTAGGTGGCTATGTGTTGACTACCTTCTGCTGCTTAAACTGCACTTCATGCTGTACTTTCATTTCAGCCATGCCGCGGACAGCCATCTTGGCACTCCAAAGCTCCTAGACAGCATTTGTTATGTCCTGCTGGTTTGTGCTGCAGGCCGTAAAAAGACTCCTGGAGAACTGCCGCTCTGACGATGTTACACTAAATGTTGTTGAACATGGTTATCACGAGCTATTTCTTGGGCCAGAAAAGGAACAGGTCACACAATCGCTCTCTGACTGGCTCTTGAGCATAACAGAGAAGGCCAGAAGTCATAGCGCTTGAGGCAAGCTGGACAGATGTGGCATCAGCACCACTCAAATTTATAGCAGCCATCACAGCTATTTCATCATGTGTACAACTCGCTGCTACTGATATGTATGCTTGGTCCCCCTGCCTGCGAAAAATCCACAGCTCTCACAGAGGCATGCTGGAGCCTGTTATTACTTTAGGCTTGTACTGTGGCGATCCCTTCCACTCGCTGACCGGCATGAACATCCATTTAGGAATCGATGCATGTATCCCAACATTTGCGTCCACGACCTGCGCAGGATGACATGTTTGGCTACTCTAGGTGCTTTGCCGCAGCGGCACCGCTCAAATCAAGCACATCACGACAGCAAGCTCTGCACCTGAGTGATCTGGAAGTCGACGCCAACATCCATTGCGGATATGGCCTGATTCTGCAGGTCAACAGAGGCAGGATGCAGTCATGGTGTGCCACAAATGCAGCAGACAAGGTCATATAGCACACCTCTGTCAGGTCCCACAAATTCATCATGAAGTCCCGTGAGTTGTTGTAAGCCTGCAACACACAGAAGGGTGAAGACAGCATGAGGTACAGGCCTTTATGAGAGCATTGAGCATCCTGGCCTGGGCCTCACCACAGTCATGGCCTTGTTCAGATTGGGCTCTTGCTGGAAAATGATATTCTGCACCACAAACCCACCTTGGCAGCAAGAGCATGTAGCCACGCATGGTGCCAGGATGAGGTTGCTCAGCAGTGCAGAGAGCAGAGTATCTGCAGTCTACTGTAGTGCTTGGTCTGCACCTGTGCATCCCTGCCAAGCTCCCTGATGTAGTCACGATGCTGATAGCCGTGCACCACCCACTCATTTTCATTCTCAATGAGCGGGTAGTCCAGGTGTTGCAGGTGCTTGGGAAGGCTGCCTGCCTTGTGAACTGTCAGCCTGCACATGCAGCAGCTATCGGCAATGCAAGAGTGGGGGGTTAGACTAAACCCTAACCACATCACTTGCCTAATGTCTTAAGGCAGTGCACCTCAACATGCTGGCTGCGTCTTGCACACAGGGGCCCTCTTGTCAACAGCGGCGTCAGCTGTCAAGCCTTGAAGGTCGACGCCCAAGCTCAAGCATGCATGATGCAAGACCAGGTTTGCTCACTTGAGCTTGCCATCCAGGGATGTCTCGATGCCAGTGCCGCTGAGCTCGCTGTCTCCCATGGCGGCATGACCATCGCCAGCAAACAGCAGGGCCCCAGCCACCTCCACAGGCAGATACAACGTGGCACCAATGCCCATGCGTCTGTTGTCAAAGTTCCCACCTGTACCGTACATCAGGAGTCGTCATGCCTGATGCGAGCAACGCTGCAGTGTGCACAACATTGCAGCCGACTGCAGAATTAGTCAACTTAAGCTGGGCATGAGGGTGCTCTTCACACATGTACACATCAAAACAGGCCTTGACTGCAGGCGCATGCAATGCAGGCACAGGGTGCTGCGGCCGCAATGTCCCCCTTGCCCTGCCTGCTTGACCATCTGGCATGGTGGCAGGCATTCTGCTCTTGCTACTTGGCACACCTGTGCGCAAGGGTGCATTGGAGTTGACGGGGAATCCTGTGCTCATGGCCAGCCCAATGTTGCCAATGTGCCTGCACAGCATCCCGTCGCACGTAGATCAGGAGGCAGGCCACTGCAGGCCGCCTGTCAAGTGCACACGCAGATCAGCTGGGGCCTCACAGGTTGATGGGCGAGCGGAACTTGCCGGCAATGCTCCTGTCCTTGGCCGACTCTGGTACATCAAAGCGGATTGGGCCAGGCGCTAGCTGCAGCGTGAGGCAGGCATAAACATAAGGACATGATTGTCTGGTTTGAGGCAGGCAACAGCACTGTGGCAGCAGCATCTGGAGGCGCTGCAGGCTGCAGGGCAAGTAAGAAGCATTCACAATAACAGCATAGTCTTGAGCAGCGCAAGCAGTGGTGACACGGTCTGGGCAGGCGCTCTGCAGAAGCCACACGCAGACTGTTTGGCCAAGCACGCAGTGAGCGTCGCTAAGGCTGACGTCCTCACCCCTTTCCAGGACTGTTTGCCGTTGATGCAGGGGACATGGCGACCACCAAAAAGGTGCCCAGCATTGTTCCATGTCGCTGCGCCTTCAGCTGTTGTGCGTGGATACTCCCCTGCAGGCAATGGCAGTCATTTGCTGCAGGCCAGGCTGCTGGTAATTGTGACATTTGCAGTCCCAGACCTGTAATCTTAGTGGCAGGTCCAGCAGTTAATCCTCAACTTCCTGCCTATGTGCAAGGCAGCAGTTGCTGGGCTGCATCATGCTGAGCGAAATATGCCTGAGATGCTGCATCCAATCTCCCCTGCATTGCAGTAGCAATGTGAAGCAGGCAGCTGGATGTTCACCTGATTCTTCATGCCAAGCCTCCTCAGATCTCTAGGGGTGTACCCCTGGCCGCTGAAGTTGTTGATGTCTTGGGATATTGTCTACCAAACCGTTGTTTCGGTGGTGCACTGCCTCAGGCAGCTCGGCAGTCCTCACCATCAGGCAGCCAGTGGCAGGCCTCGCCCAGAATGCTTGATGAGATGTATGCTGCTGGGCCCTGAATCAGATTGGACTAACGTGGGCTCACCTTCAGTTGGGTAGCATGAGGTCTCTGTCTTTACATCGTCCAGGACGTACTGGTACTCTGGGGTGGCATAGCTTGGCCTGCCTGTGCTGTTGTCGCTGTGCACCTGCAGCAGGGGCGTGCATGTGATGGTGGCTGTGCTGCTGTGCACCCAGACCTGCAAGGCGCCCAGGGCTTGCCTCCCGACGGCTGTGCACCCACAGATGGCACAGGTCCTCCATCAGCGACCTAGGCATGCTGCCAGGGGAGGCAACGTGAGACAAACAGCAGAGCCTGACCCTAAGGCACCAAGCCAACCCCTTGGGGCATCATCTAATCCAACATCAATGATGCACCCCTTCTGCAGAGCAGCGCACTGAGTAGATCGAGGATGGCGGCATGCACTGCAGGGCTGTTAACTTGCCTGGTACACTGTGCATGCCTCATGGTACCCCCGCTCATGCTTGTACCCAGCCCGTGTATGCCAGCCAATGGCACCGCTCCATGTCGCCCCATACGTGGTGCCCAGAGCAGGGTTCACGTGCGGGGACAGGTCTAGAACATCTATCTGCAGACAACAGCAGGACATGCCTGGCAAAGGGGTCGCCAAGCAGCTGGAAACAAATGCGTGGGGTGCTCAAAAGCCTTGTGCACACAACTTCCTCTTCAAGGGGCTTTTGCGGCAGCACTTCAGCGCCCTCAGGGCGCCCTGGCAGCAGGTACCTGAGAGAGGTGCTCAGACAGTCTGCAGCAGCAAAGGCTCTGTAATTGTGCACACATGAACTGATCTGCACATCATCAAAGGTCCATGTGGAGTGGAGTTTCCAGGGAGCCTGCCATGCTCTAATTGCACTCCAAAACAGGTGTTCACAGCAGCAACAGCAGGCGCGTTGGCAGCTAGATTCCCAGTCTTGGCTACAGCAGACCTGCACTTCCCGCAGACCTCTGCAAAGTTGCAGGCTTGGCTGGACGAGTTGAGATGCAGGCAGGGTCATCAGGTGGCTTACAAGCAAGCTGTGCATATTGCAGCAGGGCCACTGCAGCTAGTTTGGACAAAGCAGATCTGTCAGGGCAGGCTACGCTTCGCAGCAGCCATGCAGTCACTTTTGCCTCCCAGCACGGGTGTCTCTGCCCTGCACACACACTCAGGCAGCCTGTGCACCCTGCAGCAAGCCTGCTGCTGCTGCGCTGGCTGACACTGAGACACAGAGCTAGCCAGCCTGTCTGTGAGCAGGTTGTACATCTACATCTGGGCTCTGACCTGAAGGACGTCTCCTGGCTCCGCACCACACACGTAGATGGGGCCAGTCATCCAGTGGCCCCCATCGCCGGCCCCTGTGGCTCCAACAGGGCTGGGCAACGGAGCCTTTCCGGGGCTCCCTCCGAATATGCTTTCTAAGCCTGGGTCACCCTCCACCAGCAGGTCGTCTGCACAAAGGAGCGGCACATATATCAGCAAACTGTGGCTTGGCAAGGCCAGAGGCTGCCAAGGAATGCTGCAGCTCAGGAGGTGTGTGCGGCCACCTTTGAGCTGGCAAAAGCGATCAGTCCTCACAGTAGCGCACGACTGGCGGCGCTGGCATTGCAGCAGTGTTGGTCTGCAGCTGGAGCATAGGCTACACACTGAAGACCATTTCTGCTTAGCAAGGTTGGAATGCGGACCGAACCTGAGCTGTCAGCAGGGCCCTGCACGCAAGGTGTGTAGGAGCATGCAGGCAACAAGGAGGAGCCGCAAGGCTCACCTTGCGCATGCAGTGCATGCAGGCGCCACCGCTGCAGCGTTCCTTCTAACACAAAGATAGGGCCCCACATGGCGTGATGTGGACCTGATGCACGAATAAGCAATGGCACACCGTGCACCAACCCCTTGCTGGTCAATGATGTGCACCACATGGTGCAGGCCATCAGATGAGTCACCACTTGAGTGCCTCAAAGCCCTGTTGCGCATGCATGCAGCACCAGTGTGAATGCCAGTGCATGTGCCTGTAGTGGACTACATGGCCTGATTGGATTTGCATGACTGCACTACATGCGGGTGAGAGGCTCACATGCTGTATGCGACATCAGAGTGGGCATCTCCAGGTCCACAGTGTCGCCAGACTGGACAGTCAGCGCGGGCAGCAGGCCATCGCTGCAGGCAGGCAGTCATCAATCCCTCTGCTCCGTGCTGCAGGCTCATGCATGCTGCTGCAATGTGCTAGCATGTTATGCAGCATTGCCTTGTATTGTTCAGCACATTGCATTGAAACAGAGTTTGGATTGGGAAACTGCATGGTCATGCTTGTGCCTGCTCGGCACGTAAGGCAAGGACTCACTACATGTAGCCCCAGTGGCCAGTCTCCAAGGAGGCATTGAGCCTGTGCTGCATGCTGCAACCTGCCCCGCACAGCTTTGCCAGGTCCGCACACACTGTCTGATCAAGATTGCCCCTGCAGTGGATGAACTTAGTAAGATCTGCTGGTCACATGGCACTGCAAAGGCAGACGTACTCAGCATCCCTGGCGCCAGTGCGCTTGAAATTCGCTGGCTCAGGAGTTGCCAGGCTGTTGCTGCACTCATTGGGGGCATCCTCCGCCAGCCCAAAAGAAGCTGCAGCAGGGAAGATGCAAAGCTGCTGATTGTCTGCTCACCGCACAGCGGCAGCCCTAGATTTTGCAGCTCCCAATCATATTGCAGTTCACCTAATAGACAAATGATGCATATACAAGGGACCCAAAGTTGTGCCATTGCTTCGGGGTTGAAATGGTTTCCCCCAGCCTTGAACACAAGCTAGTCGGGGGGCAGAGGACTGGGTCACACAGTGACAGGGTTTGACTTGACTGAAGTTGGCAATGAACAGATTGCTGTTTTTATCAGCCCGGTGCTGCAACTGAGATTACTATCCTTAATCAATTGCTGATGTGCACCTGGCCTTTACTGTCCGAGAGTAAACGATCGGTTCTTTGAGGCCCGGCCCTGGGATCAAAGGATGTCATCCGAAGATGCAGAGCAGGAGTGAGTGCTGGGTCAGGCAGTTGCATTTGTAGCCTCGTCTGGCTCAAGGATGGGAACCCAATATTCATCTTGAGTGCTCTTGCAGGTGCTTGAAAGCTGCCAAAGCTGGGGATCTGCAGTTCCTGCAGTCAAGGGCTCACCAACCACTCAAGGGGCCCCCTGTGAGAGAAGATCAGCTGCTGCGCAGCCAGGGGAGGCCACCTGGAAGTACTGCAGTGGTTGAGCCTGCAGCACGCTGCTCTAAGCCCGTGGACATGCCGAGAGGCAGCAGCAGGAGGCCATTTGGTTATGCTCCAGTGGGCACGGGAGCGTGGCTGCCACTGGGGTGAGGGCCGCGCTCAACGGACACTTTGACGATACTGAGATGGGCCCATCAACACGGCTGTGCGTGGAACTCAAGCGCATGCGAAGGCTGCAGCCCGAGGAGGCCATCTGGCAGTGCTGCAGTTTGCCCATCAGATCGGCTGTGCCTGGACATCATGGGCGTCCGAGGCTGCAGCCATTGGAGGCCACCTGGCAGTGCTGCAGTATGCCCATCAGCACGGCTGTGCCTGGACATCATGGGCGTCCGAGGCTGCAGCCAGAGGAGGCCACCTGGCAGTGCTGCAGTACGCCCATCAGAACGGCTGTGCCTGGAGCGCAAGCACGTGCAAGGCTGCAGCAAAAGAAGGGCACCTGGAAGTGCTGCAATACGCCCACCAGAATGGCTGTAAATGGGGTCCCAACTGTGTGCAGTGCAGCTGCTGCACATGACCAACTCAGCATTCTGAAGTGGCTGCGCCAACATGGCTGCCCATGGGATTGCTCGACAACATTCATGGGCGCTGTCAATGACCACTTTGATATTGTTGTCAAGTGGACTCGTCATCAGCAGCCTCCCTGTCCCTGGTGGCCTTGTGCGCAACTCCGTTGGCTTCACGAGATCAGCTTCTTCCCCATCAGCCCCGTCTGCTTGTGTACCTTGCACAGCAGAATGCGCCCTTGCCTGCCGATGTGCATAATGAGGCTCACACCGCTGCAACAGAAATGACTTATGCAGTCGTCTCACTTAAAGCACCTTTGCCTGACAGGACTCCCCCTGAAATTCTGCTGAGGATTGTGAGCTTGCAAGGCCTTTTGTTGAAATTTCAAAAGTTGGTCTGATGTTGCATGCTTGGGCAAGCATGTACACGACGTGAAGCAGATCTGATGCTGTAACAACAGAGTGCAGCACACTGTTCAAGGGTGAATGCATGACAAGACATATGCCCATTGTTGATTGCTCCAAAGAAGAAATTTTTTGAGACACGTGATAGGCTGGGAACCTGGGCAGCTTTTGGTGCAACATGGGCAGCTTTGGCAGCTTTGGCTTGCTGGGTTAGTCGCTGGGCTGTGACCAGAAAGTCTACTGCTATGGCTGAGTATGGGCCACTGATTCTCAAGGCACTTCTCAGCTAAGCTCTGCAAATGTTGCGGTATCGGATACTGCATCAAGGCAGGCTAGCAAGACAAAGAGAAGGCAATGAACGCCGCTCTCTGCCTGCATGTCATGACTCTGAGGGCGCTGCTGGTGCACAGCATGCACCATGCCATGCAAGATCAAGGACATGTCAAGCCACGTGGCTTCAGCACTGCACACAGCTATATTCGCATCTGTTCACAGCCATGATGCAACACCATCTGAATGCAAGCCCTGCCCGGACTGAAATGCATTGCACCGCCTGTCGCAATCCGCAAAAGCCTCCTTCTCACAAACTGTAGCGTGAGCTGTGGCCTGCCTGGGGCCATTTGCTGACCAATGAACTCCCGGCCCTTCAGCACAAGTGCCACAGCGCCAGAGCACAGGTTGTAAACGCTCTTCAACTCCTGCATGTTGACAGACTGGCCTTGTTGCGGAGTGAAGCCAGACTCAGGGAAGCCACTGCAGAATGCCAGCCGCAATCAGGTCCTAGGACGCTTCTAACAGCTTGCAAAGCACCCACGGCTGCCACTTTACCCAGAGCTGCATGTACAGCTGCTTACCACAGGAGCCCTGGGCTGTGCTAGAGTTGCTTGAATGGCAGCTGGGCAACAGAAAGCCCTGCACCATGAACAGACTTCCTCAGATGGCACCTGGTGCTGCCACTGCTGACTCACAGCCACCCATCCGACCAGGCAGTTGCCAGCACACTGACATTGGCTTCAGCTTGTGGAACGACTGCCTGCATGATCTTCTGCTGCCAGAGTGTGAGTGCCTGCATGGAGCCATCCAGTGACTTGTGCTGAGGCTGCAGCGCTTTCTGGAAGGGCAGCGGGGGCGCAGGTTTGCCCCTCTGCCTGCAGTAGTGCACCCAAGCCCATAAGACGGCCACAGCAGTTGTTGCACAAAACTGCTCTGCTTGCGCTGGCTCACCATTGACTGGTGGCTGAAGAAGACAGACACGCAGCGCTAGTCAAATGCCAGGTTGGGTCTCCCAAAGGATGAGTTGCAAGAATCAGGCAGCTGAGTATCAGCTGGCAGCAGTAGCTGTGTCCTGGCAGAGTGGCTGGCAGGGGCCGGCAGGCCCTAGACCCCAGTCATGAAGTCGCAATCACCAGGCAGCTGGGCTCCAGCTGGCAGCAGTACTGACATCAAGTGGCTGACGACCTGCAGTGCCAGCCGCTCTGGAGCAGTTCAGCCTCACCCAGCATCAGCCTGCAAATGCACTGGCCTGCTTTGTCTTGCGCACAAGGGGTGGTCACAGACAACCTCCTTGCCCCAAGTTCAAGACCACACCAAAAACATGTTCAAAGCAAACAGCTTTCGCTCTGCAATGGAGTGACAGGCATGTTGCCTTGCTCAGAACAAACACTCCAAACAACCAGGTCTCACCCGACAGCAGTTGCCAGTGCAAAGGCCTGCCCCGTCTTGCCAACCTTGTTGTGACACAGAGGATCCCATTGCAACCCCTCCAGACAAGCCGCCAGCTGGGGCACCAAGCCCTGCTGTACTTATCGTTATGCCTCCCGGGGGCTGGCTGAGAATCTTAGCACTGTTTGTGGCTCAGACAGCTGTCAATGTTGACCCCACAACATATCCAGCTTTGTAGTTGTGTGGCACACCCTGTGACTTCACTGAACTCTGCAGTAAGTTGTTGTAGTTTGCTGACCTCTCGGGCATCTCTGCATCTCACAAGACTGCTGTTTTGTATACATTTAGCAAGAGTGGAAGACATATTGTCTGGTACCAAAAGGCCTTGTGAGTTAGCTAGCTATTGTGTCTGGGTTCAAAACTAGCTCACAGCATGCGTCCTGTTTTTCCTCATTCATTATCAGTTCTAAGTTGCTCAGCTGAAGTCATGCAAATTGGGGATGCTGTTCTACTGAGAGGCGAGGACTGACGCAGGCAAGGCCATGACGGGCTGGTGTCTGGGCTGGCCTGCTGTCATGGCCATTGGGCCGCTGACTAGTACCAGGGGGCCCAGGTGGGGTCCAGGCGACATAGGTTTCTGGGGTTGACGGCTGCATCCACTAGCGTGATGGCCCCGCGCTGAACATTCAGAGGGTTGCCACCAGGTTGGGGAGCAGCCTGCAGGCAGAGGAGCGCACTCGAGCAGGCAGACAGAGTCTGGGCCAGACAGAAGCTTCTGTAAGGCAAGGACCTCAGGTCAGCACCTGGCACTGCTGTAAGACTGACGCTTGCAGAGCACAGCGGCATGCAGCAGCCTTCTTCGTACACCTTGAGTGTCAGACTGCACCATGGTCTCTGCTCAGCAGCGCCAAGTAGCAAGAAGGAGCAGCACGTGCCACACATCTACAGGCCCGGTGCAGGCGCCTGGTGCCCAGCAGGTAGGTGTGCGCCAGCTGACACTGACACTCAGCGGCTGGCCCCCTTCCCCCGCCTCCCAACAGCAGGCACTTCCAAGTACTCCTCGGCACTGAGGATTACACAGGCGACCTGATGATGCACGACACTCGGCAGCCGCAGACACGCAGCAGCGCCCCCAACAGGTGACCCACCTGGTGCAGGCGCCCGATGGTGTCTCGCACGTTGGTGTGCACCAACTGCTGCAGCTTGGCCGTGCGCAGGGGCTGCACCCCAGGGGTGCGCCCAGCGACCCGCTTCTGGTACCAGGCCATGATGTCGTCGCGGAAAAACATGGACAGCACGTTCTCGATGCCGCTCTGGGGGGCGATGGCCGCCTGCAGGGGAAACGAAGCACAGCACCCTTCAAAAGGGAGGGAGCACCTTCACAAAGATTGAATGCAGTGCGCTCCCTACATGTCCCTGCGCATCGGTGGCAGCAAGCAGGTGCAGGGACCGCAGACGCTGATTGGTGACCCTAGACAGCTCAAGCGGCCTGGCACAGTGGTGCTGGCTACGCTGAAGTGCTGCTGAGGTAGCTCTGGCTGCCACTGACAGACTGGAACATGCCAGAGCTGCCTCACCCCAACTCCTTGTCAGAACCGTACCCGCCATGAACAGGTCGGCAATGACATCACCCTCCGACCTGCTGACAAACGCAGCCTATGTACTGCAAAGTAAAGCAACCCCAGAGCAGCGCACCATGGCTGCCACAGAAAGGCCAGTGATGAAGACGCCCTCCACTCCAAAAGGCGTGAAGAAGGTCTGCAGGTTGCGCGTCAGCCGGAAGGGAACTGGCTCATTTCGCTCCAGCTCAGTCCTGCAGATTTGGAAACACCTGAACTCAGCAGATTGCTCAACTGAAGCTGCATGTGCACAGCAGCCAAAGGCGCAAACAGCAGCTACAGAGGGCAGGCCGGTGGCAGCTCTGCCCAGAAAGCAAGCTCAGAGCATGACAACACGCAGCTTGCTGGCTGCCCAAGCGGCAGCATCACAGCAGAGCTCTGCCTGATCGTATGCCCTGCGTCCTGCATGGGGCTGGCCCAGTGGAATGGGATGAAGGGTGCACCCAGATGACTAAGGCGATAGCCACTGCAAGCTGCTGCCGACCGGCATTGCTGCTCCACATGGCGCGGTCCACACACTGGCAGCTAGCAGCCCCTGCTGCATTGATCTTAGGACACATTGCACACTCTGGGCTGTAGGTGGGCAACAAGACAACTCATGGAGTCTGCTTGCTGCATGCAGGCACCGCAGGAATTGCTTACGTAAGTAGTCCATCTGCCAGCCGATGCCTGATAGGCACCAGATGCAGAACTTGTGCAGCCCCCCTCACTGATACTGCACTGGGGTAGTGCCACTTACTGTGAGTCATAGGCGGGAGAGAAGTCTATCTGCCAGGTACGTCCGGAGGCCTTGGCAAACAGAATCTTGGCGGGAGTCCGCCCGCCGATAAGCAGCACGTGGGACAGCAGCCCTGAGAGGGCCAGCTGACTGCAGAACTGCTTCTTGAAGGTCCACAGGTGGTTGCAGGTGGGCAGCGTCTTGTACATGTACTGGGAGAACACATTCTCGGTCACGTAGCGCTGCTCAATCTCAAGGTAAGCCTGCGGCAGGTACAGAACTTGTGGTTGCTTTTGGGCTGCTGCACATCATGCCGGGTGGCAGCACCTGATGCGGAGATGCCCAAGACGTCTCCAGGTTGCCATGCAGTTCTCACAGCAGGGTCATGACAGCCTTCAACGTGCACATGATTGCACCCCACAGCACTGCCTGCGAGAGATGTGACCCTGTTACAATCTGCTGGCACAGAGCTGGTCAGGTCCCTGAGCAGCTATAGAGGAACGCCAATTGCGCAAGGTCCACCTTGTAAAGGAACACCAGTGCACAGGTGCAGCGTCAAGCCTGACAAGCCCCACATTCCCTAACAGGACTGGTGGCGCCCAGTGGCCCCAAACACCCACCTGCTGGCGCAGCTCCACTGCCACGTCCCGCTGCAGCTGCCCACTTGGGTCGCAGATGCGCTTCTTGAAGTGCACGATGGGCGCATCAGGTTCCCGTCCGTATCGAGCACAGTTGACCTCATACGCCTCCCCATAGCTGGTGTAGCTGGCGTCCTCTTCCACCAGGCGCACCTGCGTGATCACAGCTTGTCAGCACCTGGCTGGTGCCCTGAGTTTGGAGCGCTCAGATTGGTGGGGGCCATGCTTTCAGCTGCGTCACAGCCTGAGGCTGCGCCTTGCACAATGGCACCCATGAGAGAAACATGCTGCAGCGGCATGTTGAGCTGCATCTTAGCCTAACACTGGATGTCACAAGTACAGCATCTGTGAAGGATAGCATGTTGCAGGGCAGGGCTCCGTTACAGCACCACTGGACTGGGTCCATAAACACAAATGATGGACTCACGCTGCTGCGCAACACAGGAGGCAGCGCACTGCCACGCCTCCTCAGCACACAGACCAGCTGCTGATTGCTGGCTGCAACAATGACGCAGAGACCTCACCTGGGGCCAGACGGGCACGATGGTGGGGGTGTGCCAGCTGAGGCGCCGCGACCGTGATTCAGGGTGCTTCATCATTAGCCTATTCAGCATGCGCATCAGCTGCACCATACGCTCGTCCCCGCTGCCCGTGGTGCCGTGCCAGTGCTGCCCAGTCTGCACGCAGCACAGCATCTCCGCATCAGGGCGTTGGCTTGCGCTGTTGCTGCCACAATGCACTGTGCAGAATCCTGACGGGGGTAAGTTGCTGCCACAATGTACTATGCAGGAGATTACAGGTAGTGCGTGCCAGTGCTGCCCATACCGAGTGCAGCACACAAAAGTAGCAGGCCAGCAAATGGGCTCTGCAGCTGGCGCATGCGGTTTGGTGTCAAGGCTGCCCGGTCTGTCTCATGGCATACAACTAATGGCAGATGTGCAGGTCAAGGCCAACCCTGCTGCTGCATGCAACACCCCAAAGTGACTGCTGCATGTGGGGTGGTGCGTCAACGCCGGCCAGTTCACACATGACACATGACAGACAGAAGACCTGCTGTCGTCCCTGCTGCTGTGTGCGGCACCCCGAGCAGAGCAAGTCTCCATCAGCAAGTCCCACCTGGACAATGAAGAAGCGCGTCCTGCCGTCGCTGCCAATGAAGCCAAGGCGCCGGAAGCTGCTGCTGTGCCGCCGCACAACCACCACGCTGCTGCTGATGCGCTCGACGTAGACCGTGCTGTCGGGCACGGGCTCGTCGCCCGAGACATGCTGGCCAGGCATCTCAATGTCCACAAGGCTCTGCTCCTGTAGGCACAGGGCATGGGCAGCGTCAAGGCTGGAGCTGGCTGGAGGCAGCCATGAGGCGATACAGGTCAACACTGTGAGGCCTGCACAAGCGCTACCGATCTGCACTTGTGGTGGACACCAGATCTGCTGCTGCCTGATGTGGTATGGCGTCTGACTGCGCATATGCTGCCTCTGCGCTTGTGGTGGAAGGTGAGCCAAAACCAAAGGAAGGCACCTGCTTTTCTGCACCTCTGCTGCGTGATAGGCAACATCTCACCCATCGCTGCTATCCCCACCGGCAGGTCTTTCCAACACAGTGATTATCGGCTGTGGCATGCTGGCCTGAGCTCGTCTCACAGTTCACAGCTCAATGCCTCTGGCAATAGGCCCTCTCAGTCTCGTATCGGGTTGACCCCACAAGCCCACCTGCAGGACGCTGCTCTCCTCTTCCAGCTGGAGGATGGTGGGCATCGCATCCTCCACCGTGTTCTGCAGCAGTGCCTTCCACTGCTTCAGGCGCTGCGTCAGGTCGCCCAGAGTGGGCGGGAACTCGGGTGCCTCAGGGTTCAAGTCCTGCACAAAGCGCTCCTGCAGGAGCAGCCAAGGGTGCGAAAACAGCGAAGAGGTGCATATGAGTCTTTCAGATCTCTGGAGGCAGGTCTTGCTGCACCAAGCAGTGCCGCAGGGGCACCCGGGAGTATTTCAGTGAATATGAAGCAGTGATGCATGTGCGATTTGAAGTCCCTGGATTCAGGTCCTGCTCTGAAGTGAGATAACTTTGTGGGGTGTGTGAGTCCTGGGGCATTCAGGTCATGCACAAAACGCTCCTGCAAGGGCAGGTACGGCAGCCCAGCATGTATCAATGAACATTGACTACCGCGTCGGTGGGGTACTATACACAAATATGCTCATGCCAAAACAAAGGTGCCAGAAAACATCAGCTCCCCCACCTTGTAGTCCTGAATGGCGGCCCCTGCCCCCAGGCTCTGGCGCTGCCGGTCTCTGTCATTGCTGAAGCATGCCCGACAGACTCCTGCCAGCTCCCGTTTAAGGGAGGCGGGCACCTCGGCAGCATTGCTGAAGGGCAGCTTGTAGCAGCGGTGCAGTAAGGCATGCACCACTGCCAGCAGGCGCTCCTCTGGCTTGGGCACAAACTTGGAGCCTGCCGGGTACCAGAGGTCATGTTAGCACCACAGAGGGATGTCACATAGGCAGCAGAGTTGTGCCAGCAGCAGGATTTCATGCTGGAATAAGTGAAACAGTATGTCTGTGAAAGCAAGCCATTCAGCCGTCCGCAAAGGTTACACCAGGACTGGCCCATCATGATGCCTTTGCCCAAGCTGTCCCCGCTGTGTTGCAGCATGTTCAGCAAGAGGAGGTGGCTGACGATTCCCGCAAGCCCTCACCTATGTCTGTCAGGGCAGTCTCCAGGGTGTGGGCCACAGCTCCATGCCGTGCACGAAGCAGCTCCATCACCTGCACACCAAGCAGCCATCCGTGAGACCCCACCCAGTGCTGCAAGCCTGCCATTGTGGCGCATGTGAGGCACTAGCTGTCACATGTCCCTGTCTTGAATTTGACAGTAGAATCCTAGCACAGCGCAGCAAACCATGCCTCTAAAGCTTGCCAGGGGCTGCACAGTAAGGCACCTTTCTCGCATCTCCTTTTGAAGCCACAGAAGTTTAGCGGGTAGCACCAGAGCAAGAACCCCCGCAGCCATGGTAGCTGCGTCGTGTTGTGTCTCTGCACACTGCTGTAGCCTACCTCCTTGGCGGCCTCAAAGGCCAACACCTCAGGAGGCTTCTCAATGCGAGGCAGCTCCCCAGAGCGGCCAGGGGCACCAGCCTCAGTCGGAGGGCTTGTCCCAGGCCCACTGGCTGCAGCAGCGCCAGCCTGAACAGGCTCTTGCCCTGCAGGGTCACACACTGTCTGTTCAGCATAGTTCTGACGCATACTCTGAAGGCAGCTCTTGGGAATCTGAGACACCACCTTGGAAAATTCTGGTACTCAACTCTGCTGCTAACATGCAGCCCCATGAGGGGTACCCTGGTGGGCTCTTGTGGTCGGTACTGCTGCACGCAGCCTGTGAGCAGAGAATCACCTGCAGGCGCAGCTCCAGCGTCTGTGGGGCTGGTCTCTGCTGACCGGCTACCCTGCTGCTGTCTCTCTGCATCTTGCCGCTTTTCCTGTGGGGCAGGAAAATAAGGCTCATCACTCTGCACACCTGAGTGTGCAGGGGTTTTGGGTGACTTAAGAACCTGGCCATGCCGCCAGATGTCAAGTGGGCACAGCCAATAAGGAAGGCCATGCTGCATTCCTGGTGGCAACTTAACTTAATCAGTGTTTAAGCACAGGCACAAGCTGACAAATGCAAAAGCACACCACCCTGCAGGCAAGTAAGATCGAAGTGGGGAGCTGACCTTGACAACCTTGACCGCCATGTCCCGCAGACCCAGCATCATGGTCCGCAGAGCATAGTAGATGGTCTGGGGGAAGAGCTGCGCGATGTTCAGCAGCAGGCGCCGTGCGTGGGGCCCCTCCTGACGCTGCAGGCTCATCAGCAGCTGGGGCGTCCATGCCAGCCATACCCAGTGTGGGACCTGCAGGGGCAGTAGTGGGGCAGCAATCACTCCACAATCCAAGTGCCCAAGAGCCCTCACACAAATGCTTTTCCTTGAGAGCAGAATGGGGAGCAGTTGGGGCAGGACAGCAGGCAGGCAGGATGCTAAAGGTATGGTTGTGCTGCTGCAGCATCCCAGCCAGCCCATCAGGCTAAATTGCTGAATCTAGAATCCCAGTGAGACACCCACATGGCGGCGGCATGACCTGAATGTTCAGCAGGTGGGGAGCAAGCAGGGAGGCGCGTCAGCAGTTGGGGACCCATGTCAGCCACACCCAGCAGGGCACTTGCATGGGCAGGTGGGAGGAGTGATTGGCCTGCGCGAGCTTCACTCAGCAGCGGGCGTGCAGGCCAGTCACACTCAGTGGCATGCAGCAGCATCCAGGGTGAGGCACAGGCATCTAGCAGAGAGGCATATTTCAGCAGCTGGGGTACCTGCGTCTGAGAGGGCGACCTCAGGTGCGGTGAAGCCACCTTTGTGATCTAGGGAGCAGGGGTGTCCAGGTTCCCTGATGTTACTATGTTTTCCTGCCCTTAGCACCAGCTGATGCTGCTTGATGAGTAGATGGATCTGATGGCAGTGTGCTCACCTCATTTGCCCTGCTGTCCACAGCCTGTCCCACGACGCCACCCTCGTTGTCAAAGCTCAGCAGGTGCAGCACCCTAGGCAGCAGCCACCGCCCAGCTGCACTGCCATAGCGGACAGACTGCACAGCAGCAGGTGAAAGCTTTGCATGAGCTTGAACTTTCTGATGAAAGCGACAGGCGGCCCAAACGCTGCACTGGCCACAGCATGGATCTGAATATGGGGCAGCATTGTCAAGGTGTTAAGGTGCAGGGGGCCTCACATGACATAGGGGATCATACAATGCTGAAAAGAGACATGCATATGACAGAGAATGGGCAGGCCCTCAACATATAGACTACAACTGCCCTCCCCACAAGAGAACCAATGTAACAGGTCAGCTACTCTATCGCGGCACACTTGGCGCAGAACACTCTAAGTGGCCCCCATCAGCCCCTTGATGGCTTGAAAAGGCCGACCTGAGAGTAGCAGCACACAGAGAAAGCGCCAAAGCTGCATGGGGAACACATCCGCACTCTCCTGATCTTTGACAGGCCCTCATCGTGGCAGCCCATCCCTGGTGAGCAAGCCCCCTGCCTATTTCACCTGGAGGTAGCAGCACACAGCATGCTGCAGCCAAGTACGGTCTTTGCTGGACTCGTACACGCTGTCACAGTAGCTGGCCCAGCTGAGCCAGCCCTCGGCCAGGCCCTCAAACACCATCAGGGATGTGGTGAAGGCGTGGTGGGCGCCCTCACGCTCATTCAAGCCCTGCACAGCAGCATGATGTCATTGAGGACTGGAGCACCAGGCCTCAGCAGAGTGCCCCCATCGAGGGCACCAACACTGCCGAAGCTGACACCTTGCAAGGCCAAACTAAGTGCAAGTGTTCAGCTGCATGCAGACACTCTGGGTGAGCAGGACCTGGTTGTGGAGCAGTGCAGGGTGTGCAGACTGTTTGTCCCATGCTTGCAGGCCGGAAACCCTACTGCGCCAGCCGTGACATCTCCAGAAAGGCAGCATCCTGTGTTAGATCTGCCAGAAAGCTGCAGCATTCACCTGGAGCAGAAGCCCCTTGAGGCGCCACAGCTCAGCCTGCTGCTGCGGCTGGAAGTAGTCCAGGTTGGTGGTGTTGATCAGGTTCAGCCCCAGCCGCACGTCCCCGGCATTGGAGAGGTAACTCTTGCACTGCAGGCATGCAAGAGACAGGGCTTGAGCAGCTGCTACGAGACAGGCCGGCAGTCAATCAGCGGCTCCGCTACCAGGCAGACAAAAGGAACCAGTTAGGGTTCTCATTTAGAAAGGCATCATCTGCACGGCATGAGGCAGCAAAAGCACAAGATGAGCAGCGCACATGTTGTGTTTCTGTAAAGCTGCTGGAAATGGAGCATGGCATTGAACCCAAGCACATGCATGGCTGGACACACCTCTGACTCATGATTAGCATCAAGCGCATGGTTATGTGTATGCAGAAGCAGCACTGGGCGTCTCTGCATGCACAAAGGACGCTCCAAACCACCAAATAGGAGCCTTGCAGCATGTGGGCTGCAGCCTCTTCAACTCCTGCCAGTTACTCAGCAGGTGTGACCCCAGCATAAAGGGGCGTGCACATGGACGGGCAGTCGCCACCCAGGCTGCCTGACCTGTTCCCTGATCTTGATGAAGGCCTCCTGCACCTCCATGGCGTTGAAGCCGTACAGCGTGTTGGTCACTCGCAGGCAGGCCTCGTGGCTGCCGTGCTTACGGGCCACTGCGCCCAGCCTGTTCACGCTCCACGCCTTGTCCCTGAGGGGCACAATGAGTTGGTGACTCGGTCAAAATTCACTTTGCAGTCAGGCAAAAGTGAGCGTATCACGACATTGTCCATGCCACAGAGTGGCTGCAGGCCACCAACTGGGGAATCATCAGCAACTCTGGGAGTCCAAAGGACCGGTGCGCATACTGAGAGTCTGGAGGCCGCAGAGAGAGCATCGGCGGCAGGCAAGCCAGACGGCCACAGCCTCATCTCATAACCATTGGGATGACCTTGATACACACAGTCTGGCAGCCTATTCAAGCCCCCTCATGGCCCAGACACCTGCCTTCAACCCATGTGCAGAAGCCTGCATTAGAGCCAGCCAGCTGCACTTGACATCCCTTGCTCAATGCTGCCCACCTGTAGCCCAGCTGGTGGAGATGGGGCGCCAGCTCCTTGACGGGGCCAAATGCGTTGATGATGATGTTGTAGATGTGGTTGCGCCACACCATGATGTTGCTCCACTCAGACAGGCGCTCCCATGTGTTGGGCGTCCGCAGACGCCAAGTCTCCAGAATGTCCTGCAAGCGCCAAAACCACCATTTTGCAAAATGATTCTGACCTGTGCATGAAAGCCAGACATGGCTCAGCTGTAACCAAGCCTCTCAAGATTGTGGTACACTCATGCAGTTCATCCTACAGCCAAGTAGCCGCTCCACTACGAGGGGATCCCAAGTGATGGGCACAGGCGCCAAATCTCTGGGAGATCCACATGTACAGATCAGGCAAAATTGTATTAGCTCACACGACAAGTGCTTCCAGGTAGCCTAGTACAAATATGCACTGATGTCTAACATACAAGCGCCAGGTCATGCACAAGAACCCCAATGGTCACCCAGCCCATTGCACTGAGTAAGCTCACCTTGAGTTCACTGAAGCTATTGGCATCAATCACAGGGCGGTGCTGAGCCAGCTCATGCAAGATGCGCTTGCTCTCGTCCAGCTCCACCAGCTGCTGGAAGCCAGCCAACAGGGGCAGCGTCGGCACCACGCCCACCTCCGGCAGGGCCCACCACCTGCATGTGCAGGGTCCAGTCACGCAGCAGACTCTGTGCTGACAGCCACCCTGGCAGGGCTCACCACCTGTGGTGGCAGTTACCCAGGTCAGGGGTGCCTCAGAGGGCTGCTGCTGAAAGGCAGCCAGCATTGGCACCATGTCCACATTCCAGATTTGCTGTCTCTTCGAATTGTGAAGTCCCTTTGGGTCATAGCTCACAGGATGCAACAATCAGATGCACATGAGCTTGACTCTGATCACTGAGCCATGCCCCACTGGGTGGGGGCTGGCTGGGATGCTCAAGCACCGCTCAGGGACAGCAAGGTCGCTGCAGTGCCATTGATGATACCAAAAAGCGAGTGCCGTACACTATGCCTCAGCTGGCGCAGCATGGGGGGACGCAAGTGCTGCAGGCCTCACTTCTGGAGCGTGAGGTTGATGGCCTGCTGCATGAAGAGGTCAGCGTTGCCGACATCCCCCTCGTGCAGCATGGTGTACGCCTTGATGGTGGCCACGCGTGGGGTGTCCTCGATCTGCAGAGAGGCACAGCTGTCGACTGTAGGACGCAAGAGCTCCTGCAAGGGGTTAGCGAGCAAGGGCCATACAGAGCAAGACTGCCAGGTAGAGTGAGCTAGGAACTTGGGGCATGGATGGCGGCCAACAGCTGAGTGTCAGTGCTCTAGTGAGGCAGTCAGCGGTCCCACAGATGAGTACAGACAATTTCACTTCACTTTGAGGGGCAATGCTGGGCAATGTTGAAGCAGCCTGCACATGCAACAGTATTGGTTCTGGCCACCCCTGAGCAGACGGTGTCGGGTTGTCAGACCAGTTTATGCCCGGGTGGTGTACAGCAACACAGCTCAGCACTGTACCCCTGGCAGGCCAGCTGCGGCATGCGTGGCCTGCCCTGCTCTCATGACTTGCCTGTCCACATGACGAAGAGCTGGCAACGTCAGGCTCACCACTGTGCGGGGAATGACGGTGTCCTTGATGGTAGCCCAGTCTGCTCGTTTCCAGGCTGACTCCATGAACACCACCATGTTCTCGGTGCTCCGCGCGAACTCATCAATGGCGTCCCACTGTGCCAGCTCCTCAGCGCACTTCAGGTACTGGTCCTGCCACAAGCACTGCTCGTTCTTGGTGGTGTTGGGGCCCGCTGCAGCAGGCAGGGAATCCTGGTGAGTGATGGTGCATTTTGGCCCACAAGAGCCGAACTACTGCATGTTTTTGGTGGTTTTGATGCATGATGCAGCGGGCAGTGAAGTTGAGGTGACTGTTGGTATATGTGGACAGCGCACCCCCTGCTTGGTCTGGTGACACTGGGGCCGGGCTGCAGCGCTGCAGCAGCAAGTGGAGGAAGGTCAGGTGTATGGTCATGCAGGCAGCACCAGAAGCGCATGATCACAGGTCCGCAGCAGCAGGGCACCAGCCCATGTGACACTGCAGGCAGTGGTGGTCATTGGCGGTGTCAAGGCCAGCTGCAGCAGGGCAGCAGGCGTTTGCTGGGGTTAAAGCCTTGATTACAGCACAATTTGGAGGCAGTGTCTGACAGCCTCACCTTGCCCCTGCGCAGCCTTCTGGATGCAGGTCTCAAACATCTCCTGCCCCTGCTCGAGATTGCCGTGCTGCATCATGCTCAGGGCTGAGCGGGTCTCCTCATTCCCGCAGCGCCGCTTCCACAGCCCAAACAGGACGTCCTCTTCTGACAGGGCACTGTACAGCTCTGCCAGGGCGTCAAAGCACCGTGTCTCCTGCAGACAGGCAGTTGACATTGAGCTTTCAGCGGCCAAACAGAATGGTTCCAACTAAACAAGGGCCCCTGCATAGTTCTACGCGGGTGCCAAAGCGCTGTCTCCCTTGCATGGACAGCCAGACGAAGGACGCACTGAGCTGTAGGACAGAGGCAGCAATTTCAAGGAACAGCTTTGCCAAATTCCCTGTGGTGCTGAGATCAGACAGACAAAAAGCTGAGGCTGCAGCCTGGGCGACAAAGCTGGAGACCCTCACAGTCACAAGGCTGACTGCTTGCATAGAGTGCTCAATGTCTGCAGGCGTGTCCACCCTGCAGCTCACCCCTGAGCAGTGCAGTGCTGGCAGACATGGCCGGCACCATGGTCTGAAGCCTGGTGGAGTCATATGACTCTATGTCCCACCTGGGGAAAGAGCATGACGTGCGACTCCAGCAGGGGAATGGCCATGTGCCACGCGTTGAAGGTCTTCCCCAGGAACTTGATCAGCTCAGAGGGGATCTTGGGCTGGGGCTGGCTTAGGCTGATCCCCTCCAGTAAAGCCTGCAGTGCAGCGTTTGTGGATAAGTTTTTGAGGCTTCAAGTCAAAGACTGAAGCTGTTGGGGCCCAACTTGTCGCTGTGCCACATGTTGCCTGGGCCCTGGGCTGCAAGGCAGCCAAGAAAGTGGACACTGCCCAAACCCTATATCACCATGTCGCAGGGGACCACATCAGAAGCCAGCAGGGTTATTTTGTGTTGCCATCACTCATGCAGTTGACCAGGGAAGAAGGCAGCGCAAGCAGTGTGCAGCTGAAGATCTGTTGTTCTGCCCAGGCAAGGGCCCACCTACCACCTACCACCTACCAGTTGCACTTGTTGTGGACGCCCAACATTTGGCTGTGCAACCCTCTAGGTCTAGCCCACACCTTCTCATTCCAAGCACACAAGCACCCACCTGTACCACATTAGGGCGCTGGTGCATTTGGCGGGCGTGATACTCCTTGGAAAGAAGCGTGATGATGGGCTTGGCCAGAGCCACCTGCACAGAGGAGGTGCTCAGCAGTGAGAAAAGAAGGGCTGTAGCTGGCGCCAAGACACAAGAAGCAGGCACAGCACGCTTGTGTGGTGGGGCCAGCTGCACAAGATGACCCAGCGGAACTGACAGCTGCTCTCTTGATGGGCACAGGGAGTCAAAAAACTTCCTGCAGGTAGCTTGAGGACATGGACAAAGTTTGCCAAACATCCAGGCAGTCAGCGGATCTGTTGCTTTTGCAGCAGCCTTTGCCTGCGGTTTGGGGCTGCGGTGTGCTTTGCCGCAGGCATCCAGTGCAGCACACTGCAGCTTGTCATAGACAGGCCTCAAAACAACAGGAGAACCATGACGGCAACTGCACACTGGGCAGCAGGCGAGGCTTGAGGTGCAGGGCCCACATTCTGGGGACGGGCTCAACTGCACTACATGTGCTGAGTTTCGGAAAGGCACCTGCTGCTCCTTCTTCTCGCTGAGGGTGGCCCACACAATGGGGAAGACCAGCACCCACAGGTGGTGGGCAAGGTAGGCATCTGAGTGGGCCACCTCCCGTAGAGAGCACACTAGGTCAGCCACCTGCAATTGCCCTGCAGACAGCGCGGGCAAGGGATTGTCAGGCAAGTCTCACAGAACATGTTGTGTCCTGTGATGCAGCAAGGCTGACAACACAAGTTGGACACCAGCCGCTACCCCCAGTCAGCTGGGGCAAGTATTGTTTTGCAGCACATACGTTGCAGACTGCAAGCCAGGCAGCTGCCCGAAGCATGCCAGGGCCGATCTGTACTGGAAGGCTTGTGCCCAGGGGCTGCCAGAACTGCTGATTTGCTTTCATGGGAAAGGCCTCAGGCCGCCAGAATGGTTGCCACACAGCAGGAGTGCGGCCTGCGAACCAGTTGGGCAAACCAGGCTGACCTTGGTCCTGCAGGAAGGCCGCATGCTCGCGCAACATGGCCACCACAGGCTCTGGCACAGGCAGGCCCTGTGTGACTACCCTCTCTGGCCCGCCCTCCTCCCTGGCCGGCGTCTCGGCCTGCAGCCGCAACCAGTGCACATTGCAGAGTGAGCGGCCTGAAGCTTGAGCAACACCAGAGCAGGCAACTATGGGCCACAACATCAAGCAGGGAAGCAGAGGCCAGGGTGCTGCAGCAAGGCAGCGATGCTGAGAGGTGGCAGTATGCAGCAACCTCCTCATCAATTACTGAGCCAGACAAAAGAAAGCGTGGGTCTCTCAAGCCAACCTTGACAGGCGTCCCAGCCTTGGCTGGCTGAGGGCCGGGTGTGGCGGCAGATGGAGCTGCTGGCCTCTGCTCGGCCTGCGGGGAGGCAGACTGCCGTGACGAGGGTGCAGCAGGCGCTCCAGTGGCTGCTGCAGGCGGCGAGGTTTTGCCTGAGGGCCCGGCAGCCGGCCCCTGGGGGACGGGTGGGCGCTGCCCACCTGGCGAGGGCTGCCTGCCAGGCGCCTGGCTGGGGGAGGGCTGCCTGCCAGGCGTGTGGCTGGGAGAGGGTTGCCTGCCGGGGCCTTGGCTGGGGGATGGCTGCCTGCTGCAATCCTGGCTGCCAGCCAGGGGCATGGAGGCTGCAGGCCCCTGACGTGCCACCCCGGCCCCCAGGCCCTGGGGCCCGCTGGAGCCAGGCTCCTGCTTGACCTCAGGCTGCTGCGTAGGCTGCAGGCCCAGCAGATGATGCAGTTGTGTTGCTGTTTGGAGTCTCCCAGAGACAGCGAGATGCTGAAGCAGTCACACTCCAAGGATTCAGGGCAGCTTGTTGCAATCCAAGGAACCAAGGCAGCCAGTGCTGGCTCAGGTGCCACCCATTTTGAGGCAGGCACTGGCCCCTTCAGACACTGCAGGATAGCCCATGCGTCGAGGCTGGCCCTGCCAGCCACCTGTGGAACTCTACAGGGACCAAGCCAGGCTGCTGCTGCACCAAGTGCTTTCGACCAAGTGTAGTAGTCTCGTTCTAGTATCTGTTTTACTCAAACCAATTAGCCTACCTGTTGGGATTGGGCCTGCAGCTGCCCTGCTGGCACCCCTGAGGACCCTGCGGGGGCTGACCCCGGCCGCTGCTGTCCAGGCTGCAGCGGCACAGCCAGCTGCTGCTGCTGCTGCTGGCCCCCCTGCTGCGTGGACTGGTGCAGCGCCACCATGGCAGTCGTCAGGCGCTGCACCTGCAGGTGGCGAAGTCTTGGTCACTTTGGCTGCAGGTCGACATGGCCAAACATGCAGGTACACACGCATGAAGGTCCACCAGGTGTAACAAGTCAGACATCTGGCAGGCCAGACTGGCGAGATGTGGTTAGCACTGCACTAGTGCTGTAGGGCCGGCAGACTCTTCAGGGCATCGAATAGCGGCCAGGCAGGGGCAACTGGCCTGCAATGCAGACCCAGAGGATGAGCCAGACATGCAGGAGAAGAGCGGCACCTGCTGGGCGACAAACTGCGCTTGTACATGATACTGAGCCGCCATGGGCTGCCCTGCATGTGCCTGTGCCTGCTGGTTCAGCGCCGCCAGCTGCTGCTTCATCACCTGCACAAAGGCAAGAGTTGGCTTGGGAGGAAGGGATTGGCCCAGTCAGCAGCTGCATCATCACCTGCACAGTTGGGGCAAACCACCGAAATCTTGTCACGCCTCCTCGACACCCTGACGTGCAGAGCATTGCCCAACAGGGCAATACCAGGGCAAAGCCAGGAAAGGAGCACTCACGAAAAGTCAGCCGCGCCACATGTTTGACTGGCACTGGTGGTGTTATCCATCCACCTCTAGCTCCTTACTGTCATGCATATTGAGGTCAAGTTCTGGCAAGAGACACCCCAGTAGCAGGCTGGTGACACACCACAAGCACCCACCTGCAGCTGTTGGCTGTACTGCGTCATCAGTGCAGGCCCCTGCAATCCCTGGCCCGGCTGCCCCTGCTGCAGCGCCATCTGCTGCGCCTGCCCCTGCACCTGCATCGCCAGCTGAAACTCCCGCCGGGCCAACACTGCATCAGCCTGCAGTGGCAGTGCAAGCCTGCATCATTTCACAGTCTGTGAAAGGGAGGAGAGCACAGCAGGAGGCTGCAACAGCACGTTGCGCAGAGGTGGCCATCAAACCAGCTGGCAGCGCTATGCATTGCAGCAGATGGGCTGGTGCGGTGCGTAAAACTGGTCCATCATGTCATGGAGGCTGCTGATGCCCATGAGTTCATGCCATGCAGCTGGTGACTAGCAATGAAGGCAGGTTGTCGTGCATAAACCTGTTGTGCAGTCTCTGCCAGCGGGGAGCACCCTGCCTTGGCTGTGAGATGAGGCAGCTCCTGCTGTGACGGCCTTGTGCAGACACCTGGGCCATCTCTGCAGTCTCCAACAGCCTCCAGCAGGCTGCCCCTAGCCAGAGTATCAGAACAGGGGTGTCAAGGAATAATCAGGGGGCCTGGCCGGCGGGATCACCTGAGCACGCTGTGCCTCCTGCTGCGCTCGCACATTGAAGATGTTCTGCTTGGTGTGGTTGAGTAGAGGGGGGATCTGGGAGGAGCTGGGGGCCAGCTTGATGGGCTCCTTCTCTATCAGGATGGCCAGCAGCAGGTCCTGCATGGGGGCACAGAGGAGCACATCAGCATGGATACTATCTTATTGAGTGGCTCCTCCTCCAACAACAGCAGGCCCTGCAGGAGAGGCACCAGTGAACACGCTCCACTGCAACTGGTGTCAGCCGTGACTACACCCCTTGCTAGCAAACTGCCCACCAGCACGTTTCACTTAAGGGTTTCTCCTGCAGGAGAAGGCACAGACTGCTTGTCGCCAACAATATGGCCGTGGGCTGCTTACAGCAGGATTCAGGGCGAGGACGCCTTCCTCCTTGTGGAGACAAAGCACATTCAGGCACAGCACAGCCCCTCACCACACCCTGCTACAGCTGAGAGACGTCTGGCTCAAGCATCAGACTTGAGAGCTCGTCCTTCCAGTCAGGAAATGCCGCTGCCACAGCAGCCCAGGACACAGTATTGTACGCCATCTCATGCCCATGCACAGCTGGAGAGCTCAACACGTACTAAGTTTGCCAGACATGCCGTGTCAGACCCCTCCCACCAAGCCCTGCTACAGCTGCAACAAACCTCAGCCGACTCACCAGGCCCTGTTTCAGCCAGAAGGTGCCGGCCATCTCCTCCCAGGACTGGACGCACACGATGAACTTGAGGCGCTCAAACAACGTTGGGTCCACGTGGCCGTTGTACAGCTTGAAAAACTTTGCGCGCAGCTCCGGGTCGGAGGACCGCAGGCCAATGCCCAGCTGGCGCTCTACTCTCTCCCAGATGTCTACCCGCAGCTGCTCACTCTGTAGCATAGATGCAGTGGATAAGCCAACCCTGTCTGAGCATGGTGGTGGAAGGCGCAACTGTCAACTCCGGCCTGCAGACGATTCAGTCCAGACAACTTAACATGTGACAGGAAAGCACAGGATGAGCTAGCAGACCAGGCCAGGTCAAGCAGCTTGCTTGCTCAAAAGGATGGCAGCAATGTTGTTGAGGTGCCTCACACGACGCAGGATTGCCACCAGTAAGCTGGCAACAGAAGACTTACACCTGGAGCCTCCAGACACAGCGTGGTGCCATGCAGAACACACTCAAAACTGAGTGTGGAATTGATACAGCTGTGTAAATATCAAGAGACTCACAAAGGGCGCCTGCACGGTGGTGCACATGGTGTACAGCAGCTCCAAAAAGGTGCTCTGCCAGCGATGGCGGATGGACCCCGTGACGACACCGTTGTTCTCCAAGTGGGCCAGGCGCTGCATGAAAACCACTGCCTCCTTCTCTGAAAGGGCAGCCACTGCACAGACACACAGGTAGAGGCTACAACAGATGTGATGCTGTTTGCAGATGCTGTGATGGTTAGCAGAACCAAGGGCCCACAGTTGTGGGCAGTGTGCTGCACAAAGACCTTTGCCTTCTTCTTTAAGAGGGCTGCTGCTGCACAAGGCACAGAAAATTGACTTTCCTTTCTTTCCAGGCTGTTGTACTTCAACCCATTACCATAACACAGGCGCCGGCAGGAGGGCCCATTAGAGACCAGACTGCAGATTGCATTTGGGAGAGCAAGCTTTTGAGACTACAGCAGCTTTGCTCAGGGCCAGGCCAGAACTTGCACAGGGTTCAGGGCTTCTGACTCAAGTCAACATGCAGCAGCAAACAGCGTCTCCAGCATCATTGCCACTTCCTGCAGCAGTCTGTCTGTCAGAAAGCACAGGTGTTGCACAGGAGCCATGCCCCCAGCACCCAGAGCTGTTGGGGAAGCTGCAGTACTCCTGCCCCACCCTGAGCTGCAATGCCAACCATCTGCCGCTTGAACACCCCCTCGAGCTCATGACCCCCGCGGACTCTCACGTTCACACATGTGGAAAGCGCGGCGGGCTCACCTCCGCCTTGGGGCTCCAGGAGCCAATTTTTGACCAGCAGCAGGTACTCCAGCAGTAGGGCGGGGTCAGTGTGCTTCGCGTGGGGCGTGCTCATGAGCGCAACCAGCGACTGCAGAAGCATCTTCTTGGTCTCCATGTTGGTCAGTACGCGGCGCCCAGCCAAGCGCAGGGCGGCGGCAGTGGCCCAGACGATGCTGCGGTACTCTGGCTCAGGCGCGTCCGCTCTGCAGGACAGGAGATGCTTTGTTGAGGCACAAGGAAGCTGTGAGTCCAGGCAGTGTGGCTCACACAATGCTGTGGCACACCGCATTGTGTGGCCACATACAATGCTGTGGCACACCACATTGTGTAGCCACATACTTCATTCATTCGCCTCCTGCCCTTTGCAGTGAATTCTGCTGTAGCGCAGGCTTCTGGCTGCGGCTTGGCGTCTGGCGCTGGACATTACGCTTGAGCAACAGCTCTCATGCAAGCAGATGGTAACACGTCCATGCAGGGTACTCATTTGGCTTCAGCCTCCAACCTGCCCTGCTGAGCCTGCATAGGAGTGCATAATTGGACGCCAAGGATGTCATTGGTGCACAACTCACTTGGGGTCAGAATCCTGTCTGCCCCGCTGGGGCCCCGCTAGCACAGGCTGCTGGTTGGGGCTCTGCGTCTGGTCCTTGGTCACCCGATGCAGGAAGCGCACAATCTGGGGCACAAACTTGTGCACGTACTCGGGGGTCACCTTCTCAAGCGCCTGCACGGTAAAGGTCAGCCAAGGTTGGAGCTGCTGAACTGCTCAGGCACCTGTTTGTACTCGCCGTCAGTCCTTGCAGAACGCTGTGGAGGGGATGTGTGAGCTGATTTGTGGGTTCAACTGCTGTGAGGTATCAGAAGCTCAACATTGCTAAGTCACCTCCTGCAGCGCCGGACCCAGCAGAAGCAGCCCGGCCCAGATTTTATCACAGGGAATCATGAACCAAGCGAAAGCTAACCACAAAAGGACGCCTGCTTGACCTGCATGTGAACGCACGCAGCTCACCTTCAAGGCATCTGTCGCTCACACCCCAGTGCCATCAACCTGTGCGCCCTCAGCTAACCATGTGCAGCAAGCAGCATTTGCCCAGGGCTTGGTAGTGGCTGGCAGGACCCAGTGCAGGAGACACCTCAGCATACACAGAATGGACCACAGCCTCAATAATGTGTAGAGTTGGTCTCAGCTTAATACCTGGCTGACAGATCCCATCGCAACAGACTTCATGGGACAGGGAAGGGGGTCTCACCTGGAGGATGTGCAGGGAGCAGCACACTGCCAGAAGGGTCACCGGCATCATGGGCTGGCTGGCCTCTGCAGCCGCCGCCAGCCAGTGCGTGATGAGCTCCTGCACCTTGGCCTGGATGCCCTGCACAGGTCCACGCAGCAGCGCCTCAGCGCTCTGACAGCACACTGCCTGGCAGCTTTGCAGTCGTATGAGATCAGGCGGGGTTGTGGCTGAAGTTTTGGTGTTGGGCTGCACCTCGGATCATTGCACCGCTTATGCAAGCATAAAAACCCCGTCAGTCTGGTTGCAGGGCGCTTTCCCAACTGTGCAAGTTGGGACACACTTGATTCCAGTCAGTGACACAATCAATTCTGAGCGTTAATGCACAAGCGCCATCGACGCAGATACTCAGTGACGCAGTGGAGCTGCTTGCAGGGAGAATCTGCCTGGCTGCCATGATATAACCCACCATGCGCTGCTGGCTGTGCCTCACAACACAACAGGCGGGCGCCAGACCAAACCAACCTTCAGCACTGTGCTCAGCCTGGTGGGCTGCCCCATGCACACCACAAGTGTCGAGTCACACTTGGCCTGCATGACGCCTCCCACACTTGCCACACTAGTCAAGCCCTGGACTTGTGCCTGCCAGCTCAAAGCGTCCCCAACAAGCAAGTCCCTGCTCACCCTGGCATTCTGATCCTGGCCATTCTGCACAGGGTACGCCGTGTACAGCTTGACCAGGACGTCGCAGAGCTGCAGCACCACAGGCTCGTGCTTGCTGGAGAACACAGGCTCCACCAGCATGGCCAGCTCAGCAGCTGCCTCCTGCAGCATGAACGATACATATTTGTTTGTTTGGTAAGCTGCAAAAATAGCACTGGACTATGCACGAGCAAGGCTCGTTGCTGCAGCAATCTCTACAAGTGGGAGTCAAAGTACTCATGGTCCACAAATGCACAGCACTGAGGGTGAAAGGCAAAGCATGTGCTGTCTGCATATTCAGGGCTGTTCCTCTGCTGCTGCAATGGGTAAACATGCCGGCCACAAGGGTCAGAGTCCAGCTTGCCAATGGCAGCCACTCCTGGTAGGGGGCCATCGCCAGAACAGCTCTCACAATCAGCAAGCAGGGCAGAGCACCATAGCAGGGCATAGTTTCGACTGGTCCTCGCTGCGGTCCGATGTGACCGCACCTGGATGGCCTTCTGTGGCTGCACCTCCATGACACGCTGCAGGATGTCCAGCCCCGTGACAAGTGCAGGGGGCGGGTCCAATTGCATCTGTGTGTTGGCCTGGAGCAGCTTGGGAACATAGTTCATCTTGATGCAGGCCCCGGGCCAGATCTGAAGGGCGTCCGTCAGCACAAACATGGCGTGTTTCTGCAGGGCCTGCACAGCACAAATCCAACACTAGATAGCACAAACAGGTCTTCTGGAAGGAAGGCCACGAGAGACATGCGAGAGGGTCCTTGGAAGCGGCTGATGTGGCTGCAGCACGTACAAATGAGCAGCATCGTCGCAAAAATCTGATGTCTGTCTTGCAACAGACACAACATATGCCACGGTGCCATTGCTCAATGAAAAGAGTCCAGGCAGACTGCCTGCTTGTTCCACCACACCGTGCATGGCCGAGCAGCATGACAGCCCCACCTGAAGGTCCTTCTCCTTTGACTCCCCCAGCACAAAGCACATGCGCAGCAGGAAGTTGACGATCATCTCCTGCATGGGCTGTGTGGGAGCGAAATCGTCATCCAATGCCCTGCAGGCAGGCAGCTTGACATGCCTTAGTCAACCCAACAATAGGCATTCATCTCCTGCACGGCTGCGCAAGATCAATGTTGTTGACCAGTACTCTGCAGGCAGGCAGCTTGGTATGTTGGATGAGTCGCATTTAGCAAACGGCACTCCAACTCACAACACAGTAGCACAGGGTACTGCAAGTCACAGCAACGCAGCTTCCTGCGCTGCCAAGACAAGACTGCAGCCTAGATGTATGCGAATTGCACACAATGGGTGCTGCAGAAGCGCCTGCTCGGCATGCCCCTACCCGCTCAGCTCCCAATTGTTTTTTTCGACCTCCTCAACATGTGTTCAGACCTGCGACAGCGCCTCACCTGCCTGTGACAACTGCATGGTGCTGCGTGCTGAATTTGCAAATATGTGTTACGGAGCACCCCACCTGCCCACCCCAGAAAAATTTAAGGAATTCCCTGCCAGCTCATACATGTGTCAGGCCTGCAAGAGCACCCCCATTGCTCATCACCACTGTCCACCGCCTCCTGCTCAACAGGCTTTTGGGCTTTTGCATGAGCCCCACCTGCCCAGCAAGCCAGCGGGCTCAGCTGCCCCCATCTCCTGCGCTGTCTGCTGTGCAGCCTGGTCCAGGCTCTGGGATGGGTCCACCATCAGGGCCTGTTCCTCAACCTGGGCATCACCCTTGCCTGCGGCAGCGTCTGCAGGCAGAGCGCTGCTGTCCCTCGAGACAGTCGTGCGCAGCTGCAGGCAAGTGAGCTAGATTGGACTCGGCAGGTGTGCAGAGAGGGCTTTCGGGGGCAGGCAAATGGCCTGTGCAGTGGCAGCTGCCATCACAAACAGTAATTCCATACAATGGATGCGAACAGAAAGGCTGTTTGGCAATGTGGTGCGCAGCAGAATCAGTCAAAAGCTTTGAGCCAGCAGACCCTGTGCCCTCCAGATGCTTGCACCATGGCAGCGCCGAGCAGGTGAGTGCTGGGTGTAGGGGTGAATAGTGCTTGACACCGACATCGTAGCTGAGGGCAGCTGCTTGGCGTCTGCGATCTTCTTGACAAGCAGGCATGTCTGAGAAACGCACCTTTTTCAGCGGCGGCTCTGCTGCAGGGTCGGCCTCCTCCACCTTGACGTCCTCAGTCTCAGCAGGACGCTTACGTGGCGACTGGTCAGCCATAGACTGGCCCTGCAGGCAGCAGTCCAAACACGCACGCTTGAGCCATCAGAAAGGCATCAGCAGCATACATTCCACACATGGACCAAGCAGCCTTAGATTACCTCTGATCCAGGTGGCAAGGCCCAGGGCTCAGCTGGAAGCACAGGGCAGCAGCAGGGCGTTTGTCAGCCATAGATGCCGCTGCCTGCTAGGTTCCATCACCCCAGCAGCTCACCTCTCAGCGGGCACAGTGCTGATACCAGAAATCCCTGACAACCCAGCTCATGCAGGCAACACTGGCAGCACGGCTGCTGGAGCAGTGTCTCTCACCTCAGAGGGCGGGGCAGCCAGTCTACAGCCAAGTAAGGCACTGACAGTCTGTTCAACCCCAGCGCTGGCAGTGCGCCTCACCTCAGCAGGCGCAGCAGCGCTGGCACCAGTGGCCACCTGCTCTGCTGGCAGGTGCTGGTGCTGCTGCATGCGTCGCTTCTCCCATCGCACGATCAGCTTGGTCAGGTCAATTGCCAGCCTGCGATTCTCCAGCACGCTGGTCTGGGGCAGGCCCAGCTTGGTCAGAGAGTTGACCATCTGGGGTACAAACTGATTCCTGCAAGGCAGGACAAAAGTCATCAGGGCTGCCTCACCTAATGTTATCGACCTGAGCTTTACGCCGCTGCAGAGTAAGCGTGTGCTGCAGATCTCATGTAGAGACAAAAGGCCCCAGTGTGCGACAGGCACAGAGCATGGCAGTGATATGCAGACAGGCTTTGATGAACTTACAAGGTAGCACATCTGCGCTTACTGTCTAAGCCTGACAGAGGTCCTCACAATGAGGCATAGAACAGTTGGCTCTGTATGAGCTGCCAGCTGGATGGAGCAGCATGCTGTGATGTTCGGCCCCTGATGTGAAGCTGCGCCAAACAAGCTGTCAAACATGTCTCACCTGGAGGCGTAGAACAAGTCTGCATGGCGCACTATGAGCTGCCAAATGTGCACCATGTGGGTCATGGAATGTCCCTCATCCAGCAGCACCTGCACCACACAGGTTGGGACTGAGCAGCCCTACACTACCTGTAAACAAGGCTAGGAGTCAGGGTGTAAACACACAAAAGGGCGCACTCCGTCTTGCAGCAAGACACCTGGAGCAGCAATTGTCTCAGGCCAGACATTGCATGAGCAGATGGGACTGAAGATGCCGGGGCATTGAACGCTATGGGAGGCAGCCTCAATGCAAGGGTTCCAGACAGAGCGCCTGTGCTTGAGCACAACCTAAAGCCCCAGACCACCCACCCGCTTGGTGTAGCGAATCCAGATGGGGTACTTGTGCTCTGGCGTCATTGGCAGACGCTTGACCAGGGCTGGCGTCAGCACGTCCAGCGCCTGCCTCACCAGCGTGCGCCGCCCATCTGGCTGGCACGCTCGCAGGAGAGCCACAAACACCTGCAGCAGCAGTCAGCCTGGGGAGGCGCAGGGACCCACAGTTTTGCAATTGAGCTTGAGTTGAACTAAAGGGCCTAAAGAGGTTGCCCCTGGAAGTAGGGCGTGACGTACGCCAGTCCTTTGCTTTGCTGTGCTGACCGCAGGTAGTGTTGCTTCGCTTACAATAAGCGAAGGGCGGAAGAAGGTAGTGTTGCTTCTTGCTCTGGGTCACAAGTACTGTGGTGTGCTTTTTGCGCCCTTCTTGCGCATGCGAAGCAATGACACGCCCATCTGCAGTTCGTGGCTGCTGCAAGCCTTAGCGTGCAGTGCGGCTTGTATCGTCAGGGAAGCAAAAGATTCTCATTTCCAGAAGACACTAGGGTCAGGCCAGGAGCCAACCAGTTGAGCTGACCTGGAGAGCAGTCCCACATGGACACCAACAGGACCCTACAGCGCTCGACTTCAGATTTTGTTTTGCAAGGGCCACCAAAACACTCAAGCAGGAACCCAAAGGGTGCTTCTCACCTGGAGCGTGATCTTCTCAGGCGCCACAAAGACACTGAGGAAGTGGCACACGTTCAGGAAGGCATAGAAGCGACAGGCGCTGTCATCCCGCTTCAGGTGGTTCCAGCCCGACTTGATGAGCTCCTTGCGGTAGGAGGACAGCTGCTGGGGCACCTGCAAATTCAGCAATCACACATCAGCACAGGAAACAGCCGGTGCATAGGCTCACTGTTTGCAGCGCCCCGCAACTGATGCCTACTTGCAGCACCTTGAGGGAGGCAGGGGCATCAGAAGTGATGAACTGCAGTCGGGTTTGAGTAGCGCAGAGCGACTTCTTACAGCAGCCCAATAGCACAGACTCTTGGGTCGTGCAAGCTCTCCTACCTGCTTGATAAGCAGCGTTGCCAGCTGCAGCAGCTCCATCTTCAGGGGATCCCCATGACGGGCTACATGCAGAGGCAGGCAGTTGGTGTGAGAGAGGCCTAGCCTGCTGCACTGATATGGGAGCCACATGGTCTGCTGCAGCAGCTCTGTGTTCAAGCTTCACCCACAGGCACAGGCCGCAGGTCTTGATTGTGTGGGAGACACAGGGCGCATGGTGTGCTGCAGCAGTTCCTCTAGCAGGCGGCAGGCAGCTGTGTTCTGTAACACTGGCCATTGCAGCGGGCCCAGAGCTAATTGGCTGTTGGAGGACAGTGCCAACATGCAGACGATGCCAGCAGCACTGTTGCCCGGTGGTATCTCAGCACGTTGGAGGCCCTCACACCCACGCTGTTGGATCTGCAGCCTAGGCAACACTTGTATGACCTGTGCAAAGGCCTTGCTGTGCAATAAATTAAATGGTGCCAACCAAGTCAGCACCTCTTGGTTCAGCCAGTGCCTGAACAGCAGTGATGTGTCTGGCACCTCGCCGGGCAAAGTGTGATGCAGCCCTGCTCTCGCTCGAGCAAGAGCCGCCGGTTTTCTGTCACCCCTTACGGGGGCCTGCCAGCTCGCCTGGCCAGATTTGAAGCACCCCTTTCCAGGAAGAATGCCGCCGAGTATGCTCGGTCTGGCCAGCTCCCCCAGAGCAAGCCTGGCCCACCAGCCACCTCACCCAGGAGGGTGAGGGGTCACCCTGTCCCTGGGAATGAATCGTTTGGGCGCACTTGGTCTGGCCACCTCCCTTAGGGCAAGCGCAACCCACCTGCCACATTGTCTGGCCGCATGTGAGGTGATGCTGTCCCTGAAGACATCACTGGGTGACATCCTGTCCAGCCACTCCCCGCAGATGAAGCTTGACCTACCTGCCACCTCGTCTGGCGGGTCAAACATGTCCTTCATGACCACAGAGAGCAGCTCCTGGTCCAGCCAGTCCCGCTGCCCCTTCTCAAAAGAGCGCTCCAGCAGGGGCATGATCAGCAGCCTGATGGCGTGCACAAAGGTGTCCTCCCGTGCCGCATGCTGCTCGGGTGTTGCAGTGGCAGCTGCATTGTGCTGCTGAAAGAGGCCCACAAAGTACATCATGATCTGCACAGGCAGGCAGGCAAAGTGAGGGGGCCGGCTGCAGGATGCTGCTGCAACAAGGCCATACAGTGACAACTGTTGATACCGCATGAACGTGTCTCACACTCGAGCAGGTGCAAAGGCTGAGATGCAGATGGACTGATGGTACTGAATGGCTGTTGGGGCAGGCAGACAGACCAGAATGGAGTGCTGACCATGCAAGGGATAAAAAGATGGGCAGACAGACGCTGAAATGCCTGAGGTCATGATGCACTGATGCTGCACAGCATGCAAACTCTCTCGGCACTCCATGCAGGCTTTTGCCCAACAACGCTCCTGGTCCTGATCAGGTGTGACTATCATTGCCCTTTGAGACTGCCACTCACTTCGTGCTTTTCCTCCACAGTGAACTGCTCAGCCACCACATCCAGGAAGAAGACCTTCAGGAATGTGTAGTCCACCCTTGACTTGTAGCTAAAGATGCTGAGCAGCTCAAAGAGGGGCCCTATCAGGCTGTGGTGACGCTGGACGTAGGCACAGATGCATCGCGCGATGCGGCGCGACTCAAGCAGTTCATGACGGTGCAGGTGCTCCTCATTCTGCAGCCTGTGAGGGGACAGAAGGCAAGTAATGTCATGGTGGTGTCCCGCTTAAGTGAACTTGACTTCGAAGCTACCATCTGCAACCTGCTGCAGGCAGGAGAGGCTGCCAGTTGCTTGTGGCAAATGGCAAGCGATGTCATGGTTTCCACAGAAGTCCAGACTGTGATCTGCAGCCTGCTGTAGGCAGGAGAGCCTGCCAGATGCTTGCGGCACTGCAGGCTCTGGCTGGCCTGGAGCATGCAAGCAGAATAGGAAGGGAGATGGCCTGGCATCTGCGCAGTCAGTAGCCCAGTAGCTTGTAGGCAAAGCAAAGGACTCAAGACCTGTGTGTCAGGGCTGAGGCAGGGAACAAGGTGG
Source organism: Asterochloris sp. CNOR1 (assembly GCA_963969365.1). Lineage (NCBI taxonomy): Eukaryota > Viridiplantae > Chlorophyta > Trebouxiophyceae > Trebouxiales > Trebouxiaceae > Asterochloris > Asterochloris sp. CNOR1. The sequence goes on from OZ017762.1 coordinate 46,964, forward strand.
CAAGGGGCACTCTGTCCTGCAGCCTGCTGCAGCCACAAGCGCCTCTCAGAGCCTGGTGGGGCCCCTGCTCAGAGAAGCACATGGGGTGTGAGTCCTAAGCTTTCAGCTCACTGGGCTACAGTTGACACACGGCAGGCTTCCCCAAGGCCACCAACTGAAAGCTGGGACAAGTTGCCCAAAATGGCAAGCACATGCTGTGTGGCCGCTTGCAGCAGGTCCAAGCACTTATGGGGGCCTGATGATGCATGCAAGGGCTGCTTGAACACCGCGAGCCCCACCTTCTGAAGCGCTGCGGGCTGCCCCACTGCGCCCTCAACACCTCCAGCAACTGCATGGGCAGCCAGTCTGGCCGGAGCTTGATCATCACGCGCACCAGGTGGATGGCATGAAACTGCGCCTGCTCCTGGTGCTGCAGCCACACATCACATATTGAGCAGCTTTCAAGAGTCAGACAGTGTTGTCAGATCTGCCTGCTGCCACAGATGAAGGGACAACAACAAAATTGCTGAGGCCACAAACCCCAGAAGTGCTAGAATGCGTGTAAACTGCCGCAGGCAGCCCAGCACTGGGTTTACATGTTCTATAGTCACAGGGGCAGCTGCTGCCACCTAAATGTCTTCTTGGCGGAGTCTGACTGGTGAGGTAGCACATGCACCTTCACACACAATAGCAAAGCGTTTTGCAGCAGTCTTTGGGCAGCGTCTGGGAGTTGGACAAACACCTGCACGATGAGCCTGTCATGCACACGCAGCCGTAAGAGCAAAGCCTCTTGTAGGCACCCACCTTGACCAGCTTCTCCTGTGAAGGGTCTGGCTGGTGGGTGAACACGCGCACAATCAGGTCGACAGACTGCGTCAGCTGGTCCAGCAGCTCCCTGCCCTCGGGGGCCTTGATGATGTCCAGCAGGCGCCAGAAGTAGCTCGCGTTCTGCAGGCGGGCCGGCTCCATGAAGTAGTGCACAGCCTGCAGGCAGCCCAAGGTCTCAATTTGGCAGTGGCATCTTCGCGAACCGACTGCCTTTGCTTTCAGTATGCAGGGCGCTGCGCCCAGCCTGCATGTAGCTGAAGCGCGTATCTAGGGATGGAACTGTTGGCAGCACCCACCCAGGTCATGCATACAGGCCAACTGCTAAGCCATTAGCAGGCAGGACATGCCAGGAGCTGGCAGCCTGAAGGTGGCTGACTCTAGGGACGGGTGGCGACCCTGCTATGCAAAAATGTCGTCAGCTTGCCTTTTCATGACAGGCCATGCCAAGCCTCACCCCTCATATCATATCATAACACACTTTCAGAGCACCAAATGGTCTAGAATCCACACAGGTGCTGCAGCCCACCTTACCCAGCTTGGTCCCAGCATTGTAGAAACTGCAACAAAGCCAGCAGGCCCCAGGTCATATGGTCACCTGCTGTGTGGCTGTTGAGGTGGTTCGGCAATAGCAGCAGCACTAGGTGAGTGGCGGCAGATCCAGAGGGGGCTGCTCAAAGCTAGCAGACGCCCCAGCAATGTCTCACCTCGCTGGTGTATTTGCAGAGGAAGCGAGCCAAAGGCGCGCGATAGGGGGACCACATCTTGCTGGGGCTGTAGCTGCCCAGCATCTGGCTCAGCGCAGTCTCCAGCTCAATGGTCAGCACCACCAGCCCAGGGCGGTCCTGCAAAAGATAGTGATGGGCAAGTCAGCGCAAAAGGCTGCCAGCACATGGCTGAGCGCAATTTGCAATTGGTGTATGAGCAACAGCCTGGATAGTCCTGGAACAGCAGTGAAGCAAGTGTCAGGTGCTTGTGTGCCCCACAGGTAGCAGCCCTGACAGCCACATAGAACTATCCTGGGAGTATCTGCCTGGTATTCGGCTGCTGCTGTACTTCGGTTTGCAGGCGCATAATGCAGCTTGTGTCAGGTCTGGTGTCAGGTCTGGTGCAGCTTGTGTCTGGTGCGGAGTGCTTCAGCAAAAGCCTGCTCTGATGTGTGTGTCGTGACACACCTCAAGCTTGTGTCCCAATGAGCAAGACCTACTCCGTAACCTGCTTTTTTCTGACTGTAGAGGCCACACCAAGCCTCCCAAGCATAGCATTGAAGTAGACTCGGCAACCGCTCGCCCAGAAACAAACAGAACTATCATGCACCGCCACAGTCTCTGGAAGATTGGCTGCCCAGGGCAATGCAGAAGACAGACATGCTCCACTCAGGTCTCTGGGATTGGCCAACACAGACATCCAGACCAGCCCAGCACGCACCGCCTGGGTCTCCAGGAACTTGGCTGCCTGAGGGGGCAGCAGATGGAAGAGATCCAGTATGGCAGCTGCCACCTGAGCCTCCTGCCCGCGCTCCCACTCCGCCTTGGTCTCCAGCAGCTGCTTGGGGTCCAGCCACTTGCGCAGGTGGTCAATCAGCTTGTCCCCTAAGGGCGAATGAATGGAGGAGTTGTCAGCTCAAACAGGGCAGATTGCTGAGTCACGGCTTGGGCCCAGTACACAAGTGCTTCTTCAGGGGGTTTTAGCTTACTTCCCAGCACCCCTGCCCACCTAGAGCCAGGTTGAACCAGCTGGACAGCAGCTGCAGCAGGCGCCCCAGACCCTTCAGGAGCGGCAGCTTGAGCTTGTTGTGGTAGGCCAGGTGGACGAGGATGGGCTTCAGGCTGGCTGACAGCAGAGCTTTGGGGAGCTTGTTGTCGCTGGCCACAGGCTCCAGGGCGCTGTGAGCCATCTCTGTGATGGCATTGTTGCCGGGCAGCGTCTGCAAGAGGGACAGCAAGGTGAGTTCTGGGGACGCTGAGTGCAAGGCACGCCTGCGACGTACGGGGGCCACGCAGCACCTGCAACGGGACACAAGATTGGGTGCACCATCTTGTGATGAGTGATCGATGCATCCCTCTGATGACTGTGCCAGGCACAGTCTATGGGGACAAAGGCCAGCAGAGACTTTGTGCATGGCTTCCAGATGGCGCATGCTAAGAAGCGGCACTGCTCATGTGCCGCACAGAGGAATGCATGTCCTGATGTGGCGGACAGTCCAGCACAAGTCCGTGTCGTCCAGATGGCTGGCTCCTGTGCCAGTCCAGTAACTGCTAGGACTGGCCCAACCTTTGTAGTGCAGGCTTCTTCACATCAGGCACTGAAGGGCTCACCAAGTGTTTGAACAGGAGCTCAATAATCTTCTTGCGAAGCTCCTCCAGGCTCAGGCTGCCCTGGGGAGGCTCCCGTATCATGATGTTGCCGTTTCTGCAGCAGTGAGAGAAGGAATGGGTGCTTCTGCAAAGTAGACAGAGACACTGTTGCTGCTGCACAGAGACAAAGGCACTGTCGCTGTCACAGTCGGGCCAGGCAGCCAGATGCTAACTGAACAGCACTTGCAACCCTCAGCATGTGCACCTTACTGGTGAGATGTGTACATGAGAAGGCATGCCAGTGCATGCAGCTGGAGCCAGTCAGGAAAAGTGCTTGCACACTGTGGGGGGCAATACTAGTCATTGCAGGGGCCCAGGCCTTGTGTGGTGGGTCCTAGCACATTCAGGCAAGAAGCAGCCACACGTCTGCAGCTCGTATGTGTAGGGACAATGGGTGATATCTGTACATTCTGCTCAACACCAGCAACCCCTGCACCTCGACAAGAAAGAGCAAGACTCACATGAAGGCGTCCCAGTGGGTGCAGGTGTGCAGGAACTCCATGCACAGCAGGCGCAGGCGCAGGAAGCTGTCTGGAGTGACGGCCCGGCTTTGGGGGATCAGCTGCTGCAGCCGCGCCTCGTCCACCTCCAACATGCCCACAGCATCCAGCGCCACCATGCCAATCTCCTGCACGGCATTCATACATGTCTGCCAACGTCCATCTCAGGTCCGCATTGCCCAGCCTGCTGCTGCCCATCAGTGCAATTGACATCTGCATTACTACATTGCAACCCTGGTTGTCAGCAGCAGAGATGCATGCTAACTAGGGCAGATCGCACTTTCCACTCAAAAGACCCAAGACCCACTGACGACAGCAGCAGCAGCACAAAGCGTTGCTGCCAGAACTTTTTGGGAGAGCAGGAGGCCCGTCTTCAGTTTGAAGGGTTTTTTGAACTCCTGCCAGTTGGTGTGCATGTTGATCTTTAGAACCAGCTGGACTTTGCACATTCAAACTCCCAAGACCCACTGGCGACAGCGGCAGCAGCGTGGGCTGCTGCTGGAGGCAGTAGATCAGCGATGCCAGGATGCCCATCTGTGAGTTGAGGCTCTTGAGCGGGATGAGCCGACGCTTCAGGAGGCTGTCTGACCGTTCCTTCGTCATCATTGGCTGCAGGAGAGCTGAGATGGAGGTTCTCTGGGCCTTGGCAACAATCTGCAGACACAGAAAGCAGTGTGAGCGTCGCCACCAGTGACATCAAGTAAGTACACAGCTGACAAGGTGGCATTGAGAATCATAGATTGAACTGCAGCACAGAAGGTGTTGTCAGCAGCCCCCTCTCTACATGCTGCAGCAGCAAAATTGTCTGGTCGCTGGGCCTGGACCTCAACATGCGACACCGCAGGGGTTTGTCAGCAGCGCCTCAAGAGGACAACACCAAGAAGACTGGCATGTTACAAGTTTTGCAGGTGCTCCCTTACAGTGCAGCACCCAGAGAAGGCCCTGAGACCCAGGCCTGCAGAGCTCACATTGTGGTCATTACGTTGCCGGTGTCGCACTCAGAAGAAGTGCAGGCTACACCTGAGCTCTGCTGTGGTCATCCATAGCGCAGTCGCAAGAGGCATCGCAGGCAAACCTCTGCAGAGCTTACCCTGGGTTTATTCTTCAGTGCGCAGCCTTCAGAAGAGCTGCATGCCAACCCTGAGCTTCAGTGTTACCACTCCTTTACAGGGACTGCCTGAGCCTGGCGCCAACACCTGCAGAGCCCACCTCCAGGCAGGAGTGCGCCAGAGCACGGGACTCTTGTGTGGTGCTGGTTCCCAGGACCTCCAGCGCCAGCAGGTCCAGCAGACTGGCAGAAGACTTGCCCGAACGGAGCTGCCCACCAGCTGCAGCCCCACTGCCACTGCCGCCACCAGCTGCACCTCTGCTGCCGTTAGGGGCCACAGCAACTCCCTCGGAGGAGCCTGCATGAAGCAAGTCAACTCAGATGAGACAGCATGTGCCTGCTGCCAGCTGTCTCCCTGTGGGCTCTACCAAGTGTGTCTACAAAATTATGGACAGACCAGGGGTGGACGTTGGAATCACTGCAAGCAGGAATTGCAGAGGTACCGATTGTCCCTCACGCCAACACAGCAACTGGTGGGCAAGGCGATGCAAGCACGGCAGCACGTCTGCTGGCCTCTTGTGGAGCTTAAGAGGAAGCCCACGCACTGCAGCATATGCCACACGCCCAGAGACTCCCGCTGCAACATCATCCACCTGCGCAGTGAGCTCTCCCACAACATTTGCAGGCATGTATGGAGTGGCGCACAGAGTAGACAATCACCTTTGGCGGCAGCGTCTGCCTGACCTGTGGCCTCTGCAGTGCATGGGTGCAGTGGTGCACACACAGGGGTGAGGCAGGCCCCATCTGCAGCAATGCCCCTCTTCGCTGCGCTATCTGCAACTGGTGGTGGTGCACCCACCTGGGGTGGGGGAGGCCCCCTCTGCAGCAGAGTCCTCCTGCCCTGTGGCCTCTGCCACGGCATTGGAAGGCGCATTGTCCACCTCCATGGGCTGCGCAGCTGGTGCCTGCTCCTGCACGGCAGCCTGTACTGGGTGAGGGCAGCTTGCATGAACTCCGCCTGGCCACAAAAGCTGGCAAAGCATCACATTGGCACACGCTGGCGTCAGGCTACTGCAGCTCTCAACCAAAGTCAAACATGTGAGCACCTGGCGCTTGGTCCAGTGCATTGATGGCAGGCCCAAACGCTTGCAGGCGCCCTGCTGTAGACTGCCCAGTCCCGTACTTTCCGGCTGGCCTCAGATGCACCACATATCATGGCATGCAGCCAGCAAACACAGTGTGGCACGCTGATGTGTCTGCAGCTGCATTGCAACGCTGCTTGTGAGTGACTGTGAACCTCACCTGTGTGGCCCCCTTGGCTGCAGCAGCCTCGCTGGCTGCTTTGCCGGCAGCAGGCCTGGCAGGTGGGGGCGGCATTGCCTGGCGAGCCTCCTCCTCAGGAGTCAGCGCATCCGTCTGAAAAACGGCATGGGAACGCTCAGAGCAGCTGGAAGGTACAGGTGCATGGGCAGCAAAGTGTCAACCTGACAAGCTTGTGGTTGCCTGGTGTCAACCTGCCCAAGGCCGGCCAGAGATCTGCGGAGTGATGCTGGTGGCTGTTAGGAACAGCATGGCGCTGGTCAGCGAACGCTGACATATGCACCAGATTCCTTGCTGGTGCACTGCTCATGTCGCAATGAGGTGCTCATCTCAGCAACTCAAGCATACACCAGCTGTCTGCAGCGGCAGAGCGCTTGGCTCGCTCACCGGACCCTTGCCGGCTGTCTGGTTCACTGCACGCCCAACGATGCTCCTGAGTGAGCTGCTGATCTCCTTCCGCTCCCGTGCCGCATGCTTTGGCAGTGCCCTGACCACAGACAGCAGCGCCCTGACTGTGCCCGGCAGGTGCTGACGCAGCCACTCCATTGGAAGCCTGTATAGGGAGGAGGCCCTAAGCTGAGACCCAGGGCTGGAGACAAACAGCACGGACAACCACAGGAGTGACAGTTGCTCAGCATTCTGCACCACAGCCACTGTCTGGCCTCCAAGCATCTCCACACATGGCACATGCCCACTGCAGATAGTACTGCCCACCTGTTGTATAGCAATGCAATGGCTGCAGTGCCGCCTGTCCGCTGCGTCCAACTGTCGTCAAAGCACATGTGCAGCAGGCGTGGCATGAGCTCGTCCATGACAGGAGGATAGCCAGCCTCTGCAGGCAATGGCAAGTCATGCTGACACGTCAAGAAATCCCTGAACTGCTCGAGTGGCCATTTCAGCGAAGGCAATGCACAGGCTGTGAGGTATGCATGATGCAGGACATTCAGGGACTGTCACCCCTGGTTAAAGTCCGGCAGGGTTCCGGGGCATCAGCACATCCAGCAGGCAGAATGGGTGCCCCTCAGACAGGCTTGCATAGTTGACAGCTTCTGACATATTGCTGCTGCTGCTGCCATCATTGGAGGAAAGCATAAGCTGACATCTCTGTAACCCACCATTGACAGCAGGCTTGGGGGCTGCTCTACCACCGGCACTAGATGCTGGGTTGGCCGTCCCTGCAGTGCTCGCCTGGTCCTTTGTCTCAGCATCTGCTTTCACGGCTTCCTGCGGGATGAAGCCATTCATATGCGCTTGTGACTAGCTGTTGGGTTTGCCAAGAGCCAGCCGTCACCGACCAGACTTTGGGCAAAGGGCATGCAATGACCTGCCATGGCTGCAAACTCGGCATTACCTGCAAAGTCTTGAGTTCTGGCATCGCATCAGCACATCACTCCTGCTTGGCCATATTAGTGGCAGCAATGCAGCTTGGTGACCTTCTTGGTCTACAAGATCATCTGACGGCAACGGCAATGCCGCCTCCTGTGAGGCATCGGCTTCATACATATGCAGCATGAAACACCGAATTTCAGCTCTTCCAGAGCCGCAACTGCTTCACTTGCAATGCGAATTTGCTGAAACTGACCTCCTGCTTGGCCTCAGGCGAGAAGTTCTGCAGCACTTGACCCTGCGCATCGACAAGGATCTTCACTGTGTCCACAAACTCCTGCAGAGCCTCCAAGCCAGCTGCAGTGCGCGGCAGCTCCTTGTCACCCAGCACCTGCACATGACAGCAAAGGCATGTGAGCCAAAATTTCAAGCAATTTCTGCGGGTTACAGCATCACCTTGTTGTCCAACACCTGCACACAGCAGCACACAACGGCTTATTCTGGGCTTGTTTTCAGAGCCATGACAGCCAATGCATGCAGCAATTGGCATAGCTGCTCCTTGGCAACCAGGACATGCACACACAACCCTCAGCATCTGGGAGGTTGAGAGCCACATACACGGTGAGCACAGCTGATCCGCAGCCGCAGTGTGCAACAGCACCCAGTGGCCTGGCATTGGAGAACCGGGTAGCGTAGATAGATGATGCTTCAAGTACAAAGTCCTCACAGCTGCAGTGTGTGATGGTTGTCTGGCCCCCAGCACCTGTGCACAGCAAGGACAGCTTGGTTATTCTTCTGATTGGCATAAGGCTGTATGGAGCCCTGCAGCTCTTGTTGGAGGGACCTGAGAGTTGGTGCAGCGCGTGCACACAACCACTTCTGGGCCAAGCCTTCACAAAAGCGCCATTGCATGCAACGCTCTCTCAAGGTAAGCACACAACAGGAACATGAGGCCAACTACTGCAGGCTTACTGCAACACTCATGCCAGGCTGATGTATGCAGCACTGGCTTGCTGTGTACCCGATGTGTGCACGTGCTGCTTCAGCTTGCTTACTCTGGCAATAACCATGAGAACTGCATCTAAAAGCTGATGACAGTTTCAGCACCTGTGGTGCTTGCATGACATCCCTGCTGCACATTTGGCTCGCACCATGACGATGGCGTCCAGGAAGAGGTGGCACTCCAGCTCCATCAAGCTCTGAGTCTTGAAAGGGGCCCTGCTGCTGGCCTGTCCTGCCCGCTCCTGGCTGCCGGCCTCAATGCTGCCACCAGCCAGCCCTGAGGGCGATGCTGTCACCGAGGCAGGTGCTGATGGCCCAGCCTCCGCTACCGGCAGGGGAGGCTGTGGCCCCAGGCTCTCGTTGCCCTGTGGGTCCTGCACTCACAGGAGGTCAGGCTGGGCACCTGCAGGCTGGCGTGATGAGGTCTCTGTGAACAGCTTGTGATGGACAATGCCACGTCTGTGGTTGACTGGGCTGAGCTCAGCAGTGGATGAGCAGGGCAGCCCATCCACTAGAGGGACACATGCAGCCTGTTGCTAGAGGAGGGGGCCCCAGCAGCATCAAAGGGGGACCGTCTGGGCAGTGCTGGCCACGCAAGGCTACCTGGGATGACAAAGCAGAGGGACAGCGCAAAAGGCAGCATGCATACATGCTGAGCCAGACCAGAGGCCGGCTGCACATCCATGAGATGTGCCAGAACTTTTAATAGAATTCATTTGTGCTGACCTGACCCCGTTGCTTGTTGGGCGCAGACGCCCCAGCCGCCACCAGCATGGCAAAATGTCTGCTGACATGGCGGGCAAAGGGCTGGGCAGCCTCCTTCAGATCCTCGCTGGCGCTGGCCCCCAGGATAGAGGCCAGCAGCTGCCTCAGGACGTTGCGCTCAGAGTTAAGCTGGGTCTTGGTCTTGACGCCAGCCTCCCGCGGCAGCCCAGTGGCAATGTGTGGCGCCCGCTGCAGAAGGCAAGGGAGTGCATTCCATGAAGATGCGGGGAATGGAAAGCACAGCCAGAGCCGGTGGCAGGCACCTGCTGCCTGTCACAGCAGGCAGTGAGCCAGAGCCGCAATGCGGTAAAGCACCTGCCCTGACAATCTGCCAGCCCAACAACAGCCCAATTGTGCTGGCAGCCCACCCAACTCCCCGCCTCAACATCCCCACATGAAGATAGACCAGGATGCAAACAATTTCACCTGGGGCGTAAACAACAAAGTCACTCACCAAACCCCATGAGCCACACATGAGTGGAGCAGGTTGCACAAGGTCTCACCTGTGACGTGAACAGCATGGTGACCAGCTTGTCCAGAGCTGAGCCAGGCAGGCTGCTGTCCTTTGGGCTGCGCAGGTTGAGCACAGAGGCCAGGCAGATGTGCAGGAAGTGTAGCGACTGCCGGCGGTGGTGGAGGTTGAACTTGCCTGCAGGCAGAGCATGGAAGAATGTTCAACTACATGCGCGGAAGGCAGGCGGCAGCAGAATACAGCATCCAGGAGCAACATTCGACAGGCATGCCAACGCAGGCCATGAAGGCCATTTGGGCACCGCTCGCGACACAGGCAGGGAAGACTTAGCTGCAAAACCCAGACGAGGGCGATCACTGGCATTAGAGGCAGTATTCTCAGCCTAGTGTACGGTGCAGGGCGGCACACATACTTCTTTCAACAACTCAAAACACGAGTCCTGGTGTCCCCATCAAGTGTGGCTATGACGTAGAATGCAAGACATTCCATGGCGCTGAGCAGGGAACACCTTTTCTCCTGCAGGACTGGCCTCTGCCCTGCCACTGCCTGCCGTGCCCTGGCATAACAGTGGACACAGGGCCAGCAAGGGAGTGCAGGGAGGTAGCCAGGATGCAGATCTGACACGTCTTGACCTCTGCCACTACATCGCCTGGAAAAAGAAAAGAAAAACCAGGGACCAGGTGCTGGGCTGTGCACGGCCGTGACTCACTTCTGTCACCCTCCGCCACCGCCCGGCGTGTCATGGCAATGCAGCGGTCCAGGGGGACCAGGAAGGACGTGCTGGGGTGGAAGGTCAGGATCAGGCGCAGCCCGTGCTCGGGGTTGTCCTTGTAGTCCAGTTCTGTGGGCTTCTTGAGGAAGCGCCGGTTGCGCCCCCCCAGCTTGCCCAGCAGCTGCACCACCTGCAGCCATGGCAAGGAAGCCTCTCAGTGTGGTCCAGTCCTGTGGGCTCGTCCAAGAAGCATGTAGAGGAGGGGAGAGCACGCAGGCTGCAGGTGGCGGTGATGGCGCAGCATCTTTGCCACCAGCTACATCAAGAGGGCCCATGTGTCCAGCTGCAGAATGGCGTCAGCGAGCAGCCCCTGCCTGGATGCAAAGTGGCATGGCCCCTGACTGCCTCCTGCTTGAAGTAGCAGGGTGCATCGTCAAGGGACAGGCAAGCTGCAGTGCAGCATCTGCTGCCTTGAGGCAGCCTGCCGACCTTCTGGCAAAAGACTTGTGTCTTAGCTGCCTATGCTGCCTTCCACCACAAGCCTGTGCCCACAGGTCACGCCAGTTAGTAAGCTATGCCCAGTGGGAGCCCAGCTTACACTCCAGGATGAATGTTGCCCCCGTGCGCTCACCTTCTGGCCAACAAAGTAGAGTCTGCCATCAAGGAACAGGCAGGCTGTTGCAGCAATGACTGATGCTTTGCAGCAACCTTGCCCACCTTCTGGCCAAAAGGGTAGGGGTGCGGCTTCAGGTGGCTCCACAGCACGGCCATGAGGTCATCCATGACCTCGGCCATGGCCGGCTCCAGAAACTCTGGATTCAGACTGTCCTCCCAGTAGTCCAGCGTGCGAAGGCCCAGAGTGATGAGGTCGTCTGTGGCTCCCTGCACAGGCAGTCAGACAATGAAAGCCCTTTCCTGCAGGGCAACCTGACGAGAGTGTAGAGCATTGTGTGGCCATGATTACGCCTCACACACAGCACCACATGCATCCCACAAGGCCATCTTCACCTGGAGTGGGGTGTGACCTGACAAAGACACAACCGAACACAATTGGGGGGACTGCTGCACATAAAGGTGGCCTGTTGACCACATTTGCCGAGTTGCTGGCAGATCTCTGCAAACAAGCAACATCCAGGAGAAGGGCCCAGCCAGGCAGAGGGCAAGCTGGTGGAAGGATGCAATGTGGACGATCATGCACACTGAACAACCGAGGTAGACAAATTCCTTTAGTGTAGTTTGCAGGATGTTGCAGTGCCTCACCAGAGCAGTCACCAGGGGGCGCATCAGCTGAGTCAGGACAACCAGCATGTCTGACAGGCGCGCCGGCATGATGAGGCACAGCTCAATCAGCATGTTGCGGTGCTCGGGGCGTCCAGGGCCGTCCAGCATGGACCTGCAGGGGCGTAGGGAGCAACCATCAGCCACATGATCAGAGGCACAGCGTCACCATGCATGGTGGTCTCTGGGTGGCTACAGTCTTCCAGCAGGGTCATGCAGGGCCCAGCCATGCAGACACAGCACTGGAGCCCATGTCACTGGTTTTCAACACGAGTGGGTCAAAGTGGGTCAAAGGGTGCCAAAGAACACACTGAATGCTGCAGGGGTCCTCAAAAGCCACCCTGACCACTTGTAGGCCACAGGCTGCCAGCGGGAACATCAGGCAGCGTAGGAAAGCGAGAGGCCATGCGCCCTGAATGGGGCGCTAAAGCACCGAAGCGTGCCTGGCACAGCCAGGAAGCAATGACACACGTGGTCACGAAGTCACCTGAAGGTGGTGATGCAGGGAACGAGCAGCTGGATGTTGCCAAACTGCTCGTACAGCGCGGCAAAGCGCCCACTGGACAGGCTCTTGAATAAGGCCAGGAAGAGCTCCAGGTAGGCGCCTTTCTCCTGCATGGCACCCATACATCAATGTGCTGTTTCGGAGCGAAGACAGGAACTTGCAGCGCTGGGCAGGCTCTGAAATAGGGCCAGAAAGGACCGCAATAAGGCATTCTGTATGGGCAGTGCACGGCCACACATACACATATGCACAGCTGACACATGTGCTTGTGCCCACCCACACCTTCACGTGCATCACTGAGTGCACTGGTGCTGCATGACACCAATGTTGACGATGGGACTGGCCAGCAGGTGCACTGCTGACACGTTAAGCTGTGCAGGACAGCAATTATCACCCTTGTAGATCTAGGTGGCCATCCGCAAGCATGTGCCAGGCTCCGCTCAAGTGCTTGCTCAGCGCAAGGAGGCCCAGATGCTGTGCCTGTGCAGGCATTGCACACAGCACCTGCTCCAGGAGGGCGCCTGCCAACATTCCCTGTGCCCAATCGGCAGCGAAGGGGCTCACCTCTGCATCGATCATCTGCTTCAGGAGCATGTCCACCAGCGTGGTGAAGCGGGGGGCCAGCACAACCTCCAGGGGCTGCTGCTCCTCTGGTCGCGGGGGCGGCAGCTTGCTCAGCATCTCAAACAGGATGCGGAAGAGGCGCAGCACCATCTTGCCCTCCTGCACGGGCAGCATCTGGAGCGTGTAGGCAGCGTGTGTGAACGGCAAAAAGTCAGCCTGCAGATGCAGGTGGCAGTGAGCTGCAAGGAGGGCATGTGAGCGACGAGCTTCCATGTATTGTGGCATGCCATTTGCCAAGCAAGGCTGCTTGTGACTTCCAGGTACGAGCTGCAGGCTGTTCTGGGCTGTGGTATGTGCCTGACTTGAATGCAACGCACCCCCATGCTACTAAAGGCCATATAAGCTTACCTGTGACCGTATGCAACCCTGGCCCAGCATTGACACCCTGACAGCAGTGTGCATGTTGAAGCCTCATGAGTCTGAGGCTGCCACCTGGTCAGCTTCCCTTCCTGCACGTCCCTCACTCTGACAGAGACAAAGCTCATGCAATGAGGCTGACCTCTGTCTCTGGGATGGACAGTGATGTCATGCCAGTTGCACTGTCAACCATCCCAGCATGTCCAGCTCAAGAGACCTACCTCGGAGTCTGGGGCTGCCAGCTTTGTCAGCTTGTTGTCCAGGAGGTAGTTGAACATCATGGTGGCAAAGTGGCGGCTGACTGTCGGTGCAAGCAGCAGCTGCTGCACAACGTGCAGCAGCTTGCGGTCCTCCAGCAGGCTCTTGAAGATGAAGGGCATCTGGTGCGCAAAAATCTCTGTCGTGTCACGTGGGTCCTGCACAGCAGAAAGAGCAGCAGCTTAAGCTGATCTGGACTCACGCAGATGGGCTATGCAATGTTCAGCACCATATGACCAAGGCTCTGCATGGAGTCAGAGCGGCAGCTCAAGGGGAGCACATAGGCGCAGCCTGACAAAGAGGCAGGCTCTTGATGTGCACTGAGCTGACAGCCCTGAGCTGACAGCCTTCAGGTGCGTTGCTGTACACAGCAACGGGGTGGACCTTGCACATGCAACTATGCCTAAAACACGGCTACAGCAGCAGGTACTAGCAGGTGGCAGGTGATGCATGAGATGTGCATCAGGAGCACCAGAAGACCGGAGCTGCAGGCAGCATGATCATGGATGTGCACACAAGGGTGCAGGCAGCGCGCACTTGGAGCACGGTGAAAATCTCGGCAAACTGCTCCAGGACGTCGGGGCTGCCGCTGGTCTGACTGTACAGCTGGAGGCAGGGCACGCCGCTGCTGATGGCCCGCGACGCAATTCGCACCTGCAGAAGCAAGGATGGCAGACCCAGTGGCCGATGCACGTCTAAGAAGTGTGCGTGCACGGCTTGCCGCTGCTGATGGCCAGCAACGCAGTGCGCATCTGCAGGGACAAACCTGGCAACCCTTCACAAGGACGGCAAGCATTTCAGCAGTGTGTATTGAGTACATGTAGTGCGAGCAGATAAACTAAGCTTGGTGAAAGGTCTCCCGCCAGAGTCAGGCCCAGCGTTCTAGTTGGGCATCAAGCAGCATGCAGTGAATGACCAGCAATCAGTAGCACTGCCAGAGCAGGCCAGCCAAGGTGTCACACACAGGTTTGCAGGCCTCTTTGGTGCCGTGGAGGAAGAAGCTCTGGTGCTTACCTCCTCCTCTCGAAGCCCAATGTTGGCCATGTTGGGGTTAATTTGCTGCCTGTTTGTGTTGCCATAGTTGGCGATGCTGTAAAGCAGCGTCTTGAGCCCCATGGTCAGCGTGTGGAGCATCATTTTGTGATCGATCACCTGCAACAGTGGTGACAGGCTTTGTTTAAAATGTCAGCTGCCTGCATGGCTTCACTCAGATCCAGGCACTGCCTCCAGGACTAAGATATGACTGTTGCTAGTTACTGGATAAGAGCCTGAACATTGGCAGCGCCTGTGACCTGGCACATGGTAGCAGCCTGAGGCTGCCTTGGCACCTCAAAGAGTGTGCCTGATCTGTGCGCACCGTTGCAGGGCACTGGAGCTGATACTACACCCCACACACGTCATATCAGCCACCTTGCACTCCTTCCAGATTGGCCCTGCCAGCGTCGGGCATGCGAAGATGTAGCGAGCATCACTGAGATGAACTGTCTCCCAACTAGCCCTGCTCCTCAGCTGGCCTCTGCGCACGCAATCAGCTCATGTGTGCATGTCACCCCAGATCTCTCTGACACAGCCTAACATCTCAGCCACCCGCCCCGGTGCTCTGCCGACAGTGGTGCCACACCCTTCCTGCTTCTTCTTGTTTGGCCCTGTCAGCCCCTGCCTAACAAAGCTGTGAACCGTAACAGTGCTGCCAGATTCATGCGTAGCCAGGGCTGCAGCTGCCCCTGGCACCTCACTCGTCTGCCCCTCTGACACACTGTCGTGCGCAGAACGCCCTCACCCAACCCATGAGCCCTGCACACCACTGCCACCCACCTCGCGCTCCTTCTCAGCTGGCCCCTGCACGTGCAGCACCAGCTCCTCACGTGCATGGCGATCCCCCTCCAGCCGCTCAGTCTTGGCTGTACGCTCAGCCATGTCTGCCTTCCCTGCAGCCAGGCATGATTAGGCTCAGCCTGCGCGGCAAGCTTGGGCATGGTCCCAGCCTTCTCAGTCCTCAGCCCAGACAGCAAGCTCAGCCGTGTCTGCCCTCCCCGCACCCACAGCAAGCCGTCAACCAGCCTTGGCTGTGCGCTCAGCCAGCTGGCAGTATGTCCTGCCACAATTTCAATCCACCAATTATGCACCCTTGGACTGAGCCCTCGTGAAAGCACATTGACTCTAGGCTTGGTGAGTAGCTCTGTTGTGTCCACCTGCCATGGGGGAAGGCAAAAGCCTCTGCAGCAAGTGTGGGCGTGTCAGTGCTAAGCGCAGGCGGCACGCTCAGCCAAGTGCGCTTTACCTGCACCTGGGGTGAATTGATGCTCAGCTGTAATATTGCGGCACATGGTGCCCGGAAGTACTGATCCTAGGTTTGCTAAAAGAAATTGCGCAGCTGGCAGAGGCAGACTGCTTCTGTGTGCCCTGTGAGGCTAAGCATCAATATGTAACACTCAGCAGAAGCTGCCAGCAGGTTGAGGACATGTTGCTGCAATATGTTGAGCTGGTAGCTGCAGCCCCTTTGCTGCTGCAGTATGAGGTAACTAGCATGGAACACTGGACGTTCTCTACCGCAGTCAACATGCAGCACTCACATGCAGCGAGCAGCTTGGGAATATGCTCCTTCATCACACTGAGCTTGCAGATGAAGGCGTCCAGGATCCTGGCCAGCTGTACACGGTAGTCATTGGCCGTCAGCACGTCTGCCCGCCTCACGAAGATAACCTCCACCAGGTTTAGCAGCAGGCGCACGCTGGTGCACTGCACGCTGACAGGCAGGCTGCCGTCATGTATGTTCCTGCAGTGCAGGCAGGCAGGTTCTTAGCAAAGCAGCAGGCACGTCAAGATATGCTGTACCCTGCCGGCTGCGGTGACGCATTCCTAAAGTACTGAGATGAGTGTGAGGTACTCCAAGTGAGTCTTGTATGCAGAATGGTCCTCCTAACCTCCGAAACCTCAACTGGAAGTTCCTGCAGCTTACAATGTTTTCAGCATGATGCATGCCTCCTATGAGTTCAGAGCCAATTCTGCAATCTTAGCAGACTACAACAGGCTGAGAATGCCTGTGCAGCATGAGGCTGAAATCTGGGAACACCCAAGAGATTGAACAGCGGGTGTGAACTAAGTGGCAGGCTGCTCAAGGGATGATACTGCAGTACGCTGCTTGTGGGTGCCTGGATAGCCAACTTGGTTCATGTGCCCATGACGTGGGGCAGCTGTTTGACAGCCCTTGCCAGCTCACCTGGAGAACATGTGGACAATGCGCGACAGCTGCCTGAAGTCAGGTCTGGAGCAACTTTGTGACAGCCCCTGCCGGCTCACCTGGAAAACATGTAGATGATGCGCGACAGCTGCTTGAGGGTCAGGTCCGAGCGCACGTGGTGCACCAGCTCTGCCAGCATGGAGAAGGCCAGCGGGCGCAGGGCCTCCTGGCACAGGCGACCCCTGCCCACCAGCACACTCTCGTCCAGCAGCAGCTCCAGCTGCCCATAGAAGCTGCAGGGCAGAAGGACGCAAGGCTTTGCAGCAAACATGAATATTCATCAGGTGCGGAGTGGGACCAGCACGCCATCGTCCAGGAGCAGCTCCACCTGCCCATTAAAGCTGTGGGGAAGTTTCCATCAGCAGCTCCAGCTGCCCTCAGAAGCTGCAGGGAGTGGCATGGCAAATGCCCATGAGGCATCACAGTCTGCTACTGAGATTGAGGTGGGGCATTCAGGGGTCCCTCAGAGCACTGTGAGGACAGGGGCATGACTGAGTACAAGTGATGCAGTGGTGGCAGCCCAAGCTGTGCCTACAAGACACTGGGCAGAGCAGGCTTGCAGGGGTGCCTGGTGCAGGGCAAGCAGGCCTTCTGCATGCGTCAGGGAAGGGGATCCCATCCATGTGATGCCCTCAGAAGCACAGTGACGAGTGCTGCATACCTCTCCAAGCTCCTTCACAGGGCCTGCCACAACAAAGGTTGAGACCCTTACCTGCGGAAGCTGGCGCTCAGCATGTGGCGGGTGGCCACCAGCATCTCTTTGCGCAGGGACACCGTGTCTGGGCAGGTGCGCAGCAGGTGCACCAGCGCATCAGCCACCTGCTGCTGCCTGTCAGCGATCTGCAGAGCAAGGGATATTGCCCTAATGACAGCTTCGGAGGAAGCAGGTGCACCTGCGTGTCAGCCAGCTACTGCTGCCTGTCAGGGAGCTGCAGCACACCAAAGGACATGCAATGCTGCACGGCATGACAGAAATGGTTTGATGACAGTCATAACCAAAGTAGGCGCGTCAGCATGTGAGCCAAGTGCTGCGACATGTCAGCAGTCTGCAGCCAATCTAGTAACATGCTATAGAGTAACATGCTATTAAGCACGGCAAAGGAACTTATGTCTGACAACAGCCTCAGAGAGGGGAGGTAGATCAGCGTGTCAGACACCTGCTGAAGCCTCTCAGCAATCTGCCGGATGCAGAAGACCACATTATGATGCAGGTCACGGGGGGGCGGGCCTCTGCACAGCAGCTTTGGCAGTAGCTAGGCATTGCAAAGACTGTGTCAGGCACAAGCACAACCTCATAATATTAGGAAGAGTGAAGGCTGCTGTGTGCCCCTGTTTGATATGAGCCTGCTGCCCCAAAGGGGGGTCCACATCATCCCTAACATTTATCTGTGTGCGCTGTACCCATGACACTTCTCCCTCGCACCACTCCTACCTGCTGGGGCAGGCGGCGCACCAGGTAGGTCAAAAAGGACACTGTCTTGACCTGGCTCAGCTTCAGGTCCACATGCACTGCCTGCAGGTGGTCTGGTACCTGTGCAGGCTCTAAGCCTGCAGGCAAAGGGAGCAGCGCAGGCTTCTGTGGGCATTCAGGCTTCAATTGCCAGAATTGGGGTAGGAAGGCGGCTTGTGACCGGGGGCACTGCTCTGCCAAGCAGGAACTGAGCATCATCCCCCAGTCATTGGGTGCCAGAACAAGTAGAGCAGCAGGCATGCAATAGGACAGTGTATGATATGGAGGCGGGCACCCAGAAAGCATAGTTGTGCGGACACACCCTCATGCAGCAGGCAGGCAAGCTGCCACTACAGAAGGAGGGCGGTCAACCAACCATGAAGCACTGTGCCTCAGGCGACCCGACACTGCAGGAGGTGTTGCCATGCAGCACGGTGGCTCACCCTGGCTCCCCACAGAGTCCACCATGTAGGGCAGCAGCATGGGCACATAGGTGTTGATGTGGTGCTCATACAGGTTGAACAGGTACATCACTGCAGGCATCAGTTGGAAGGGTTCAGCATCAGCTGGTCATTCAACAGGCCCATTGCAGAGGCAAGCTCGTGCACATCGCAGAGGCAGGCAACATCACAGTTGACATACCAGCACAACTGAGTGCAGTCAAATTAGATCTGCTGCTGACAAGTCTGGCTCAAGCACAAACCGCCAAGTCAAGACACAGGAGTAACGGTTGGCAGCTCCCTGCCACCGAAGAAGACGTTTGCGCCACCCATCAAGCAAGATGCGGGCACAACTTCAATCATGCCTGAATCAACAGCCTGTGTAGCCATGCGCTTGTTCAGCAGATTGTCCGGCACGGCCACTCACCAATGAGGGGGCACTCTGCCACGACCTTGAATGACCTGATGCTGGGGGCATAGCTGAGCGCCACCGGCTGCGGTGGGTTGGCTAGCTGCTTGAAGTAGTGCTCGAAGGTGAGAGGAAATTCCATGTACACCTGCAAGGAAGGATGCTTTAGCTTGGCTCAATTTGGCTGCTCCAATCCCCAGACATGCCCTGTCCTGGCAAACCTGTAAACGGTGAGGAGCCACTGCCCGACAGGCAGTGAGTAGACAGTGCTGCAGTGCCAGAGCCGGTCTCATGAACACGCCAACGACAAGACAGAGTCGCTGGGCAGCAAGAGTAGACAGTGACGCCAGTGCCTCATGCATGTTTCCCCACAACAACACAGAGTCGCACAGAAGGGCTGCCACAGCACACAAAGGGGGCAAGGCAGTCTGACCACCCTGTGTGGGCCCAAAACGCATGAAGGCCCTTGAAGCTGGTGGTACATGCATGCAAAGTTTCACAGTCAGGGTCAGACATTCATTGCCGAAGGGCATTTGCCCGACTGCTGCCTTCGTGTGAAAAATCTGCTGAAAGGACCCCAGAGACAAGGCACCACATCAAGGCTGACACGTACAGCAAGAGGCTGCAAGCCCCCTTACCTTCTTGACAAACTCCAGAAAGGTGATGCAGGCGCCCTCCTCCTGTGGCTTGTAGGTGCGATGCACATCAAAGAAGATGTGGATGCACACCTGCAGCGTATCAGTGAGTGGTTCAGGGACATTCCGCAGCAGAGATTGTGCAAAGTTTGGGGACATGTGAAGGCTGCCAACCTGCAGGAACCAGTCAAGTATCTTGGTGCCTCTGGGTCATGCATGTGCAGCTTCTGCCCACATTTGAAATGGTGACAAGCTGCTGACCATGCTGGGGCAGTGGAGCATATGTGCCACAGCCAAGCAGCATGAAGTTGCTAGCCTCCATCAGCTCAAAGCTACACAAGACCAGGGCTGAGATCTCACCCCAAAGAGTGGCTCAACAAGCACCGGCAGGACAAACTTGCCAGAGAACTCTCCTCGTTTCTGAGTTGTGGCTACACTGCGAGTGATGCCACAGATGAACATACCAAGGGCCAGTGCATGCGCAAGACTTATCAGGGCTTCAAATATGGCAATTGCCAGAGTTGGGGACAATCTAATGACCAGACATTAGCTTGGCTGTCACCATTACTGGACAGTCAGACTCACCAGAGCGTTCTCCTCATTGTCGCTCTGGATGGTGGCCAGCACCAGGCGCAGCAGCTCCGGGACGTATGGCCTCAGGCTCTCATTCTGGGGCAGGCGGTGCACCACCTCCACAATGATGTTGCGCAGCTTGTGCTCTACATGCGGGAAGGTATTGTCAGCGACAAGACATTTGCTGCATCACAGGGGGCCCTCCCAATACACAGCTGTTCTTTTGCAGGAAGGAGGCATTGCCAGCACACAGACATTTGCTGCAGCATTGCATGGGTTCCAAGCTGTGCAAGGCCAAAGGACGCAATGTTGTGCAGCTTGTGCTCTGCAGAAGGGAAGATGCTCTTAGTATGCAGGCCCGTGCTGCAGCAGCATTGGGACTCTTTTTCTTGAAGCACGTGCATAGTGACGTCGTGAAAACCTGTATTATGCACGTCAGAGGCAGCCTGTACACACACTAGCAGCCACAGAGGCCAATACAGCCCGAGTCAGTGCTGATCTGCAGAGACTCCTCCTGCTGCGTTGCCTTAAACGAGGTGAAGCACAATCTGTACTCCAGCTGATTCTGCAGCATGCCTGGTCTGCAAGGTGCCTCAATGCATCCGCTTGTTGAGGGGACATGCACCTTGCGAGGCAGCCTTGCCTGTGCCATGATGTCTGCAAAAGTACCCCAGCGTGGATGCTTCAAATCACAGCAGAGCATGGAACCCTGTTCACTTGGGCTGCTGCTGGTCTGCCATGGCACCCATACAGCTGCTGGCAGCCTGGTCCATGTGTCACTCACCAGGGGTGCTGCTGGTCTGCGGGGGCACCTCCTGCAGCAGCTTGATAAAGACAGGGAAGAAGTGGCGCAGGAAGTTGGCATACTCCGCCGTGTGCACGATCTCGATGGAGTCGCGCACTTCGTTGGCCAGCTCCACACGCCTCTCGATCCCTGCAGGTACAAAATGAGGTTCAGCTGGCACTGCCCCTCAGCCCTAGAGGCTGCAGCCTGGTCAGCTCCACATGCCCTCAAGGTGCCTGCCTCGACGGCATGGAGCCAGGCTTGTGCATGCTGCAGGGCCAGCATCTCGCTCCTCCGGCCAGCTCTGCACTCCAATCCTGGCCTGCAGCAGCCTTGAGAGCTCAGCACCAGCTGGTACAGCCATTCTTGCAGAGCTCCCTGACTACCAGAGGCGACATTTTCATATCCTGGTCAGCCCCACGCGCTTGTCAGGGCCTGTACCAGTCTGACACAAGTGATGTGTCTGCCGGCTCTTTCGGCCATTCCCGCCCAGCGGTCCTGCTGAGCGTTCATTTCAGCAGCGCTCCGCCTCTGAGCTACAAAAGGGGACAAGGTCGTCTTGGTTCGAGCCTTCCTGAGCTGCAACAGCGCAAGGTTGAAGCCAGCAGCCACGCTGACGGCGGCCTTCTGTTAGCTCCAGTGCCTAGAAGAGACGCCAAGCAAAGTCTGACAGGTCACTGGCAGAAGCGGATTGCCATGTTACATTATTGAAGAGGCTTTCCAGTGCTGGCCTGGCTGTTGGGACTCCTGCACTGATGACATACATGGCCAGATGCAATGCTGTGCCAGCCGCGTCCACAGCAAGCAGCACAGTATTGCCTCAGTGACGCACAGCAACAGGTGCGCGCTGTGCCCCTGACAGACGCAGCAGGCAGAGGACGGAGCTGGTGATACGTCGTGCTTGGAGGCTTGCAGCAATGGCAAGCTCTCCTGCATCATGCTGGCGGCCCTGCACCGTTACATGCCGGCCTGGCCAGTCATGCTGCGCAATGCCTGCTGAGACTGCCGGAAGGCCACCGCAATCCAGAGAAAGCTTCAGGAGGCGCCAGTCAGGCCCCACGTGGAGCAGGCCAGCAGAGCAGCAGCTTGAAGGTGTTTACCTGTGCCTTCTGCAAAGAAAGCCTGGGCATGGCTCTCAAATTGCTCCGCTCCCAGCATGAGCACGATCCTTGTTGGTTTTGCTGATTGCAGCGTCACATGCCGCTCCTTATGTCCACCATCTTCATTGGAGACAGCCTCAGCAGGACACCTTCAGAGGGCCAAACGTGTGAGGCTGCTTCCAGTTCGCTGGGCATGCTGCAGAATAAGTGCAGGTATGTAGGCAGGGCAGCTTTTCTGTAAAACTTTTATATGGGATTCTAAATAAAAGATCAAACCTACTGCCTCAGAGACTCTGCTTTGTCTTGAGGAAAGTGCTCAGGTCCTTGGGAGGCCTGGCATTCCAGGACCTCGAAGCACACAGAGCTAACCCCCTATCCGCTGGGGAGAGAGGTTCCACATCATGCAGCAATGACTGCCCACTCCAGGCATGCAAGCTGCCCTGCCTTTTTACCTGTTGCTTGCTGTCCTGGTAGCCAGCTCAAGAGCAGCACAAGCAGCAGCAGCTGATTACCAGAGACACCTGGGACGTGCCACCTACTATGGGAATGGGGGTGAGCTCTGATTGCAGCAAGGCTTGACTTGGAGCAGCCCTTGTCGCTTGTCCGAAACTCACAAGAATTTCCTTGTCAAAGCTCTCAGTGTGCTGGAAAGTGCACACAGACACAGGAAGCACAGCTGCGGCATGCTCGCTGCCAGCCACCTATATCTCATCTTCACCCAGCTGGCTGCTGTCTGCAGATGGCTACACGCTGAATGACGGGTCCTGCGCCTGCCACAAGCAGTGGGGCTGGTTCACCAATGCCTGTGAAGGCTCCTTCTGCTTCGACTACATTGGTGAGTGCCCAGCAGGACGTCACGTGGTTGTGTGGCAGAGCAAGCCCCTGTCTGACAGAGACACCAATCGTCGTGCGGCAAAGTCCATGCGGAAGAGGTTGGCAGCCGGCAGTGCCTGCTGCAGAGTGCCACAGTTGGCGGGAGGGGCAGGGCTCCATGGCAGCCCCAATTGTAACAACATGCTTGCAGCCACAAAGTCCTCGCGGCCAGCAGATTGGCAGGGCTTTGTTGCAGCCAACATTTGCATCATGCAGGTGCCAACGCCTGCTGCTCCTACAGAACCCAACAGTCAGCAGAACAAGAGGGCTTGTGGGTGGCGACTGGCAGTTCCCTGACATGGTCGTCACAGCTGAATGCTTGCTGCTGCAGGGTCCCCGAGGCCAGCAGACGGGCAGGGCTTTGCAGCAGCCATCAACACAGCCGGCACCGCCAACACAGACCAGTGTGGCATTTGCTATTCCATTAAGTGTACAGACGGACCGACACGGGGCACCCCAGGTGCAGAGTTTCAGGAGTCGGGCTGCTGGACGCAGAACAGGACCGTCGTTGTCATGGTTACTGACAGGTGACTAGCCTGCCACTGCTGCCTCGATTGCAGCAAAAAATTGACTGGGGCGCTGGGGCCAGAAAGAGGCCATCCCTGACTGGGCTTGCAGCGCCTGCCTGTGCACAAGAGGGTGTGAGCAGGCATTGCCTGCACCCTGCCATAGGGTGGCCGTGAGCTGGCATGGGATGCTGTTGCTGTCTCTGCATCGACGAGACGCAGGGCAGACATGCCATATGGGCTGCCACTATTGCAGACAGACCACTGGCCGGGTAGGGCCCATAGCTGCTGCCTTTCACAGACAGGGCATGACCCTGCACCTGCTGCCAACTCACAACCCGGACCTGAGCACTTGTGGCTTGTGCTGCCTGTTCACAGTCAGCTGTGAGCAGGCACAGCAGGCAGTGGCTGCCAGCTCACAAGCAGGGCCTGAAGTGGGATGGCATGATGTTGCTGCCTCTCCATAGACTGGCAGGGCAGACATGGCACGCGTTTGCGCCAGTGTTGCAGGCAGATGACTGAGCCAATGTGCAGCTGCTGCTCTCCGGACCGGCGCTGGTGCTGCCGCCAAGCACAACCATTCTGGCTGCTTCATGATTGTGCACATGCCATTCATTCTGCACACAAAAGCCTGGGCAGGGTATGGCACCAAGCACTGAGGTTGGTGTCCCCTGCCTGCAGCTGCCCCTGCCAGCACAGGAATCCCACCAACCGGAAGTGGTGCTGTGGCGACAAGACCCATTTTGTGAGTTCCTGCCAGTCGTTGGTTTTCCAGATGCGCATGCCAACTTTTGTGCAGCTCTCTGATGATGCTGACCTCACTGCCTGAAAGCAGTGCTGAGTGACCCAGACAGACCCGTGCACGTGTGTCAGTGCGATCAGTGCAGCAATGTGCTCTTAGTGCTCTCATCCACTGATGTACTAAACATGCAAGCCTGTACTCAGTTTTGTGTGTGTGGTTGCGGATGTTTGCCCAAACTGCAGCCAATCAGGCATGAGTTGCTTACAGCCACTTGGACCATAGTGCCATTATATACGCATAATTCAGTTGTGTGACCATGCTACATGTGCCCACACAACTTCTGACCTTCAATGCCTGCAGGATCTGAGCTATTGGGCTTTCAAGGAGCTGGCAGATCCCAATGCTGGCGTAATCGACCTGATGTACGAGAGGCTGCCTTTCTGCCCTAAAGCAGATCTGGGCATCCATACCCCGACCTGCGATGAGTGCGTGCAACGTTGCCAGCTGCCTCAAACTATGTGCTGGCTTTGTGCAGGGCTGCAAGGGCATTGACATGGTGTGTCTGGCACAATTGGCTGGTTCAGTTTACTGAGTGACTCTCCTCAACCTTGCACCGCTTCGAGCAGCCTGTGACAAGGTCGTCACTTCCAGCAGCACACCAAGTCCGTGCTTAGCTGGCCGTCTGCTTGCTGTGGTCCCTCGGGACGACATGAGGCCAATCTTGGCTCCATTGTGATGGCGGCTGCAAACCAATTGCAAGAAACTGTGTTTGCAGGTACAATGGCCTCTTCCCTGTAACACTGCTATGGAAGCTAGGGGCAGGAGTCGGCGCATCGTTGGCCGTTGCAGCTGTTCTTGCCGGCCTGCTGGTGGCTGCGCTGTATGGCAGACAGTAGCCTTACATGCCCTACGCTTGAGCCACATCACTCAAGGCTGTAGCAAATTGGTGTAGGCGGCAGGTCCCTCGTCAACAGGAGAAGAACATAGATGTCTTCTGCTGACCAGATAGGCAGCAAGCAACACATTGAGCTTCTACGACCCCGCTCAATAAAATCAAACGAGGTCCTCATAATGAGCAGAAATGCAATACTTCAGTGAATAAGTCATTGATGGGCCATATGTTCAAGAATGCTTGTGCAAAACAATTGGTTGCTGAATGCGTCTAAACTCCGCCATGACGCGTGTTTGATTGCTTCAGCATTGCATAGAATGCGCCATGGGGGTTCTGCAGCCAAGGAAGTACGGAGGTGAGGTGGGCGTCACATGCAAGATCATGATTGCTGCTGGGGTGCTGAAAAGGCCCACGGAGAGTAACTAGCTTGGACCTTCAGCAATTTAGCTGTGGGTTCAGCCTGACTTGGTGCAGAACAGCAAGCCTGAAGCAGGCTAGACAGCGTGTCAGGCCACCATAAAGCACACAGACCTGAACCAGTTTCTGGGGTGTATCAAATTCCTCAACTGCGCCCGCATTGAGGACCAGGACTCGGTTGCAGGTCAGGACAGTGTTGAGCCTGCACTAGATGAGAGCTCTGAGTTGCAGTACAGGATTTGGTGCTGAGGATGTTCAGGGCTTGCAAACCTGCAGGATGAGCTGTGCCCCTGCCTGGGGTCCATATGGTAATTTACAGTTGAGGCACATCATCAACTCCAGCAGCACACTGTGCAACAATGTAAAGCATTAGATGGGAGGCAGTTTTAGCAGGAGTCAAAGCGAGAAATAGTGTGCCGTGCGTCTGCCATGTGTGGTAACATTAAAAAAGGCAGCAGCATTCTGTGGTCAAAGACAACAGTAGAGAGTCGCTGGATGGGCAACTTGTGCAAACCTCTCTAGCTGAAGCTCACCTGTGGGCGATGGTCAGGACTGTGCAGTCGGCAAAGGCGCTCCGCACAGCATCTTGAATCAGGGCATCACTGGCTGAGTCGACAGAGGAGGTTGCCTCGTCCAACACCTGCAGACAGGGTGGCATGCTCAGCCGCAGCAGCGGCTGTCACTTGAAGCAAAGCAGCCTGCAAAGCTGGCAAGGTGGACGGTAGAGGAGGGCGGCAGCCCCTCACCCACAGCCTGCAGCAGTGACTGTGACATAAGCAGGGGGCATCCACAGCACTGGGGCTGAGACGGATGCTGATGCAAGAGCCAAGCTGCGCAACAGCACCCAGGGGCACAACAATGAGCACAGCAGCAGCAGTGGCCGTCATTTGCGTCAAGCCGGCTGTGCTGCTGGTGTGCACTTGTGAGCAGCAGGCAGCCCCTGCACATGGCCAAGGCACCATGCAGGACCATCAGACAGTATCCCATGACACCTCACCAGTATGCGTGCACGCCGCAGCAGGGCTCGCGCCATGCAGAGCAGCTGCTTCTGCCCGACGCTGAGGTTGCTGCCGCCCTCGCTGAGCATGGCATCCAGGCCACCCTGCAGCCACAGCATGGTGTTGGGGGTGTGGGTGGCGGAAGGCGACCAAAATGCGCTCTGCTTCTTGGTGGGATTGCCACAAATGCGATACACTGAGACAGAGGAGAGTTCTGCTGAGCATTGCCAGCCCTGAAGCCAAGACACTGTGCATGGATAGGTCGGAACATGGTCTGCAGGCTCAAGCCATGTATGCTCCAGGCCTTGCTAAGTTTCCGGGCTCTCGCTTCCTGCATATGTTGGAATGGCATGCTCTGACAAGTGAACACAACAATGATAGCAGCTGGCACCATTCCCGCACTTCAAGGGTGGCTCCCAATAGGGAGGCAGGTGTTGAAAGGCAATCTGTCCTTACGTGCTCAGGGCCATGGTAGCAGCTGTGCACAAGGCTCTTGGTGAAGGCACTCAGCATGGGTGGGCTGCAACATGCAAGCACTGGAGCCGTGAAGATACATAGCCGGAAATGAACATGCCATCTGCAAGAGTCGGAAGAGTTAGTGTGGGCAGTGGCATGTTCTGCCTGGCTGTGGCTATACCCTGCTGTAACCTGCATTGCTGACAATATGCCGCGGTCTGCACCGGTATGCTGACTGCCATGCCAGCCTTCCTCTGTGCCCCTGCCACGCGTAGTGCATGCAACACAGCAGGCACCGCCGTGTCTCAGATGGAGTTGCGCGGCAAGTTTTGTTGCATACGAAGAGAGATATTGACAACAGCCAGCGCACCGGCGTGTCCCGTATGGTCGCGGCCATGCCGACCTGCTCCAGGGTGGCCCAGATGACGGCATCGCCGCCCGCAGTGTCAAAGGGGTCCAGATTGAAGCGGACGCTGCCTGAGAACATGACTGGGTCCTGCAGACATGGAGATAAATATGTAATAAATAGGAGTTGATCAGATGAGCAGAGCTCTGAGTGACATGGACTGGCGTGGCAAGCTGCACAGGCAGTCGCCTGTTGCCAGATCAGAGCACACACGGTCATGGGACGTGATCATGTTCTGTACACACAGAGGCACAACAGCCTTGCATTAAGAGCCACGCAGGAGGCTGAGCTGCCGTCCACTGGCCCACAAACAGCTGCCCAGCTACAGCAGTGATTCAGCACGCTAATAAATGTCAGAGGCTGTGCACAATCACAGCTGCTAACTTGCAGCAGTGCCGCAAGAAGGCTCAGCGCAACGACGAACACCAGAGGTTGTAAACCCCACAGCTGCCACCGTGATTCAGCGAGCCAACAAATGTCAGAGGCTGTGCACAACCACAGCTGCCAACTTGCAGCAGTGATGCAAGAAGGCTCAGCGCAACGGCGAACACAACCAGAGGTTGTCAAGGCACACAGCTGCCAAGGCAGAGCCTTTTCATGAGGTCATTGTGACTGGGATCACCGCTGGCATGCTACTTTAACCATGCAGCGCCACAGCTGTGAGGTGATCAGGAGCACACCTGGGGGACAAGCGCCAGCCTGCTCCTGAGATCGTTCAGCGCCACAGAAGCCAGGTCACAGCTGTCTATCAAGATGCGGCCACTGCTGGGGGCCACAATGCGGAACAGTGTGCTCATCAGGGTGGACTTGCCCGACCCTGCACAGTCAAGCGTGTTCTGTTGCTGCTAATGATCAGTTCCCTGTGCAGGTGGACTTGAATCCAGCCACAATCAGAGATGCTGCGCACTACAACAGATACCAATGGTTCCACTAGGTCTGGGATGCCCCTGTATTGTGCCAGTCAGTGACACTGGTCAGAAGCATGGTGCAGAAGGCCATGTGTGACAGCATGCTTCAGCCCACACAGCAGTTGCAAGAGCCCGCTGACTATCTGGTCAGCAATAACACTGCAGGGAAGTCAAGGCTTGGCACGCATGGACTGACAGGGCAGGCCAGGCCCAGAGCACAGCACCCCATGGACTCATCATATGCCCTGCACCTGCCCGCACCATCATGCAGGCAGGCCTATCAACCAGGGACAAGAAGGGGGTGGCAAGCTGCACAGTCAGCAAGATTCGAGCGCTGCCAGTGATCTACACCGCGCAGGCAATCCAGGAGGCTGCAGCTGCTCTGGCTCAGGGTAATGAGTTGAGGGTCTGGCTAAGGATTACTGGGTTCAGAGTTTGGGCGTGCGCATCTTGGCAGTGCAGGGGAGGCGCAGAATGTGGCAACCCGCGAGACCAGCCTGCAACGCGCGTTCTCATTGGCACCATATGGTACACGAGTCTGTTGGCGGGGAACAAACGAGAGGCGCAAGCTGTACTTGCACAGCTTCCCAAAAACACAGAGCGCCCACCTGTGCGCCCAACGATGCCTATCTTCTCCCCCGCCTGTATCCGGAAGGAGATGCCCTTGAGGACGGGGTCCAGGTCAGGCCTGTATCGCACCTGCACACGCATGTGCGTTGTTACTGTGCAGGCTTTGATGCTGCATGGCCTGGGAGAGATACGCTTCCTCTGGGTCTGTCACGATCTGCACCACCCTGTTCTGCACCTGCAGGGACACCTGTGGCGGAGCTGGAAGAGCGTGCAGGCGTCAGTGCTGCCAGGCCCAGCCCAGTGATACTGCACAGCACCACCAATTCGCAACTTCGGAACTCGTCCGGCAAGATTTCAGGTAGCCGGCACCTGCAGAAATCCTTGTGCCAAGCTATCTGTGATGAGTTCCAACAAGTGCAGGACATCACCTCAAGAGATATCTACAATGCTGGCTGCGCACGCCACCAAACAGCTGGTGCTATGCCCACAAGCAGGCCACACATGAGAGGCAGCCTGTTCTGAGGTGCATGCGTGCTTAGGTAAGCCCTGGCAGACCTAGGGTCAGCGCCTTCAAGACACATTGGCAATTGCACCAGGCGACCTTTGCTTTCATGGTGCAGGTCATGTTGGGGCGTGTTGGGGGGCTGCTGCGTTGCAGGAACCTAGCTCAGCCCTGTCACATCTCTGCAGCTACCACAACGTTTTGCACCTCACCAACGGCATTGCTGGGCCAAACGGGCAAAATATGCTTGTCAGAACCCCGTTGCGTCCCTAGCTTGACATCTTTGGCCACAGCTAGAGTCTTCTTTATACTGGGCTCCTTGATAGGCCATTCTGGCGGCACACGCAAGCCAGCACCCTGTTACAGTCACTCGTGCACAGAAGCAGAGTCCAGCCAATGCTGTTGCACAGCGTATTGCCCCACTGAGGTTCTAAGGCTTCTTTGCTGGACCACCCACATAGCACCTGCAACAAGTAGCCCACCGCAAGCCTGGCTTGGCCACATTGCTCACTCATCCAGTGCTACACTTGGGGGTTACCTGAGTGGGCTGCTCGAAACTTCAGCCCCAGTCCCGATTTTTGGCCCTGGCAAAGCACCGGGATAGCCCCGCACACCACAAGAGTCTGCAACTCAGTGGCTCCCCACTGCTGGTGCATCTGGGTACACAAGCAGAGGGCCCATGCACAGCCCCACATCACTCACCACAAGGTTCTGCACTTCAATTGCTCCCTTGCTGGGCCACTCTGGCGGCACATGGAGCACGTCCTGCTGCCCCTCAGTCTCCGCTGGTAAGGGGCTGTACTCTGTCACACGCTCCACAGCGTTCATGTTCACCTCCAGCTGAGTGGCCTGCAGTGAAGCACAGAGACTCAGTACGTCAGGCTCAAGCTGACTTCAGGCATTCCTCAGCCAAACTGCTGTGCGCTCAACTGGCCACACTTTGATGATGCCAAGGCAGTTTAGTTGAATGACAATTATCATGTAAATGCTAGGCAGCATTTGCGAAAAGCTTGGACACTTGGCCGTCTGAGAGTTGAAGGTCAGTGTCTGCTTTGTGACCTACCTGCCGCACCAGCCAGGCCAGGTTGTCTGTGACGTTGATGGCTGAAGTCAGGGCCAGGCCAGCCAAGCCGGCATTGACCGGCAGCACCACTGCCACCAGCAGGGCTGTCGCCAGAATGACACTATTGCTGATCAGCTCCACACGCACGCTCAGCCAACGATTGATGACCTGCAGCGCATGCAGCAAGGGGTTGCTGGCACCTGCCGGGCTGAGAGAGAAGGGCACAGCTGGCACAATCTGCAGGGCTCAGAAGGTGGCTGGCCTGCATGTCTTGTAGCTGCAGCTGCATCTGCTAGTGGCTGTGTGTGCCATGTGGCAGTCGATGTAATGGAGCATTCTGCACAGCACATAGCCATGCTTGGCATCCTCAGAGCTGCATGGTAGTGCAAGAACGCCCCAAGCCAAGTGGCCTGATAGATGCCCCCTGACGGCCAGGCCCTCCTTGTAGAGGACTGAAAGCCAGGGAAGCAGCTTGACTTCAGTAGCCAGCAGCGGGCATATTGCTGGACCCTCCATTACAAAACCAGGTGACTCACGCCTTGCTGGGGCCACCACGCTCGAGTGTTCTCGTCCACAAAAGCCTCATTCTGTTTCAGGCACTGATCCTGTTTCCGAAAAGCCCTCAGGGTGACCAGCCCTGTAAGCGTCTCGCCAAACAGGCCATACACCTGCACACAGGTCACGATGAGTCCATGCCGAGCCATTGCTGCTCCATAGCAGGGCAAGGCGTGCCCCACAGCATCTGTGACAAGCACTGGCTCTGCTTCTCTCTGCAACTAAGCTGCTGGTGGTATCGGCTGAACAAGGGAGTACCAAGTAGCCTATTGCGGCCTTGGGAGCATGTCGGAGTCTGTCCATCGTGCATAACTAGGTACAGCCTGTGACGCAGCACCACAGCTATGATGCGCACTGCTCACTGGACTGCGCGCCAAGGACTCCAGGCGCTTTGTCTCTCTGCTGGTTGCCACATAGTACATCTGCAGGCAAGAACGCATGGTTATGCATGAAGGCTGTATGTGCGTTGAAGCAATGGGCAGCAGAGTCAGAGCGCTGAACTTGCTGGCTGGCTGCCACATGGCAGGTAAACGTCTGCAGATGAGGATCCCTCCATCAAGTTGGCAAGCACAGACTCACATCACCCAGCAGCCTTCTCTTTCCTTTCCTACACAGAGACACGCAGCTTTTCTTCTCGCAGAGACATTGGAGCACTGCCAGCTGGACGTCTGACAGCTGCTGTCATGCACCATGTTGGTACCTGTGTGTGCAGCATCAGGTGTGGGCTGCAGCAGTCTTGCCTGGACACGGATGTAGAGCACCATCAGCGGGATGGCAGCAATGATCATGGCTGGCGAAACGAACAGCACCACTGCAAGCGCTCCTATAGCTCCCACCAACGTGTCCAGGGCGCCCTCCATCTGCAGGGCGGATGAGTGCTGACTTGGCACCAAGCCCACAGCACTCGGCAAGATCCTTCCGAAGCAAGCACCACCTGCTCCCTCAGCCAGACAGCTTGCCAGGTACATGCACACATCCTGAATGAGGCCCTGCACGCACTCTTGGAGGTCCAGGATGGCTGCACCCCGGAAGCAGGCAGGATGCAAAGCAAGGCACTGGCCCCTTGTGTTCTCTTGACAAGCCCTGCTTGCTGGCATGGCAGAGTCACACAGGCATGAGTGCTGCTCTGCCATGTACATGCCAGCTGTTGACGGTACATTAGACAGGCCACGCAGAACATGCTGGGGGCGCTGCCCAGAACTCCAGGCATGCACCATCTGACCACACCTGACTCCCGCCGAGCTGGACATGCTTAATAGTCAGAAGAGTGCAGTAAACAGCAAATGCTGCACAGGGCCTGTATGCTTGGCCTCACTGCTGCTCACACCCTCAGACCTGTCAAAACGACACAGCAGAGACTCACAATGTTCCGTATCTCAGAGTCCACAGTCTCTGTGTCCTGCAGGCAGTGAAAGTTCACGTCAACGACAATCTACAAAGCAGGATGTGCCAAGGGCACTGTACTAGCAAGCAGCGCAATGCAGATGCCCTAGTAGCCACAAGCAGAGGTTCCCGCTCAGCCTTGATTGCCTGGCCAACAGCAAGCCCTGCACATCTGCACCACAGCCAGCCACAGCCACTTATCGTTGGGGCTGCTAAAGGTGCAATGGCCTCAAGCAGGCTCAAGTCTCAGCAGCAGATGGTGCTGGACCTTGGTAGAAAGCTGTCTTCAGTTGGGAGGCTACCAGCAGGCACATCCCAAAGTGAGTATCACGTCACCGTTGCCATGCAGCTGAGGTGGGACCTCGCCAAAGGCTCACAGCGTCCGCAAGCAGCCCTTCCTGAAGTTTTATGCCCCCACGGCAGCTCATTTGGCAGAGCAAATAGAGACATCATCCCATCAGTGCGCCCATTCGTAAGCAAGATTCGCGACTCTAACAACAACAGGACACAGCTTACCTTGGTGGAGCATGCTTTCAACAGCCACCTGTGGGCCTTGCTGCAAAGGTCCCTGGCGTCCTCTCCTCAAGAGGAAACCCCCTGACAGTCAACACCTTATCGGTGTACCCGCACCACGTGCATGCTTGACATAGCTGGCAACAGAGAATGCAGCTCACCTTGGTAAAGCGGTTGAGTAGGCGCCCCAGGGGCTGGCTGTCAAAGAAAGCCATTGGCAGGCCCAGCACCTTGGCCAGCAAAGCTGCATGCAGCCTGCCGGCGGCCTGGATGCTGCCCCAGATGGATGTCGCATTGCGAGAGCAGTTGCAGACCACCGTGGCAGCCCCCAGCAGGCTGTACCCCAGCAGGTATTGCGCGGTGGACAGGTGCAGCAGGTGGGATGGGCTGTCCTGTAGCAAAGATGGTGCGATGTAAACAAATAGAAACCAAGTAAGTTGCGTGACCTAAGCGAGAGGGGCTGTTCTGTAGCAGAGCACGTGACTGTGAGGCGAGATACTGGCCGACGCCGGCAGGACACTGGGCCGTGGACAGGTGCAACGGGTGGGATGGGCTGTCCTGTAGCAAGGAGGGTGCAACGTGATGACAAATTGCACCTTCTTACGTACACACCAAAGCTACCGGGCAGAAAGGGCAACGCAGTAGCGAAGACCATCATGTGGTTGTGAGGTGCCCAGCAGGGCCTGTGCAGTGGACAGCTGCAGCAGGTGATTGGGCTGTGCCAAGGCAGACAGGAGTCAATGTGACAATAGAACTTGCAGCGCCCAGCAAGCCGTGCTTATGCAGGGATGGAAGGGTGGACAGGTGCAGCAGGTGAGGCGGCAATGCAAGAAAGGACACATAAGAGTGAAGAAAGACACGTACGGAGAAAAGAAATGACTTCTAAAGAGAAGGTGACCTCTCGAAACCCCATTGCTTCCTGTGTCAGTGTAAAAGGGCTCGAGGCGGCACCCAGCACAGGGGTGCAGTTGGCATGAGGGGGTGTGCAGTGCAAGACTGCTGCTGACAGGGCTGCGCACTAGAAACAGGAGGACGCAAAAACAAGCCAGCCATCAGACTTCAGCTCAAGCTCCACTTCCAAGCTGAGCCAGCACTTCAGCATGCAGGAAGGATGCCACTCCATGAGACTCTGCCAAACAGCAGCCAGCAGTCCTGTGCTTGCCTGATCGACAACAGAATTGCTCCACACGCTGAGCCACCAGTTCTGCACCGCAAAGAATATGCGTTCTGCCGAGGCTGACGCCACCATTGCTCCCGGCAGCAGGAAGAGGGGGCCCCAGGCACGTCCGTAGGCCAGCCAAGTGCCTGGAGCAACTTTGCCGCGGGCACGGTCCTCGGCCTGCAGCCCGTAGACAGCTCAGTGGCTGCTTCTGCAGACCTGGAAGCGCTTGATGCTGTCTTGGCCACTCCGCCAGCAGACTTGTTGAGGCTGCCACGGGGCATCCCTGCCCTGAAGAAGAAAGCAATACAAAAGGAGAAGAAAAGAAAGGCAACATGCCAGACACAGGTCGCAGCAGCAAAAGGGGCCCAGGCACAAGCATAGGCCATCCAAGGACCCGCATGCACACCGCCATGACGAAAAATCATGATGACTACTGCCCTTGCTCTACTGTCTGCACTGGAACGACCTGTCACACGAGTGCTGCAGTGGTGCGCCTCAGTGATGCTGCCTCTGCTCTGCTGGCTGCACTGGACCAGCTCACGTACTAGACAGTGCAGCGGCACACCCTGATGGAGCTGTTTCTGCCTGCCATCCTGTGTGCTGTGGGCAAACTGTCCCTGACAAGCCAGAACAGTATGTTGCATGCTTCCCAAAGCGGCAGAGGTGTTGGTGGATGTGCTGCTGCAGCCCCGCAGCACACTTGACTGCTACTGCCTCCATGGTGCTGCCTGAGTGCT
Organism: Asterochloris sp. CNOR1; assembly: GCA_963969365.1. Classification (NCBI taxonomy): domain Eukaryota; kingdom Viridiplantae; phylum Chlorophyta; class Trebouxiophyceae; order Trebouxiales; family Trebouxiaceae; genus Asterochloris; species Asterochloris sp. CNOR1. The sequence continues at coordinate 81,607 of OZ017762.1, forward strand.
GAAGCAGCCACAGGTCTGCCGGATGGCTGGACACATCTGTGCACCTTGATGATGCCACCCCTGTTGTCCTGCGTCGTCTGGGCGATGTCCAGTATGACCTGGGTCTCCTGTTCTACAGCGGTGCCATTTCCAACTGCCAGCTGGGACTTGATCGCCACCTCTGGCCCCGCTCGTGTCAGACTGGGTGGCTGAACATTCTCCTTGTCCTCTGCACGGCAGCAAGGAAGGCAGGTGAGGTGTGGCACGCCCACTGCGGCATCTGAGCTGCAATGGCCTCAGTAACTCTTGTTCGTTGCAGATGGCAGCAAGAAAGCAACAAGAGTGCTGAGCTGGTTTTAGGAGTTGAGGGCTCAATATGAGCTGGGCACAGGACAGCACAGTCAAGGTGAGGTCGCTTGCTCAAACACCCACGGCGTGAGTTCAGACTGGCAGCAGGGGGGCATGCTCTGCAAGCTGTCAAACACACAGCTGAGCAAGACACCCGGCTGAAGCCGCCGGGTGGAGGCATGCTCTGCGAGCCCCTGGCAATACATGGACACCAGCAGTCTGTCACTCAGCTGACCCAGACTCCCGGCTAAGACCGCCCAGGCAAAGGCATGCTTCCTGAGCGGTGACGACCTACCGGAATGAAAGTCCCAGGCAAGGCCATCAGGCGGGGGCATGCTCCGAGTCCGCTCAGCCAGTGCACTGCGTGCTTGGCCGTCTGCCAGGCCAGGGCCAGGCCGCGCCGAAGCTGCCCTCAGCATGCCAGAGTGGGATGCCCTAGCAGAACCCTCGGCATCTGTGTCAGGCTGGGGCGCTGGCTGGCTGTATTGGGCCAGGTCCAGCCCCTGAGCTGTCAGCGCCTCGTAACTGCAACACACCAGAAAGGTCAGCATGCTCTGTGAAATTTTGTGGCAGCCAGGGATCAGACAGCACTGACCACAAGCACCTCTGGGCAGGCACTGCAGCTGGTGAGCGACACACGCAGTGAGCATCCTTGCTCAGCCCTCTTGATGTGGCCCATTTGCACCAGACCTGCTCATCTCACCCCATGATCACCGCCAGGCAGTGGAGAAGAAAGAAGAACAAAGCCCCTGGGAGACAATAAGATATGGCACAGATGGTGAAGGACCTCAAGCCTCACGTCGGCCCACCTGCCCAGATTCTGCACAGCCCCGCTTTCCAGCACCATCACGAGGTCGGCCCCCGGCAGGTACTGCAGCTGGTGGGTGGCCAGCACACGCGTCTTGCCCGCCAGCAGCCCCTGGATGCACTTATGGAAGATGTGGGCGCCCACGGTCGCGTCCACTGCTGACAGAGGGTCGTCCAAGAGGTATGTGTCTGCATCCGCATAGCAGGCGCGTGCAAGGGCCACCCTGTGCCTCTGCCCCCCACTCAGGTTGACGCCCCTCTCGCCTGCAGCAGAATTGTGATTCAGCACTCTTCTGACAGCGGTGCAAAAGCCACCATATGCCATTGCCGGCCATTTGTGTCAAAGCCACCTTGTGGCGCATGTCCCGCCGATCGGGCCAGCCGCCCTCTCTCCTGCAGCAGGAGTGTGTTTCAGCACTCTTCTGACTGCAGTGAGGGCCACCGCTGCCGATGCCAGCCGCCTCCGGTCGAAGCCTTGTTCCACTGCAGCAAGGACATCGGAGCTCATGAGGAGCTGATCAGCACTCGTCTGCCTGGCGTGCAGGCGATGGCCATCGTGTGGCGCTGCCAGCCGCTCATGTAGGCGCCCCTCTCGCCTGCAGCACAGCAGGGCGACACTCTAAAACTGTCAATCTCTTCCTGCCTGGGGTGCGGGTGGGGGCCCACCCTGCGTCACTGTGGACCACCCCTGTTGCGGGCATTCACGTTTGCAAAGGTGCTGAGCATGTACACACAAATGCTTGTGATGCTGCACTGGGGATGGAGGTGTCCACAAGGGTGTGTCCTGGCTTGCCTGCAGCTAGGGCACACAACAGGGCCCACCTATCTCTGTGGCGTCCCTGGCTGGCAGCAGGTCCAGGTCCTGCAGCAGGGCGCATGCCTCCAGAGAGTCGCTGTAGCGCTGCTGGTGGAATGGCAGCCCCATCAGGATGTTGTCCCGCAGGCTCGCGTTGCGGATCCAGGGGTCCTGGGCGGCATAGGCCACTGAGCCCCGCACCTGCACAGCAGCACGGCAAGGAGTGAGTACGTGTGCAGAACCTAGAGGGAATTGGGGCAGCTGGCACTGCATTCATGATGGCTACAGCGGAGCGATGGCCCGATCACTCTGACCCCAGCAGCTGCACAGCAGCAGGGGCAGGGATGGTTTGGAGAGGCTGCAGGATGGCGCTGTGGGTGCAGAGGTGCTGCGCTGCGCAGGCCAAAGACCCCCAACTTCCATGCAGCAGCAAGCCAAGGAGGGGATTGGGTGCCTGCGGTGCTCGAAGGAACTGACAGAGGCTAGAGCAGAGCGGATGCGTCCGCGCTACCCAGGCTGCTCCTTTTCGGTCAGTGCCTGCACTTACTGCTACCAGGCGAGTCCGAAGCAGCCCACCTTGACCGCCCCGCCCCGGGCGTGCATCTCCCCCAGCAGGGCAGCCAGCAGGCTGCTCTTGCCAGCCCCGACCTGCCCCACCACCGCCAGCAGCTGCCCGCTGGGCAGCTCCAGGCTGATGCTGCGCAGCACAGGGGGCTCCATCGTCTCGTGGGCGAAGCTGGCCATCTGCATGGAGATGGCTGGCGCACCCGCCGGCGCTGCGGGGAGCACGGGCGGCTGCTCCACTTCGTCGCTCTGCAGGGGCAGGTGCGTGAAGGGGGTCAGGGGCAGCCATGTGCACAGAGATGGCAGGGGAATGGAGTCAACTAATGCTGAAGAGGACATCAGGCTGCTGCTGCAACCCTGCACAGGCAGGTGACTGAGTGTGGTGAGGCAACAGGAAGGAGCTGGCCACCTGCAGGGAGATGATCAAGGAGCCTGGTGAAGCTGCAGGGAGCACAGGCTGCTGCTCCGACTTGTTGCTCTGCAGTGGGAGGCGGTGGCTGCGTCAGGTGGACGACATTGGGCATGCCGTGTGTACTGAGCTGACGAAGAAGTCCAGCTGGGCTGCAGGGGGCACCTGAAGCTGCTGGTCTTCATTGTGCTTCAGACGCAGCTGACTGCTGTCAAAGCATACAGCGCCAGCAGCACAGGAAGCTGCTTCACTCTGTCGCTCTGCAGTGGCAGGCATTCAGAGGTGATTGGAGCCAACAGAACCCTGTTGCACGTACGAGGCGGGGGAGGCAGCCGGGCTGCAGGGAGGTGCTTGATTTTGTCGCCCAAGAATTGCAGGTGGGCTGTAGGTGTGCGGCCACAGATGCCCACCTGCAGACAGAAGGCAGGGGATGCAGCCCCGCGTCGCAGGAAGCACATCCTAGTCACCTTCAACGCCCTCTCTATACGCTTGGCAGAAAGGGTGAGTGATGGGTGAACTGTCAAATAGCTGGCAATGCCTGCTGCCACATGCAGGCACACTTGCCAGCTTGATGCCCTGCCAGGCTGCAGGCAGGGCTTGGCAGGCGCAGATGCAGAGGCCCTTCTGTAGCAGCCCCACACGCAGGAGAATAAGCTGTATGCACAGGAACGAGAAGGTTTGCATGAGTGGTGGCCAGGAAGGCAAGGTGCACTGTGCATGAACCAGCATGCGCTGATCCCAGCAGCATCAGCAGCGGACAGGTGCACTTTCATACATGAAAACAGGGAGGGACTGACTGTACTTCCTCCCCTCAAAAGGAGGAACCCACCTGGATGAAGGCTTGCATCCTTCCTAAGGCTACATATCCTTCAATGAACTCTGAGAGGTACCTGATCCAGAGACACTGCGTTCAATGATGGGGTGCAACTCAAAGCAAAGGCTCCGCACAGACTCAAAGATGCTCAAGGGTCTTGCAGCGATGCACTGGAGATTAGGCTGTAGGGTTTAGCACAGACAGGAGCTCACCAGGGAAGCAGGATCAGCGGCATGCGCATCAGGTTGAAGAGGGCCAGCGCAGGGAAGGCCACAGCGGGAGTCAAGGCGTACCCCTGCACAGACAGCAGACCCCTGGATAGTGTAACTGAAGGATTTGAGGATAGGAAAGAGCTTATCAGATCGTTCCTTTATCCAGGTGGCAGACTGCGCTGCAGAGCAGCGAAGAGTGGTCTGTGCGCTCCAACCGCTGCTTGGTGTCCAGGGGGTTTAGCCTGAGTGATGGTGACACCTGGGCCAGTGCAGCCTTAAGGTGTGCAGCCTGAGTGATGTTGAGGCGTGAGCCATTGCAGCTCTGAGGGATGCAGCCTGAGTGATGTTGAGACAAATGAGCCACAGCAGCTCTGAGGAATGCAGCCTGAGTGAATTTGAAATGTGAGCCCCTGCAGCGGAACTGCAGCTGGCCAGCCACCACACTGTGCGCTGTGCGCTCAGAGCTTCGGTGCTGGTCATTCATGATCTCCCGCTCCGCTGCCCCTGAGTGGGCAGGTGAGCACCTTCAACCAACAGGGCGCCACACATGCAGACTGCCACAATTTAGCACCAGCCATGCTGTCATGCAGCAAGCACAGGCGCCATGACCACCGCAATGCTGAACCACAGGCCAGGAGAAAGCAGGCTCCTTGAACTTGAGAGCATGCACCTAGCACATGCCCTTGAGGAACCTGTTGCCTGCACCAGTCCAGCCCATGAGACATACATGTGTGCAGCAAACGCCATGCGGGGACATTGGCAGCTACTGTTTGCCACAGGCTGCCAAGGCTCAATAGTGCTGTGCACAGTTGAGCCCCAGCACGGAGCTGACGCCCCATTCAAGCCCACTGCTTAAGCCATCACAGCAACACGCTTGCCACACATAATGCCACAGGCTACAAGGGCAACTGGCATTGCTGCTGCACCAACAAGGGCCCTGTCAATGAGCCTCACAAATTTGTTGCTGTGGCTTGTAGGTGCAAAAGTTCAAGCCAAAAGCATCAAACCATCTGCCAGACCAATGTGCCCAAGGCTGGCATGGCCACAGGGATTCTGTCTGCCTTGAAGTAGGTGCTGTCAATAAGCCCACTAGGGTCTGTTTGCAGCCCTAGCTTGCCTCTCAAAGGTGTGAGACGCAGGCAATGCTTGCATGCGACGCCCACCTGCCAGACGTAAGTGCCAAAGGCCGCCAGAGCCACGAAAATGGGGGTCGTCTCAAACGAGGCGCTGTCGATCAGCCCCACCAGGGCACTGTTGCGCACGCAGCGCAGCTCTCGGCGGCGGATGGCCAGGATGCGTTGGGTGAAGGGCGCTTCCCAGGCATACAGCTTGACGGCCTTGATACCTGCAGGACAGTGGTACAATCTTGATGCCTGCAGCTTGTGGAAGCCGCAGCAGGACAAGTGGGTACTCCCAGGCTTACGGCGTCACGGCTATGATGCCTGCAGGTGAGAGGAGGATTGTCCTCATGCTTGCAGGTCGTGCAAAGGGGCAGCATGATGACTGAGGGGTGCAGGGGCTTTTCCAGGCATGCAGCTTGACAGCCGTCACACCTGCAACAGCTGAGAGGCGGAGTGTCCTGATGCTTGCCGGACTCACAGGGGCCACTGCACCTTTTGTGTCAGCAGACAGCATCATGCAGCACTGCACCATGCAGGGTACCATGAAGGCCCCACGCAGGATCCCGAAGCAGCCGCTGCATGGTGGAATGTTTTGCCAGCTGCCCTACCTGACAGCACCTCGCCCGTGAGCTTGACCCGGGCGTCTGTGTGCACCAGTGTCTGCCGCCTCAGCTTGGTCTGGGTGCGCAGCACCAGCAGGTTGACTGGCACAACTGCTAGGGACACAGCCAGGCAGGCTAGGGCTGGCCAGACGCCCAGCAGGCGCATCAACAGGGCGATCACCCCCAGCACCTGCAGTCAGGTGTTTTTATCACGGTGAGGCATACCATACACTCCTGAGGAGGCCCCGATCAGGGCGATGAGTTGATTGGCAGGTGCGGGCAGCAATGGAGGTAGCCAGGCAGGCAGGCCACAGCTGGCTGCAGCTGGCCACATAAACAGCAGAGGTTGATTCACATGAACCCCTTCACCAGGAGAAGTGCATTCCCAATGTGCTGGAAGACTTTCTGCAACCGTGCTGCTACCGAGGCTGAGGTGGCCCCCTACCTGGAGGGGGGCATTCCACAGCATATGAAAGAACACCGCGAGCAGGTAGACCTTGGTAGCATCGTTGCTCTGCAGGTTGACCAGAGCGCCCACGCCATGGGCATCCCGCGTGTCGCTGCCTATGCGCAGAGCTTTGCGATACAGGGCATCTGCCAGCTGGCCCTGCAAACAGAGGCAACAAGCCATTCAGCGCAAGCCGCTGCGCATCTGGGGCGCTTGGGGGCCGCAGCAGCCACAGCCTACAGCTGTCGATCCTGTGACAGCTGGCCCTCCACCAGGCCGAGGCATTGCAACTGCTGGCTGTGTAGCACGCTTCATGACAACGGCCGCTGGTGCAACAATTGCAGATGTATTGTGCAGCAGCGCGCCCCAGCTGCAGTACCCATGCCTCTCAACCGCATGTGCTGCATACGCTCTCACACAGTGCAGAGTCTGGAAGCATGGTGGCTGATCTGAATCTGAGTTGGCAAATCACCAACCTGCTTGCTAGCCAAGCACTCAGGGCCCACTGCAGGCACCTTCTGCCTCACCTTCGGTGGCCTGCACTGCTGCCCAGCATGCATGGTGGTCCTGCACTTCCTCTGCCATTGTTTAAGGGTTAGGCTCACCTTCAAGTGGGTGGCAATGCGGTACCCCAGCAGAAAGAAATGCGCGGTGATGAGTGTCCCTGCGGTGCTGGCTGCATACATGGCCACAGCCAGCAGGAAGCACTTCCCTGCAGGCCAGGCAGTGTAGCTGTGGAGTGATGGCTGTGCACACGCCTCTAGGCAGCAATGCTGAGCTGCCTGATGACCGGAAGTCATTGTCACTCTCATATACGCAAGGACGGCAAGACAAGTATGCCAAGGCCCAGACTTCCAACTGCAGGGCTGAACACCCTAAAGCAAAGTGACCAGGGGCTGCGTGCCAGCAACAACGCAACAGCAGCTGTGCTTGAGATGCTTGATAGCCCCTTTCATGAGCAAGTGTATGGCCAGGCTGCCACAGTGCGCCATCTGTAATGCTGAGGCTGGTGTGCCTGCACATGCAGTCCAAGCAGCAGCACACACAAGCAACAGCACAGCTGTGGCCTGGTGAGCCCTCGCTGCCCGGATCCCCGTCACCGCGCAGATGCTCAAGGAGCCACCACAGGCGCCTGTAGACATGTAGCTTGAACAGCACAGAAATGTCACCTGGATGCCTGTCGCCGCTCAGTTGCTCCAGCAGCTGCTGCAGCAGCAGGGGGCTCGCCCAGGCTGTGATGTTCTGGCCCAGGCGCAGCAGGGCCGTCCACCCGAGGGTTCCCCTGTGAACCTTCCAAATGGCTCGCCACAGCGTGCCCTGCACGGCACGTTGGGGGGTGGGAGAGGCATAGGCCTTGCAGAATGGGGGCCCACATCGACAGGGCAGTCATGATCCCATTTTTGGGTGTGAGACAGCTCCAGTAGAGCTGATGTGCTTACTGCATGAGTCTGCACAGGCAGTAGTAAATGATGGTTTCGGGACTCCAGGAGCACCCAGATTGGATTGCGCTGCAGCGACATGGGCAGCTCCATCTTGTTTGGCGCCACAGGCCTGCATACATGGCAGCAAGGCCACAGGCACTGCAATCAGAGCTGCGCCTGGTGCTTGCACACAGGCAGCACTCCTCAGCACAGCGCCCACTCACCCAGAGGTGCCACTATTGCACCAGAGCTGCACCTGTTGCTTGCCCAGCAGGGGCAGGCTGCTGCAGCAACAAAAGCATGCGGCGGGTTCAGATGACGTCATCTGCACCACTTGACCAGGTGCAGCCTGCTTCCTGAGACCCTATGTTTTCAGCCCCTGAGCTTTGGCAGGTGTGCCTGAAAACATCCTCCTTGGCATCACTCCCATCAGGGCACACCTGCCAAAGCGCGGTGTGCTCTTGAATGCCATAGCGGGCGCCACACAGTGCAGGCACATGTGCCAGATCACATTTGCAGCAGAATGTGCTGTGAAAAGCTTGACAACATCCTGCTGTAATGAACCTGAGAGGCACACTCCACTGCAGGCACACCTGCCAGAGCACACCTGTTGATGCACCCCAATCAAAGGCTGTTGTACCCCTGCAGCATCACCGGCTGCCCAGGCAATGCAATGCCCAGGGGCCACACCATCAGCGGCTAAGCAGACCCCTGCCTGGCGTGGCACCCGGTGCTTGCAGCAGGAGGGCCTCCTGCCCCCCCTACACCAGAGCTAGCATTGCCCCATGCCCACCATTTGGAGGGATCTTCAGCCATATGAGCTGCTCCAACCTGTTTAAAATAAACCTCCCTGCTGACAGAGAGATGCCGCACCCCTGGCCGCGCTGCATGCCGTAGCAAAGAGTCACACTGTCAGCATACCTCAGTCGCATGTCAACCTCCTGTGACTGATGATGTAAAGGAGCCCTGCCAGCACAAAGGTGCTGCCCCCCTGGCCGCACTGCAAAGTGCCCAACAGTCTTACATGCGGTGCCCTGACGGGGTCCCGAGTCTGTTTGAGGGCTTCCTGGAACTGGGCCCCCACTGTGGCGGTCTTCTCCCGCTCGTCCAGAGCCCAGAGGTCGCTCTGCTCCAGGGGGCGGGAGTAGCCCAGCTCCAAAAGGCCGTTGCAGTAGCTGTACAGCAGCCAGCTGGCCCATCCAGCCTCCTTCTCGGGGCTGCTGCGGCCTGCACAGCACAGAAGGCATGTCTGTTGGGGGCAGGGTCCCTATGACAACCAGTGCAGGCTGCTCCTAGGGCCAGCGCAGGCTTCGCTGGAACACAGGCAGGCTGTGCCAGTTGCCACACAGCAGCAATTTGGACCCATCTTGAGACAGCGCTGGCGTCAATGAAGTGCAGGCAGGCTTCGCAAGTAGCTGTACTGCAGCAGGCTGGCCCCCCACTGTCAGAGACTTGAGTGCTAGGGGGCAGGGGACTTGCTTTGGGGGAGGCACCCGCAGCTGTGGTGGCAGTGTTCAGAGCATGCCTGGCGCTGCAGCAGCTGGACGCGCTGTCTTCACAAGCTGGCCTTGAGACTGCCAGCAAACGTGCATCGTGATGCAGCAGGCAACCACACCAGATGTTGCCATGCCAACAAAATGTGCCACATCATGCCATTCCCGCTTTTCCCAGCAATGATGCTCACCGCCATCAATTCCATCTGCGCCTGCCTCTGCATCATCTACTTGTTGATAGCTCATATTCTGACGCCATGGCAGCAGACTTGTTAATTTGTGTAGGAATGCTGGCTGAGTTGAGCTGGTTCCTCCTCCTGTGTCGAAAGCTTGCATCGATGGAGGCAAGGCTGCAGAGACCCTGTCGCGATGATGACAACAGCCAGATCTGTAGATTGATCAGGCAGATGGGGCACTTCCTTGGGGACACACTCTTTGCTGCTGCAGCCCCAGCTCCGGAGAGACTCTCTGACAGGGATGTGACCTATTCGTGTCATGACAAATGACATAGCCAAATTGACGTGATCTTTCTGACTAGACGAGCACTGCTGCTGGCTGGCACTGCTGTTGCAGGTGAGCCCCCTCGTGCTTCCCAGCAGATCCCAGCTTTCTGAGCAATGCCAGAATCAGTTGATACAAGCTCTCAGAGCAATTGCAGACAGCCCCATATGTTGAAATGTGCAGACAGCAAGTACACCAAGCTGCATTGCTGACTGCCGATTGTGCACTCTCTGTAGAGGGCTGATTGTTTTGGGATGGTGAAGGAGAGAGCTGCCTGCCATTGCCTTGGCATTCCCCCCCGTTGGTGTGCCCCTGCTCAATTGTTGGACAGCAGACCAATGCCTGACACATCTGTGCTGTCAGGGACGTGCCCTAGTCACCCAGCTTTGCTGGCCACAACTGCCCAAGCTGCAGCCACGTCTTCAGCGAATTCCTGGCCAGCACCAGGGCCACCCCCTGCTCCTGCATAGCTTATCTGCAGGGTGGAAGCTGATGGGTCAGTGGTCAGCACGACGCCTCCTCTCAGCCCCAACAGAGTCTGCGACGCAAGCCCTTCCCTTCCACATCCTGTCTAGCTGAGGGAGGGATGTGGTCTGGGCCCCAGGCCTTGCTGCTGCCGTGCGTCCAGGGATGCGCACTGGTTGCAGCTTGCCTCCAGGCATGCCCGAGCTGCGGCAAGATGTGCAGCGACATCCTGGCCAGCAGCAGAATCCCTCTGCTCCTGCACTGCAGAGTTGCAGGGTTGGGAGTCGGTTTTCTGTCAGGGTAGGCCTGAGCTGGGACAAGGCTTAGGCTGCAACAAATCTCATGTCATTGCCTTCTGCGCGGCTGATAGCACTGGCTGTGTGGGAGTCAACCCCGATGACAGGGCAAGCCTTGCCACCGCCCAGTGGCAGAAGATGGCAGGACTGGCATATATTATGAGATGAAACAGTTGGGCACCCCAGCTGTGGCATCGTTGACTAAAAGCTCAGCTGGCTGTCAACTGTTGAACTTCAGTGTGTGTCAACCGCATCGGAATTGACAGAAGATTGGCCGCCGGCGTCGGGGACCATGGCAAGCTGGTGGCTGGCTGCCTGGGCCCTCCTGGTGTCCTCAGGTAGGCCGGTGTTTTACCGATCACGGGGCCTGCGGACCGGTCTGCACTGTGCTAGTGCCAGGGAGATCCCTGCAACGCTTTGCCGTTTGTGGAAACCTGGAGTTCGCAAGAGTGCCCGCCATCACCGCTCCGGGAAGCCCATGCAGCGCTCTTTTCATGCCTCGTTGGCATTTGCTGATGCTGGCAGGGGAGAGCTGGTTTTGTTGCCCCCTAGGCCAGGTCCTTCCCTGCAAGGAGTGGCCAGCTGTCTCTAAAGCGCACTGAGGCGCTGAGGCAGCTGTGCTCTTTGCCAGCATGCTCTTTCTGTGGCTCAAGTCTCTCTGACAGCTCATTATTCCATTGACATCATCCGCCACAATCTTGGCAGGTGCTGAGCGCCGCTTAGTGAGGCGCAGTTCCTGCTTCTTGGCAGGGGCCTCATGGCTGGCCAGGCATACCCGCTGAGACTGCTTGCTGCCACAAGCGCTGGTTTTTGAGTGTCTGCACCATGTGTCTGCACCTGACGGGCTGCAGAGCAATGCAGGCCCTTGCTGAACTGTCTTTGTGTTGCTCATGCTATGCTGTTCAAAACATCTCCTTTAAGGCAGGCTGTGCAGCAGGATACACCATGGCAGGGACTGGGTCCTGAGACTGTTGACGCCCCAGCTGGAAACTGACTAGGCTTATGCCTGCAGAGCTGCTTTACCCTGCTGCTCCCCCATTCAGGGAGCGCTGTAGGCATGAGGAAATGCCTCCAGCGCCCCCTTGTTCTCACCAATTGTGTCTGACCTGCCTGCTGGGGCTGGAGAGGCTGGTCCAGTCAGCCATATGGGGAAGGGAGCAGCGCCCAGACACAGCCAGCTGCTGGGCCTCCAAGCTGCTGGTTGCTGGGCGTAAAAGATGATGCTGGCACACAGTTTTCAAGCATGACTGACGGTGTGCTGCCGCCTGCCTTGCCTACAGGGCACTGGACGCAGGCCCGGATCATAGCGCCCCCAGAGCTGGCTTTGGATGTGCGACCTGAGCCCACTGGAGGCTATCTGGCCATCTGCCTGATTGTCAAGGTGAGGCTGATGATGTGTCAGGGCACTGGCGGTGGCCTGCCGCTAGATGCGTGCGTCAAAGACATCAGACGTGCCCCTGCCTGTTGCCCTAGCATGAAGTGTCTGCTGCATACCAACTGCACTTTCATGGCCGGGGCATTGCCCAGATGCCGGGCAGTTCCCGCCTCTAGGAGTGGTCACATGCTGGAGTTTGTCCGAGAGGCCTGCAAGGCGGCTCAATCCCTTCAGCAGCAGCTTGAGCTCCCCTGGCATGGTGCCGCACTGTAAGAGCCCCACCATCAGCCTTTGTGACGATGCTTGGGCCTGCAGGCAAGGGTGGGGCGAAGCGTGTGCTGCGCAGACGCAACTGCATGCAGGGGATAGATTTGAACCTGTGCAACCTGCAAATCTCTGGCCTGTAAAGAAGAGCCTGTGCCGCCTGCAGAACTAGCCAAGCTACATCATGCTGTCAAGCTCTGCTCCAGCTGTGACACATGCCCTTTCTGTGTCTGCCCTGCTCAGCCTGGCAGCGCCGACAAGGCAATAGTTGCTTCATGGAACGCACAGTAGCTCACCTCAGCAGTGCTAGAGCTTTCTTGCAGTTTTCTGCAGGCACAGGCAAACAACAGTGCATGGCGCCATCTCAGGCGCCTAGCTGCTGCAATTAAGTGGCCCCCAACAGAGACCTCGACCATTTCTGCCTGCTGAATATCATTGCTGTGTGCTGCCTGCTGCCCTGCAGAATAGGGGGCCTCCTGCTCCACATCACTGACTTCGCCAGCTGGTCCTACCAGATCCCCAACTGCCATGCAGGATACTGAACATCGTTGCTGCGTGCTGCCTGCTGCCCTGCAACAATAGCAGGCCTCCTGCTCCACATCACTGGTCAGCTTGTCCATTCAGACTCCCAACTGCCATGCAGAATCAAGCAGATGACATTGCCTGGTGGGCAAACTACCACATCGCAATGGGGGTCAGCCGCATCTACGTGCACGACAACAACAGCACGCGGCCTTTGAGCACAGAGCTGGATGACTTGATTGCAGACGGCTTCGTCCAGTGAGTTCTGGGGGCTGGTGGTCGCGGGGCATCTTGGGAGCCAGCCAGTGGGGGGCGGCTGGGTGTCTGCCGGCTGGCGTCTGAACCTTCTGTGCCCTGTGCTTGTGGGGCAAGCAGGTTACCTGCCGTCTGGAGCTGGAGGAGTGTGTTTCAGACAGTCATGTCTGGTGAGGTGCTGGGCTGGACAGGTGCAGGGTGCAGCTGCTGCATGCGCAGGCTGGCGGCACAAGGCTGGCAGCACAGCAGTGCATGCTGTGCGAGCCATGCTGCGAACAGCAGCACATCCAAGCTCATGCTGAGAATGGAGCCAGCGGGCGGCCTCACTTGGAGGCCAGCTGCGGGGTTGCGCCTGCAGGTCTAGCCAGGGCTGGGAAGGGCTTTGAGAGAAACAGCGCATTGCAATCTTACGCTGAGCATGAAGCTGGCGGACAGCCTGACTTGGGGGCTGCTGCATTTCGCCTGCAAGCTGGAGCAGGAGACTGGAAGGCGCTGTGCATGCCAGCGTGTGCCATCTACACTGAGCGTAGAGCTGGGCGGCGGCCAGAGTCGGGGGCAGGGCGCAGTGTGCCAGATTGCGGCTGTATGTCAGCCAGCAGCGGGAGGCTGGGAAGTGGCGCCTGCTGGCGCTGCGCAGCCTGTGCCTCAGCTAGCTTGCTACGCATGGGCACGGTTGACAGTTTCCCCCTTGAGCGCAGAGCAGGTCGATGTGGGGTCTGTGAGTGGCTGCTGCATTGATGTGGGCATCAGCAGGCCAGCTCAGCCCCTGAAGGTGAAGGCCTGGGAAATCGGTGGTGTGGCAGCGCTTTGTGGGGCGCATCTCAGATCCCCCTAGGCATGCATCTGGATGTCCCCATCGCCCACAGATGCTTATAGCAGTGTGGCGGGCACTAAGTGCTGCAGTTGCTGTCCTGGGTCTGCAAGCAGGGCGTGCAGGCAACGAGAGGGTGTGTCAGGACGGGCTGAGACGGACCTGTGGGCTGTGGCTGCTGCAGCAAGAGTCATCAAGGTCCTCCTCTGCAACCTTTGTGCATGCCTTTACTGTGCAGAGTGGGGGCTGTTCTCTGTGGGTGTGCAGATAGACGACAGAACATTACAGGTACCAGGACCAGTAGGCCGTCTGCTGGTTGCGCCGTGCCATGCAGAACACTGTGTGGAGCCTTGCATGCTTGTGCTGTGGGGTCCAGGCAGGCTGGCACTTCGTGGGCTGCCCTTTCACAGTGTGCCCATGTCTCAGAGTGGCCCCTGCCCTTGCTGCCGGCACCGATCCTGTTGCAGGCCTGCATGGTGTCCTGCAGCCTCAGGGCCCCACTGGCAAGAACCCATTGCCTTCCCACCTGGTGCTCCATTCCTGGATGTTGTGAGCATTGCTGAGGGAGTATTGCCCCCCTCCTTCATTGCAGGTACTCCTGGTTTGACCACTACCCCACGCAGCCCGAGCCCCCCCAGTTCTGGGTGTACAATCGGTGCATCAGCCGCTACGGGCACAAGCACCGCTTCATGGCCTTCATCGACACAGACGAGTTCCTGGTGTTGCAAGACCATAGATACAAGCGCTTGCCAGACTTCCTGCGCAACTATGAGCCCTTTGGAGGTGAGCTGGGTGCCCTGCAATGCTTTCTCTGCATCTGCTGTCCTGTCTGTGGTGCTGTGGAACCACAAGTATTGGCCTGCAGCTCTGAGCCTGGTAAGGGTGGGTTGGTGAGTGCTGTGTGTGAGTCACCAAAGGGTGCGGCTCCCAGTGTTCTGCATGACTGCAGAGGTCGCTGCTGTGTTTGTGTCACCAGAGGCTGCCGCTCCCAGCGTTGAGCATGACTGTAGAGGCCAGCGCCTCTCAGGCTTCCTGCACAGCTCTGAGCCCTCTTGAGTGTTTTAACTAGGCAGCTGTGGTGTACACTGCTTACAGCCATCGTGCTCCCAGACGTCCTTTTGTAGTGCAACTTCTCATGAGGCTATGGAAGCCGGCCTGTTTGGGGCTGCTGCAGATCAAGTACTGTGCAGCGCATTGCTGCTCCGTTGGACAACTGCCTAAGTGCCATGGTCAGATGCTGGGGTTGTACCTGCTGTCAGGCTGGGCACAGTGCTGCCCGTGCCAATCCCACTCATGCCTTGCCTGCAGGCAATCGGTGAACAAGGCCTATCTGGGCAATGGACGCTGCATGCACCCACTGCATCTTTCAGATGCCCTCTCCCCCGGTTGCAGGCATCTCCGTAAATGAGGTCCTCTTTGGCAGCAACGGGCTTCACCAGCGCCCAGCCAACCCTGTGGTCTTCCAGAACTATGAGATGTGCATGGACATGGAGGGCGAGAAGGACTACTTCGTCAAGGTCATTGCCAACACTGATCACGTCCTGCGGTCCCTCAATCCCCACCACTTCGAGTTCCAGGTGAGCTGAGCTGCTGGCAGCATCAGCTGCCCAGCTGCCCCCAAAAAGGTTCCTGCCGTTTGCTCTGTGTAGCGGGTGGGCAGCACAAGGGCTCTGCAGCTGGTCGCTGATAGCAGCAGCTGCCTGCATGTCCCTTGGAGTGAGTATACTCGCAGTCTGCTCTGTGCCAGGCGGGTTAGCATCTGTATACTCAGTGCCAAGACTGGCCATGTTCTGCCTTGTGTGGTGGCACTCAGCCTGCCCTGCTGGTCGCCTTGTGCATGCACTAAACACTGACCTCTCCCCTCTCCCCTAATCAATTTGGGGGGAGTCCTCCTCAGGACCGCTGCATTGGGCACCCAGTCAGCCAACCCCATGCCAAGTCTCAAGTTTGCAGCCTGCGCAGCACGAGGATCTCTGCTCTGTACACGCCTCCTGCCGCTCATCGCTCACAGCCCACAGCCATCCCCGCTCTGTCCACCTGCAGGAAGGCTTCTCCAGCGTGCTTGAGGACCGCTCCCCGTTCAACAGCCACGCCAGCAGGCAGCACCACCACGAGCATATATCCCTGTACCACTTTGTTCTGAAGAGCCGGGAGGACTTCGCGAACAAGGCCATGCGTGGCGGAGCAGCGGGCAAGTTTCGGGATTGGGGCTTCTTTGATGACATTGACAACCAGGCGGTGGTGAACTGTAGTGAGGCTCTGCTGGGGCCTCAGTGGCCCATCCAAACTGAGGATGAGCGGCCTCCAGGCATACAGCCAGCACGACACCACCGCACGCTGTTGATGTGATCTGCCCTTCTTGAGTTGGCACTGGCAGGTGGTGCCTCCCATTTCCCTGTAAATCTGCCAGCCCTCTTCTTCAAATGAACCCGCAAGTGCAAGTGTAGTCTGCCTGCCTGTCCCCCTAGCCCTCTCAGCAGCCCCTAACCTGTTTGTCCTCTCCCCAACATGTTGTTGTATCCAGCAGGATGAATTTGCTCCACATTTGCCGGCAGCAGCACCCTTTGGGCAACCATTGCAGAGATCCCAGAGCTCTCACCTGTGACCCTGACACTGGACTGTCCACAGATGAACACCACATGAAACTGAATGCCAGCCACCGCGACAACAGAGCATTCTGAGCTTCAGTTCATTTCATTTGCGCGGTTTTTTTTGAATTTCTGGCGCGTCTGTGCCTGCCCTTTTGCTCATGCACAGCGTTGGAGCCATAACATGAAGGTGCTGCCCTTCGGGTTTCTGTGCGCGGAAGCACTGTAACTGCAGCACCAGTGAAAGCCATGTTTACGTCCAGATGATTGGCCTGCAGAGTGCAGACTGAAGTTTTGTTGCGTGAAGCTACTGGCAAAGGCCCATGAAAGATCAAGCCCTCACCAGCCAGCTTGGTGGGATGCCCACTGGGCCCAGGGCAGCCCTCAGGACAAGATATGAGAAGGTCAGGACTGTCACAAACAGTTGAGCCTCAGCCTGAGTCCTGTCTCAGCAGGCGCTGCGCCAACAAACATGTATGAGATGCAACCAGGCATAGTGTCTGCCCAGCAGCTTCAAATAGCATTTTGGACCAGCAAACCGCTTATTGCTTTGTCTCACTGACTGGACTTCCCAGGCACGCTGCAGCACAAAAAGAAACCCAGGGTCCCTTTCACCGGCCTTCAAGAGCTTCCAGGAGGCTGCTCTTTGAAACACATGGACGAAACGCAAATTCAATGAGCCTGGATGCACTCTGAACACTGCCAAGTCATCGTTTTGAGGTCCCCCAGGAGAAGCAGGGCTGGTGCACGATGCATCAGGCAGCCAGCACATGACTCAACTGGCGCTCAGGCATTGGTGGACAAAACGAGACAACAAGAAATGGTGCCGCCCCAGTACCCTGAGTATGCAGGCGTTCCTCAAAGGGGCTGGGCGCTATATGCTGAGAGTGTGTACTAGGTTTGGCGCCTAGTACACGTAGCCCTTCTGGTACATGGACTCGCCCAGCTTCTTGTCCTCGGCGCTGGGCTCGTACTGCCCCTTCTGTGCGTCAGAGTTGGCCTTGGCCCGGCCAAGCAGGGCCTCCTGAGCAGCCTTGACATTGGCGTCATCTCCCTGCAGGAGGGCAGGTAAGTGCTCAGGCTGTGGGCGAGATGAGTGCTCAGGCTGTGGGCAAGATAAGTGCTTGGGCTGAGGCAGCAAGCAGATCAGCCTCGCAAGTATGGAATACCTGCGCAAGGTCCAATGTCAAGCAAATCCATGTCTGCCATGTGATGCTTGACAGTCCCAACAGGCTGACTTGACCCACCTGCCATGTCTTCAGCACCGTGTTCTGCAGGGCGCGGGCGTATGAGAAGGACACGTGCCATGGGTTGGGCTTCTTGTTCATGGCGTTGAGGTTCAGGGTGGCCTCCAGCTCAGACTGGCCGCCGGACAGGAACATGATGCCGGGCACAGAGGGAGGCACGCGGCGCCTGCACAGCAGCAAAGGAGTTGTGTCAGGGTGGACCAGGCCAGTGGAACTGTGGTGCTGCATATGGAGGGGGTGGACGCAGCATCTGCATAGCAGCAGAGGACCTCTCTGAGAACTGGACTAGACTTCTGTGAAATGTGAAAATGTTGTGCTGCCCCCGGGGAACAAGAGGGGGGAGCAGGGCACAGAAACTCTGCACAGCAGTAGCAGAGACCTTGTCATGCCGCGAAGGACCTTCTTGAATAAAGACACAATGCCTGGGCGCGTGTGGGTGGGCATGCCTCACCTGCACCACAACAAATGTTCTTGTGCTGGTGCACGATCACAATGCCTGCTGCAGCAGAGGCAGCAGTAGCCCTGCTAGGTTTGTGCCTATGCAGGCCATCAGGAGCACGCACAGTTTGCAGTGGCAGGGAGCAGTGCATGTATTGTCTGCGCAAAACACAGGGCAGCACCATTTGGCCTCAGCCGCTGGTACCACTCAGTCATAACACATCCTTAAAGGCAGACGCCTGACCTGAGCAATTTCCCCTTGAGCAGCTGGGAGGCCCTTCTAAGCCAATTGTATTGTAACACAAAGCCCTCAAAGCTCACGTGAGCAGCTTGCGGGCAGTGTCCTTGTTCCTGGCGACTGCTATGCACAGCAGAGCGCTGCAGAACTCAGAAGGGCAAGCAATGCACTTCTTAAACCTCTTCCAATCTGCCCAGCTGCCACTCTGCCTGCACTTGCACTGCAATGTTTGCAATTTACACCCAGATTTACCTGGAGTCATCAACATAGTGGAGCAGCTTGAGGGTGCAGCCCAGCCAGGATGGCAGGGTGCGCCTGCACATAAATTCAGAGCGCACAGCATTGAAGTATCAACTCACTTGAGCAGCTTGAGTGTGTAGTCAGCGACGGTGGCGGGGTCCTCCTTCTTGGAGCCGTCTGCGCCGGGGGTGACCATGCTTGGCTTCAACAGGATGCCCTCGAACATGACCTTGTTGTCGGCCATGTACTTGAAGGTCTCTGCCCAGATCTCCTGAGCCACCTCCAGAGTCCTGCAAAAAGGGGGACGGAAACGACACTAAGCACTTGTGGCACAAGCAAACAACATGCTCTGGCCTTGGCAGGGCTGAGCCGTTGTGACCCGCAGGCGCGGGCATAGAACAAGGCCCAGGAAGACCTGGCACACAGACCCCAACAGGCTCAGCACTTGGCAAAGTTCAGTCTCTGCTGACAGGTATCACCTCTGCAGTCCAACAAACTTGGGCTGGCCATGCATGTGCAGGGCTTTAGCATCCCATAGAGCCCCACTGCAGTGTCGGCCTCAGGCACCAACCTGTATCAAGCAAGTGCAAGTGGGTCACAGGCGCTCTGCGATCTGGCGGCACGGTTGCTGCCAGCAGGATTTCTCAGATGGCCTGAGAGCTGCTGCGGGCTGTCAACAAGTCACTGCCCGCGCCTCAGCAACGGCTACATGGACAGCCCTTCAGGCAAAGCCCCACACCTTGCTGGCACATGTCAAAGTCATGGTGGCCACTCAGCATAGTTCTGAGCTCTGCCCTAGCCACCCGTCATCGACAGCAGTGCTGGGCAGCAGCTGCAGACCCTTGTCTCCATTGATGACTAAGCCCAGGTGCAGCAAGGAACCCCATGGGAAATGCTGCCCTATCCCACGTTCAAATGCCACCCAGCAGCAGCTTGCAGACTTGGTCAGTCGGCTGCAGTCCTGGAACTTTGGCCCTCGCTGAGAGCTGCGTCCCTGTGGAACGCACCCAGCACGTGCAGCGCTGCAACCTGAAACCGTGGGAACACATCAGCAGCGCTGTTAGTGCACCCGGCCGTCACAGACGTGTTGACCATTCAGCACCACATCAGTGAACAACTATGACCAGCACCAAGCAACACTGGTGCCTGCCAGCTGCAGCTGCACCGGCCAACAGCGCCAAGCCTCCCCATCACTGCTCTGCCTGCTGAGAGAGCCTCAGCCTCAACCAGTGGTGTGGGCTGGGCTGGCAAGATCTCACCTAAGATGTCGTGCTGCATGACTCAGGCTCCTTGATAGAAACCAACAGCGACACCAAGTCCATTTGAACAAAGAGCTGCTGGGCTGTAGCTGCATTCCCACACTCACTCGAAAACCATGCAATGCTCTCAGTCCAGCAACACTACGGCTTCACCATGGGCACCCAGCAGCGGACAGCGAGCTCATCGAGCTGAGCTTTGACCCCTTTGCAGCACTGCCCATTCTCACCTGTCGATGTCGTGGTCGCCGTCCAGCAGCACCTCAGGCTCCACAATGGGCACCAGGCCAGCGGACTGGGCAATCGCTGCGTAGCGGGCCAGGCCGTATGCGCAGTCCGTCAGAGCCATCCGGCTGGGGCCTGCAGGGTCGAGGCTGCTTTTAGTGCAGGCGCCAGGCATGCTGCTGCCGATCTGCAGTGCAGGAAGTGCTGAATACCCCAACCCCGGAAAGGAGTGGTGCAATCATGCATGGGCCCTGCAGGTTGCCCCGCCACCGCCAGGAAAGCTGCTGGCAGTGCAACCCAGATCAGCAGATTGCACATGCACCGTTCAAGTGGTGTTCAAGCCCCACTTCACCTGAAGGGATGGAGATGACCGAGCGCCACTTGGCAAAGCGGGCCCCCTGCTTGTAGTACTCGGCGCACCGCTGCGCCAGCCCATCCAGCCCCTGGCACCAGGACTCATTGTTGGAGTTTGGCAGGGGCACCAGGCCCTTGTCCACCTTGATGCCAGGCATGATGTTCTGGCTGTTCAGCACGTCTGTGAACTTCTTGCCATCGCGGGTGGACTGGTACAGGGTCTCCTCAAACATGATGGCCCCAGAGATGTACTCCCCCAGGCCTGGGGTTGTGACCAGCAGCTCGCGGTAGGCCCGGCGGTTCTCCTCGGTGTTGTCGACATTGATGGACTCCAGGCGCTTGCCGCAGGTGGCATTGGACTCGTCCATGGCCAGGATGCCCCGGCCCTTGGAGGCAATGCTGTTCTGCAGCAGGGAGAGGCGCAGGCTGAACTCCCATTGCCCAAAAGGTACTCGGGCATAAAGGTGGTGCAGCAGCCACAAAACCCACTTACAGCGGTCTGGACGAGCTCCTCTGCATACTGAGACGCAGCCCGAGTCTTGAGGACCTGGCGGCTGTTCTGCCTGGGGCTCTGGCGGTGCACAGATACTTTGGTGCCCAGTAGGGCCTTGTTGCCCAGGAGTGCGGGGGCGACCATGTTGCTGCTGAGCTGGGCTAAAATGACTGGCTAAGGGACAGTGGCAGATCAAACAGCAGGCTCTTTCAAGACCTTGCTGATTTGGATTTTCCTTCTGTGGATAGAATGATTAGCCCCCATCGAGTACAGCCTGGAGCTGGCAATGAGAGATCTGATGCCTGCACGGCGTCCTCGAAGCCGCTCCCTGAACGAAACATGAAGGTGCCTGTCATGCAGGGGTGGCCGTTCACTTGTTACGGTCAGCTGTGCAGCTTGATCTGCTGTGCAAGTGCTGGATCTCTGGGCTGCATCAGAGCTGCATATGCTGTTGGCCAGGCATGCCTTGCGCATGTGTCTGGCTCCTGCCCGCATGATCCTGGCTGGTGCTGGGGACAGCCTTCAAAGCTGTTGGAGGCGAGAGTCTCAGAGGTTCGATCCCTCCTTGCGGGCGAGCTTGCCTAGTTGGTGGAGAACCGATGCTTGGCTGAACAAGAACCTGTGCAGCTGCTGGCCTCAAGCACTGCATGGCATTGTCATAAAGAAACTGGCACCAGGTTGAGTTGCTGCAGCGTCTGTTTAGCCAGGGAAACTAGATTGGCCACAGCACACACTGAGTGGTGTTACTTTCAGCCCCTGCAGCGCACTTTGGTGGCTGAATCTGATGGTGAGAACAGGAGCAGAGGCAGTGGAGACATGTCTGCCTTGCATTGACTCTGACCCAACAGCCATGAAAGAAGACTGTGCACGGTTCCCTGCTCTTGATTTGAAAGCCACTTGCTGCTGGTGAGCAGGGGAGGCTGGTCCAAGTCAGACAATTGCGTCTTGCCCCAGCAGTTCGAGGTGACATCGCTCACTGACACTGTGCCTACATCTGGCAACCACTGCATGACTCCTCAGAGCATCACCAGCAGCAGGAGCTCACAGGGAGGGTGTGCTGCTTTGCGCCTGCCCCTCCCAGACAAGGGCTGCCTGCTGTTGCATGCCGACAGGCCTACATCACACAGGTGGCTGCGCTCTGCATGGCGCGCAGCCACCAGATGGGCATGTTCACCACGGCCTGTGCCTGCTGTACTGCACAGGTGCTGCGATTCAACAGCCAGGTCAACCTCCTCCCTCCCTCCCTGATGCAAGTATGTCTGTTTATAGGGCAGCTACCCTTAGATGCATGTCTGGCAGCCAGCCTGCTGCACACGAGGCTCCTGACAGCAGTTGACCATTGCACAGCATGATTGTCCCTGCAGTAAAATGAAGTACTGTGATGCTGCTGACTGTGATTGTCGCAATGAAGCCATGAGGCTACACGCTGCTGCTGAGCCGTGCCGCTGCCTGAAGAGGTGCTTCAGGTAGCGAGGCAAGCCAAGCAGCTGATTCTGATGTCCACCCAAGCCCACCAGATGGCACTAGGGAGCCCATCAGGTGGCTGCAAGTAACATGCGACTTGGGCAACAAATATACAGAAATCAAATAATCTGCACTCATCTTCCGCAAATTGCCTGCCTCGCCACCCTCCCTCTCCAGCCCGTGGAGCCCAGAGTTGCAGGGTCAGCCGTGATGCAGATGCAGGCAAAGACATCCCAGTGCCTCAAGGGGGCGGCACTGGTGCAGCCCCGGGTGCAGCCTCGTGCCGCCAGGAGGAGCTCAACTGCCGTGCGGGCAGCTGAGACTAAGGAGAGCAAGCCCAAGGCCGAGAAGAAGCCCTTCTCGCCACCAGCCCTCGACGGTAAGCGTCACCAAAAGATGTGCTGTCCCTAGTGGCCATGTGCAAGCCTGGAGCAACGCAGCCTGGCTCAAGGCAGTCAGTCTGCAGCACCTGCGGCCCTGGGCAGAGCTCATAGCTGGCACATCCCCACATGACCTCAAGATATCAGCAGGATTTGCTGCGCTGTTCCCCTTGCTGCGTGCCTGCTGTGACTGGACACCATGCAGGCACTCAGATCTGACCGTTACCTGCTGCAGGCTCGTTGCCCTCCCCCATCTTTGGCGGATCCACAGGCGGCCTTCTGCGCAAAGCACAGGTGATCATCTGCGCTGTCTCCCAGGGGCCAGCAGCAGCCTGCCAGTGGGGAGCACCCTGAAACCCTGAAGTTGGCAGTGGGGTCAGCAACAGCCACCAAATGCAGCAGCAGTGACGCCTGTCACGGCAGTGCAGCAGCCCTCTTCGAGGAGTGCAATGTCTCTTGCTGAGCGCCTGGCATTGGACAGCACTCAGCAGAAGTGCTAATGCTGCTGCGGCAGCAGCCAAACAAAGTCAAAACCGTGAGCTGGCGCTGGCAGAGTCAGCCAGGCTGGGTGTTGCTCCATGTGATGCCCCTCCTGGAGTCAAACACGCAGGGTCTCGCCACGCCTCAATAGCGACCGCCTAATGCACCACGCACTTGCTGGGGCTGAGTGCACGATGTCTTAGCTTACACTCTTAGGAACCCGAAACCCTGCAGCTGCCCAGTCAGACTGCTGTTCCTGACATCAATGACCGCCCTGCAGGTGGAGGAGTTCTACGTGATCGTATGGGAGGCGAAGAAGGAGCAGATCTTTGAGATGCCCACCGGCGGCGCCGCAATGATGCGCCAGGGGCCCAACCTGCTCAAGCTCGCCCGCAAGGAGCAGTGCCTGGCCCTGCTGCAACAGCTGCGCAACAAGTTCCGCACAGACGGCCAAATTCACCGCGTCTTCCCCAGTGAGTGTGGCTTCAGAAGTGCTTGCTGTGGGTTGCTGGCTCCAGGGCGCAGCATTCAGCCTCGGTGGTCATCAAGGCAAGGGCGTGGCGTCAGGGCACTGGCGTGGCGACTCAACAGCCCATGCAGCTATTGATGGCCTGCTTGCTGTGCGACACCAGCTAGAGGCTGCCTGCACACGTTTTGGCCACAGCACTGCCTGACTGCATGGGGCGCGGCGGGGAGTGGGACTAGCGTAGTCAGTCACAGAATTGGGGTTGGGGACTTGCCCAGCCGGTCACAGAACTGGGGTTGGGAACTTGCCCAGCCGGTCACAGAACTGGGGTTGGGGACTTGCGCAGCCGGTCACAGAACTGGGGTTTGGGACTTGCGCAGCCGGTCACAGAAGTGGGGTATAGGACCTGCGCAGCAGGTCACAGACCCCACCTAAGCCGCTAGAAAGGATGCTGCCAGTCTGACTGAGCTCATGCCTTTGGGACTGATTGCCTTGTCTGATGACCCTCTCCAAGGGCCCCGCAACACTGGTGGGATCCGGTGACTGCACATGCGGTACACAGCAGCTTGGCAGGCTGTTATACGTAATACACAGCACAGCTGAGTGGACGCCCTGCAGTCCCGTACTTGCATGAGCTTGGCAATGTTGCATAGCACTGCGGACTCTGGTCCGCCTGCCAGGCACATCTTGGCTTGCAGCGTTGTGGATTCAGGAACATGTGTCCACAGAGCTGCAACTGTGGCATGTCTGGCTGCTGACCACATGCTGCTGGAAAAGTGCATAATCTGCACCCTTTACACCCCAGGGCCAGCAGCACAGGTCGCTCAGCACCCGTCCTGCCTCCAGTTGCAGACCGCTGGAGAGCTGTGGCACCTCCACCCTGACAGCTCTGGGTCGGCAGGCTGTCTGACTTACAGGCGTGCATGACTTCTGTCTGCCCTTGCGGACTGCTGAGGACTTATAGTGCCTGCACCCTGTCAATCCCCAGCCTGCAGGGTGTGACCTTGGTGGGTGATCCCCCTGCTCTGCCCTGATCCCTGCAGGAAGCCACGCTGCCAACCCAGAACAACCCCAATTGTCGGTTCATTCCACACTTCTGCTGGCAGCCCTCTGTCCCATGCAAAACTTTGGTGCGCCAGCTAAGCACTGTCTCTGCCTGCCCCTGCAGACGGTGAGGTGCAGTACCTCCACCCCAAGGACGGCGTGTACCCAGAGAAGGTCAACCCCGGCAGGCAGGCGGTGGGCTCCACAGACAGGAGAATTGGTGCCAACCCCAACCCCATTGAGGTAGGCACAGCTGCACTCTGCTGCTGCCTCTGCTGTGGGAGCTTGTCCAGATATGGGGCTGTGCTGGCAGGTGATGCTGCTCATCGTCAGACATGACGCTCTTGTTGCACTGCCTTCCTCTTGCTATGCACAGGAATAAAGAACACATAGTGGCTGTGCAAAGCCAAGTAAAACCTTTGTTGCTTTGTCTGCCGTGGGCAGATGTCAGTTGGGTGCAATGAGTGCAGTTGTTGCGGTTCCTGCTGTGTAGCTGCGCACTGCGCTGCGCAGCGTTGACCTGCATGACTGTTTGGGGTGACAGCAGCCATTGAGGTTAAGCTGAGGTGCTCAGGTCAAGTCCTGGTTGGCTGTACCTGCAGTCTCTTGTCACCTGCTGACCTGCTTGCGCGACCAAACAGGCCACACTCAGGCGTATCAAAAAAGCCCTGTCAGTCGATGTTCCGCATGCTGATACCTCTGCTGTTGTCTGCAGGTCAAGTTCACAGGCAAGCTTGGCACATACGACGTCTAGACTTGTCCCCTTAGCTCAGCCAGGCTGACCCCAATTTTTCGTGCTCTGCACTCCTCCTGCCCTCTGTACCAATCCTGACTTGAATACCTGGAGAATTTTGCACCAGTCTTAACAAGCGAGAGGCGATGTAAGCCACACTAATCAATTGTAGTGGTTCAATGAAACAGGGGTCCTTGAAAGCGTCAGGTAGGGGGAGGAGCCTGCTGGCCCCCTCGTCTTGAGGCCTCAGCTGCAGCCTTCTCGCTCTCGATTTCTGCTACCAGGCCGTCCACCTCGTCGTCCTTCAGGAAACGCATCTGTGGGCGGTGGTCCACCACCTCCATGACTGCCACCTGCACAAGGGCAGAACTGATGAGCTGGCGTGGCACGATGACTCTGCAGCAGGCAGGGTCCACGCAGCAGGCAGGGTCCACATGAGACTGGTTTGTAGGCTCGCTGAGGTGCAGGGTGAGGCAGTGATGGCCTTGGTGCCCTGGCTCCACAGTGCATCAAGAAAGCAAGGGGCAAGCCTCCATTGGTTGGGTTGCAGGAAGAGCGCCCAAAGGGGCGAGAGACGCCAGGGAGCAGCTTCGCTGCCTGTCCATGTTGATGGGGCCTTGCTTGCTAGAATCACACTGCAAGGCAGCTACTTCCCAAGCGGCCTGCCCTGCCAAGGCCGGCCCATGTTCAAGTCAGCAGCAACGCAGCACTGCTCACATCTGAGGACACAGCCAGCATGACATCTTTCTGTGCCCCTCATACTGTGAAGTCTTACTGTGTGCGAGCTGTGACAGGGAAGGCATCTGGCAGCAGGCAGCTACAGCATCACCAACTGTCTGTGCAGCACTCAACTGCTATGGTGCCACAGCAGTGTGTTGAGCCCTCAGTTTCACCTCGACGTTTTTGCTGCCGGCCTCCACAGTCTCCATGAGGGACTTAAGCGCCAGCTTGATGGTCTCCTTGCCCGAGGTCTCTGCATAGTGCTTCTCCAGGTACTCCCGCACCTGCAGCAGTTAACATTGACAACTGTGCCCAAAAAAGGCCTGCGCCTGTGTGATACAGACGAGGGCTCACCGTCAGGCTGCAGCACCACCTGCACTCAGCCAAACAACCCCTCGGCAGATTTTACCAGGGATGCATAGACATGATGTTGAGGTCGTCAACAGCGTGCATGGCCTACCAGCAGATAAGTCACTCAGCAGATTCTTGGAAGCAGCTCGTACTGCTGGCTGCCTGAGAGTGGCTGAGCAGCCCAGTCATGCTTGTTCCACTCACCGTCCGCTGAGGCCGTCAGCCTTCCAGGCACGACGCCATACTGCGAGCCATGCATACATCAAGTCTTGCAGGGACTGTGCACATATCCCTGCCAGCACAACCAACTTGCAAAAACACCAATGGGTGATGCTATCAGACAGTTCCTTGTACCACTGCGCCCACCGTCTTGGAGTTGCGCCCAATGGCGTCAGCCTTCCAGGCGCTGTAGGTCCCTGAAGGGTCTGTCTGGTACAGCGCAGGCTTCCCCATCGGGTCAAAACCGGCGATGAGGGTGCTGATGCCAAAAGGGCGCACCCCGCCGCTCTGGGTGTACTTCTGCTGCACGCCTGCAGGGGTGGAGGCAAACATCATCCACAGCTGCCCGTGACATCTGCTCATCCATGCCTGAAGGACAACAACCGCAGACCCTACCCTGGTCCCCTGATGACAGCAACATGTGTGATGCCCAAAGCATCTGAGCTGAGCTCCTCTGTCCTATCTGCCATGTCATTCAAGTGCCATGGATAAGCACATGACCAACCAGCCCAACCCACCTGCAATGTAGCGGGTGAGGGCGTCCACGCTGATCTGCTCGTCCAGGGTGAGGCGGAAGCTCTGCGCCTCCACGCGCGCCTTGTCCACCAGCACTCTGCAGGCAACTTAGGCTGTCAGAAGGGCTGGCACAGGCATGATGTGGTAACATCAGCTGCAGCTGACATGGGCTTAATTATACTTGTTATTGGTCTCTTTCAGATGTGGATCATGAGCCTAAGTCAGACGTCCTGCAGTTGGTGGCCGCCTTGCCATGTTCACCAGCACTCTGCAGCAGATCAGGCTGTCGAAATAGCTGTTACAAGCATGGTGCGATGTCACCAGCTGCACTTGATGTGGGCTCAGCAGCATTATCTTCTTTCAAAAAGGACCATGCTGATGTCCTGCAGTCAGTGGCAGCCTTGCTGCGTGCACCAGCACTCTGCAGGCAGTGGGCATGCTGTGTGAGCTGCATGTTTATTTGCCTTCTGGGGCCAGAAGGAAGTTTGGTCAGTCCATAGGGAAAAGCCCTGTGCACAGCGCAATACAGCCATGTGGCATGCCTTGTTGCCTAGGAGCGACTGTAGCAGGGATGGAAGTCATTTGGCCAAGTCATAGTTCATATTGCCCAGAGAGCAAAAGCCAGGCAGATACAATTTGCATGCGTGCAGTCCCAACAGCCATTGCAAAGGTCACAAAGACCAGGGAAGCCTCCGTTGGGGCTTGTGATCCCTGGACTGATAACCCTTTGAAGGAGCCCCTACTACGCCACCTGGCTTCAGTCACAGTCCAGACAAGCCAGTCCTCAAAGGTGCAGCGACAGTCACGCCATGCACAGCACATATATATGTATACCATATACCTGGCATTGGCCGTGAAGCCCGCAACGGCCTGGCAGATGCAGTGTCGCTCACACACAACATGCATGACGGTGCCTATTGCCACACAAGTCCTCAGAACGCAGAGCAATCAGACACAACGTCAGACATGGGCCCTGCAACAGCCAGGCAGATGTGCTATGCTTATCACCAAGAGCAGATCTCACCTTTTGCGCTGGCCATCAACAACTGCATTGACGAGGCAGGTGTGCTGCAAGACTACACCAAAGCCTGCTCTCACCTGGCGTCAGCCATGAGCCCTGCAAAGGCCAGGCAGATGTGATCGTCCACTGCCACCATCTTGTGCACGGTGCGCGTGTCTGCCAGCTTGGCCGCTGCCTTCCGCTCAGCGCCTGCAGTGGCCGGGCACAAGTCACTGCAGCTGAACTCTGCAGGTGCCCCTTCTAGATAGGGTCCCTTTCTGGCAGCACTGCGCAGGTCTTGAACAGCATGCCCCACACCCTGAGTGCAGGGCCTGAGAGCTTAGCACAGGAAGCACCTGCAGGGAGCGCAAGTCACGAGCAGCTGGTGCCTTCCAAGGTGGAGCACCTCTCTGTCACCACTGCTGGTGCCCAAAACAGGATGCCCCACACCCTGCGTGCAGGGTGTGAGGGCTTAGCACAAGATAAACACCTGCAGGGTGTTGCAAGTCACTGTCAGCTGAGATCAGCTCTGGTGCTCATCTTCCAAGGGCAGACTGCCGTCATCAGCAGCGTCTGCAGCTGCCAGCAAAGAGCATCTACATGCAGGAGGAGGGGCTCAGCGCCTGTGAGACTCCCTGCAGGCTGAGAGGCACAGTCTCGGGGAGAGCATCTATAGGACTGTGCGCTGGGAGCCTGCAGGCAATGTCAGACGGCACAACCTGAAACTTGTTGTGCAGCAGGAGGGGTTGGGCGCTCAATGCCTGCTGATGCAGGGCTGACAATGTTGCACGATCGGTTATGCCTAAGATGAGCTCCAGCAGCTTTTTGGACTCGCTGAGTCGCATCGGGGACAGGCACCCTGCCTGCTTGCCCAGCAGGGGTCAAGCCCGACTGTGTGCGTGATGTTGGCCTGACTTGAGCAGCTTGATTTACATCTGCTGCCACACATGGAGCTGCCTGGGGAGACCTGACCGGACCGCTCACCTAGGACAACAACATCCTTCCCACGAACGCCCACAGCCAATGTTCCTTTTCTCACTGCTTCCAGTGCATACTCCACCTGGAATCTGCACCAGGTCACAGGCACAGTCCAGATCTGTTGTTCCTGGTATGCATCAGAGCACAGAGCAGCAGGTGATGACAGACTCACAAGTGCCCATCTGGCGAGAAGACTGTGATCGCCCTGTCATAGCGAGACATTGACTTTGATCACTCCTGAGGCAGGTGCCTTGCCAATGCCTCTCTGATACTTCTACAGCCACAGCTGCAGCGGTGGCCTTCACTCTAGGTCGTAACGAACTTCTGCTCACTCTCAAGGCTGGATCCTGGCCTAGGTAGGATTCAACCTGGCTTCCCGTATATTCGCGCATTCTTTCCCAGGGCAAACGGGGTTAAACCTACGAATTTCGCTGAAGCCGGGCACCTCCCCCATCTGCTGTCCCGTGAGACTTCCTCAAACATCGTCAAAAATCGTTGGAAGTGACCTGCTGACTCCTCTCTCACTGCTTTCTGCAGGTCCCTTCAGGGCCCCAGTTTTATTCACTTCTAAGGGCTACAGAAGGCTCAAGTAAACGTCTGTCACGCAATGTGTACAGGGACTAAGCACTGCAATATGTGCCAGCAAGTATCTGTCATGCAAAGGAAGCTTCTCAGCCTTCCACTCTGCAATGAGCTCATGGTAGACCTCCCTCTCGTACTCTTCCTGCAGCAGATATGGACACACCACCAGCAGCAGGTATTTGGATGTACGTGGGAGTCAGACAACAGCAGCCAACTCATCCAGCAATGGGAGGCTCTCCCCGTCTCAGTTTACTAGCCACTCTCTCATGGTCCAAGCTCATCTTAGCAGCACACTGCCTGCAGAACTGGGCTGGGCCTCCCTCATGGCAACAGTTGAAACCTTTGACACAGGGTACCCAGGTCTGGGAGCCAGGGCCCTCCTGATCAATCCACTTCTTGCTGCACTTGCAACACTGCAGCCAATGGTGATACATGAATGGGTTGCAGCAGCGCTGGAGGCCTGCAGCAAGCTGCAAACAGAAACACACCTCAAGCTTCCACATCTCCCAATATGGCCCCTTCCTGTCAGGAGTGAGCATCAGCCTCCTCCACAATCTTTACTCCTGCCCCACCTCTGTCACCCCCAAAGCTTTCAGCATTGGCATCAGCCTCAGCTATGGCAGTGGCAGCCCTGCTCCTCTGTAGGATTCAGCTGATGCCTCACTGAAGCTTGCAGAAAACAGCCATGGACCAGAGCCACAGACCTCACACACCCTTTTGGGCTTCACATGCTCGGATTCACTGCCAGTGTCTCTGCCTCTCCTGCCCCTCCTTGCCTGTGGGTGCAACCGTTGTTCCTTCCGGCTGAAGCAGCACACAACCACGCCACAGCTGGTGAGCTGGGGCGGAGTTCCGGCATCCGCAGGGTAAACGGCCGAAAAATACTATAAGAGTAAGCTCAAGAAACCCCTTGGAGGTCCTGGGACTCGGGTGCGCTACCACAGCCACTACTAGTCGCGACAGCGTGCAGTCATACTGGGAGGGCCTTTCGACCCTCTGCAGGAGAAGGTGCAGCACCTGACCTGGGGCTGTAAGCATGTGCCTGCACAGCAAGCATTGATGCTTGTGGAAAGGCTCGCATGTCACTGCACACTGTGATTTCGCTGCAAATGCCTGGGAGCCCACAGTCCTGGCATCTTGCAGCGTGTCCTGTACTGCAGGCGACGGTGGTCCTGCAGGAGCTGACCAGTAGCGAGGCCAGCAGCACCACACAGGCTTTCTCGTGCAGGAGCAGGCTGTCAGGTCTCCTGCCCTCCCTACTGGAGTGAGTGGAGGTCTGCACCATGGGGCCCTGCTTTGTCACAGCCACTCTAAAGCTGAGGGCCTCAGCAACTCCTTGGGGCAGTTCTGTGAGGCATCAGAATGCATCTTGGTTCAGCAGTCCACTGACTGGACAATCTCAACATTGCATGCACATCATGCAGAGTATGGACACTGATAGATGCTCCACAGCTCGCTCAGTCTGGCATCACTGATCATTCTGACTGCACTGATCAGTCTGGGAACACTGGCTGATCTGACTGCACTGGTATGCTGCAGAGGCGGTGCTGTGCGCTCACAAGGTGGCATCTCTGCAGGCCCTGGATGCCTGGAGGCCCTGTGTGTCCTGTCTCCTGTTTCACGCTTCATGACCTGTGTCATTTGGTGCAGTGAGCGACAGTGTGTGCAAGCGCCCCATGATTGCGCCTGACTGGTGCCGGCCATGGGGCCATCTGTGTCCTCAGTTGCTTGGGCAGATGGAACAGCTGATTCAGCTGGTGAAGACAGTGGATGTCGTGCTCCTGCTGCAGGCCAGTCATGGTCACGATCCAGGAGGTCATTGCCAGCACTGGCTTGCCACCTGACAGCAGGCAGCGGCTCTCCAGGGTGATGCGCCAGTACGGCTATGCAGAAGGCGATACGGTGGGGATAGAGGTGCAGAGGATGACGCAGGAGAGGCTTGAGGCAGCGGCGAGGGCAGAAGAGTTGGTACCTCCACTGACCTTGAGGGAAATAGACGCTCTGCTAGTTTCAGCAGGTAAGCGTGTGATGATTGAGAGGAAGTGGGCACCCCCCATGACAACCTCTGGGAGCACCATGCAGAAGCTCAAGTTTGCACAACAGTGGAGTCACGGATGTCAGCTGGTGCTGCTGGCCTTGCACAAGATCAGACAACTAAGTTGACCCCACCAATTTGCCTCACAATGTAGGACATGATGCGCCTGCCCTGCCATGCCACACAAATCACCACTAAGTTCCTGTCTCTGCTGCACACAAAGTGTTCTGTGCATCACCTAGACAGGCTGCAACACCTAGGCCTGGCACAGGCAGTGCCTGGTGGTGCATCAGATGGTGTGCACATGCACACCTCCACTCGCAGTTGTGTGAGGCCACCTGCCTGGCGCAGATGTGAAGTGCTAGATGTGTCAGCCAGGGGATACTGAGGTAGGGATTCTTCTAGGCTTGCAGAGCCTGTTTAACAAGCAGTTTGAGATAGGTTTTCACATGTCCCCACCTGCCATACTGCCTGTGCCAGCGTCTGCGGGGCCCATGCTCCTAGCCCTGCCCACGCTTCAGCACCTGATGCTGGGTGAGATGACTGACTCAGTGGAACATCAGCAGCATGTTGTGCTGTGCCGTGCCTGTCGCAGCTTGGATGCTTAAGACTAGCCAAGGTGATTTTCTGGTGCTCTGCAACACCCAGCAAGCTAATGCCACCCTGCCGCCAAGTTGCTGCTGGATGTCGAGCTGACCCTATTTCTGGAACTGTAAAGAGAGGCTGACGTCACTCAAGCTTGAGAGAGCAATGTGAAAGCAAGAAGGGTAGAGCTTGACAAAATGCAAAACTTGACAGATTCTCACCGACAGATTTTGTGACTGTACGTCCACACAGGGGCAGAGTCGTTGGGCATGTACAGAACAAAAGTGGGGGGCCGAGGGATCAGACAAACAGAAAACCAGTCAAATGCAATCTCAGGGGGCAGCAATATCACCTCTCTGAACAGTACAACAGCATCTGCAATGCGTCACATGATGGCGCACTGCAGCTTGGTGGTGCAATTGCAGAGGTACTGGAGTTATGAGGTGGGCTGCTGCGACCTTCATGGACAGAGCTGTACTTGAATGGCAGCATTAAGAGCTGCCCTGACAGAGGGCGCCTCCTTGCTGCTACTGCATCAGGCAGCATATGTTGAGTGGATGCAGAGCACTGCTCATTGACAACTGTGTTCAGCGAGGGGGGTACTGGCTTACTTCGAAGATGCACTATCAGCGCCGTCGTCACAAATTTCAGCATCCAATGGCGAGGCCGGGCTGCCCATCACCTGCTGACCTTGACGGTGCGCCTCAACGCTTTTCACTGGTGTGTCACTGACAGTGACCTCAGCTGGGAGATCGATGACATGACGAAATTCGATTGACTGTGAAACTCTCACGTGTTTCAAGTCAACAGGCAAACACTCGCTCCAACTTCTTGAAGGAGGTGTAATGTGCTTCACATGTGTTACTGCCATTACGTTGCAGTCAGCCTAGAAAGAAGCCAGGCCCACCATTGTCATTCACTGTTCAAAGTTGGATTGGATATGTATCCAAGCATGATCTCAAGCAAATCATCTGGAATCCTTCTGAGACTCATGAACACTGACAGTGAACGTCCTGGGCACAGAAGGCAGCATGCTAGCCCAGCCAGCCGCACCTGAGTAGGGAGGGAGGCAGGCCACAGCTTTGAGCAGCTGATCAGGCAGATCTGTGTGGCCGCAGGCCTGCAGCACGGCAGAGGTAGGGCAGCAGCAGTTTCACACAGCAAGATGTAGACCTGATTGTTTTTGCTGCTGACTTTCAGACTTCTTGCTGCAGCCTGCAGCCACATTCAGACGTTGCAGGTCGAGCACACTGAACACAAGCTTCACGCACAGGCTGGTTAATGTCATCTTTTGCAGGTTGTCAGTTCGTATTGCAGCTGACAGGAAGAGCCCCCATCACAAAAAGCTACGTCAGTGCAATCCAGCGACTGCCCTTGATTGTTGAAGCCGTACCAGAGCAGCAGGTCCTATGCCCTCTGTTGCGTGTGCTGCCAGCAGCTGCCATGAACCGTTGCTCTGGATACACACTGCTGGATGCCAATGAGCAGCCGCCCCTGACATTCAGCAGCATTCGCACAACTTCAGCTCAGGAAGTTGACAAGCCTCGGTTGTGACCCTGCTTGTACATGTCTTGTGTGCAGCTCCAGCATGCTCAGTGCATGCGCACCAGTCCTCTGCCACATGCAGGGGCTGACTGCAGAGGCTTTGACCGCTGTCACAAGGTTGTCCAGAGAATTAGAACTCCAGTCAATACTGACAGGTCCAGCCCTGTGCCTGTCAAAGTTAGGATTTGCACAGCGTTTTTGCAATAGTTCCGCAGGCTGGGCAGTCCAGCAGGAGAGAGTCTCTACCCTGTTGACCTGGCATCCCCTTGCAGAGCATTGGTGTCACACAGATAAGGTGCCGTCTGCTTGGGTCTAGCAAGATGTTGGATGGCATTGACAGCCTTCAGTGGCGTCCACAGCACATCAAAATCACCAGGCTGTCAGCGTTATTCACACTGTCTAGCAGCAGATAATGCAGCAGTACAAATCACTCAGTTTGGATGTGCACACAAGCGTTATGCATTTCAGAGGGCGCTTGTGACACTGGTCTGCGACCGTGGGGACCAGACGTAGTTGGCGTTCTTCACAAACCCATTCCTGGCCACCAGCTCATCGGACTGAGGAGGCCCGCGAGTGCCATACTTGTAGGGCAACAGGGGCACCTCACCCTTGTCAATGGCGTGCAGCAGGGGCGTGAACACTGCCCAGGCTGCCCGCAGTTCATCCCTGCATGTGGGCAGCAAAAGTCACAAAGCGCAGAAAGTGTACCATGTGCAAAATGCATGTTGCAGAGATAAAGCCCATCGTAACCCGCAATCCGGCAGCATGGGTCTGTTGGAGACCAGGGACGGTCAAATTGCAGGGTCACCCCTGCAGCATATGAGAACCTGCTGTCTGCCCTGAATCCAGAGCAAGCCCCCCAGTGCGCCCACCTGCGCACAAAGTGTTGCTGGTCGCCGCGAATGGCGTCCAGAATCAAGCGCTCGTAGGCCTCAGGGATGTGAGTGTCCCCATACCGCTCCTTGTAGGTCAGGTCCATCTCACTGACCACAGGGGTGGCCTCTAGGCCAGGCTTCTTGACCACCT
This sequence comes from Asterochloris sp. CNOR1, assembly GCA_963969365.1. Taxonomy (NCBI): domain Eukaryota; kingdom Viridiplantae; phylum Chlorophyta; class Trebouxiophyceae; order Trebouxiales; family Trebouxiaceae; genus Asterochloris; species Asterochloris sp. CNOR1. The sequence continues at coordinate 116,313 of OZ017762.1, forward strand.
GCATCAGTGGCACATGTAAATTTAGGTCAGGTCCATCCCACCAGCCACAGGGGCAGCCCTGCTTGTTGAATTACCTGCATGCGTTGACCCAATCTTGCTTCAATGGTCTTGCTACATAACACTCTGTGAAAGTTGAGAGGCCTCTCTTGGCACGGTCCAGACTTGCACTACAGCTTTGCCTGGCTGTTTCAGGTCACCTTTGTGGTGCTGTCGCTGCAAGCAACTGCAAACAGTAGCAAATGAAATGTGCTTGTACTGCGGAAAGGAGGTCTGCACATCTGGCCAACAGTAGCCGTATTGCAGGTTCTGCAAGCTAAACAGCGCCCCGTGCACGTCATGGCCCTGTATTGGCGAAGCCCAGTCCTCACTCACCATCTTCATGTAGACCGCCTCGTCGGGCTGCAGGCGGACCACTAGCTCATTCCGCAGGCTGTCCAGATCAGTGTTCATGTCTGCCGCTGGCGGCTTGAACTGGATCCGAATCTCTGCCTTGCGCTCGTTCAGCGCCTTGCCTGCCTTCAGGATGAAGGGCACGCCGTGCCACCTGCAGGTTGCATAGAGCAGTCCGTTAGAGCAGAAATGCAATTCCTAGCTAGTGCAGTAGAAGGCTGGGTACCAGGCTGGAGAGCATGCGAAGTTGTGAGAGTCACCTGCATGCCTGAGGCCATCAGCATGATACCATGACACCCAACTGTATTACGTGTTGAAAAGATGCACCAACATGCAGTCCTGCTCAGTGACGCCTCGCGCACACCTCCTGAACCCCCAGATTGTGTCTGAACAGGTCTCAGGCCCACCTCTCATTCCTGATGTGCAGCACGCAGGTGGCAAAGGTGGGCGTCTTGGAGTCGTTGGGGACGGTCTCGTCCTCCAAGTACCCTGGCTTCCCCCCAGCAGCTGCGTACTGCCCCAGGACAACTTCCTCAGCCCTTACTGGGGGGATGCACCGCAGCACTTTGACCTTTTCGTCGCGCAGGTCATCTGCGCGGTTGGACACGGGCTTCTCCATGCAGATCAGACTCAACACCTGCACACAGGGAGGGAGGGTGTCGATGGAGTGACAATTGGCACTGCAGTCATGCCGACACAGGATGTGACTGCCCATTGCACAGGTGGCCCACACAATTGGAGATGACGTTCCCCATGCAGACTAGACTCAGGTCCTGCAGCCAGGATGTGGGAGCGTGATAGAACAGAACTGCCTATTGTGCAGCTCATTTGCCCAGCTGCCCCAGGCTTCTGCATGCAGATGACACTGTGCACCTGCAGGAATTGGAGGGGAAGTCAGCCTTTGCAGCACCTTGACTGATGGTCATCCCAGTCATGCCCTTGCCTCTTGTGTATGCATATTGCTGAACAGCCAACAGGTGCACTTGGGCAGCCCCAAGCCTCTACAAAGTTGATCTGCATGAATTGACTCTGCATGACGTCTCGGATGCAGTAGATGTCACCCTAAGTTTGGCCATGCCTTGCGTGTCAGGCACCTAGCTGAGCAGCAGACAGGTGTGTGCATGGGCAATTACAAGCCTCTACGATGAAGCGCTGACCTGCATCAGGTGGTTCTGCATGACGTCCCGGATGATCCCAAACTCATCAAAGTAGCCGCCGCGTCCCTCCGTGCCAAACGGCTCCTTGAAGCAGACCTGCACGTAAAACACGCCACAGCTCAGACACAGCAGGCCAGGCTTTAATCGCTCATTTTGCTTTCACAACCCTCCAACAGAGCCTCTCCTGCACATCCATGGCAGGGCTGAGCTTGTCTTGTATCAGACTAGAAGCCGCCACACCCCTCTGTCCTGTAAGGCGCCTCATAGCAGACGTCAACAGGCGCGATACTAGTGCTACAGCCAGCCTTGATGACCCTCAACATCCAGCAGCCTGAGCCAGAATTTCAAAACCCACATTTCCCCACCTCTGCTGTCTAACCAGAAGCTTGCACGGGGCAGGGCACTGAAGATGTGCTGTATGTTTCACATGACTAAGACAGCCAAAAGCCTTAGCTTACCAAGTCAGGGCCGACCCACACAGCATGCCCTTCACCTAGCAACCCGCTCAAAATGCCTGAATGCCGGCAAGGCGCTGCACGTTCACATGGGGCTGTGCGCCACACCTTGAGTTTTACATTCTCAGCTGCCTCCCAGTGCTTTGGCGCTGCCACCAAGACCCCAGCCTCGAGAGGCGCAAGCCCTGGCTGCAAACCCCCATGGACACAGCTTGTTTCTGACAGACTCCTTCCCTGACATGAACACTGCTGCCAGTTGCTTGACACTGCCTGACAGCAGGGCCAGGCATACGGCCCCCTGGATCTCTCACACATGCGCCCAAAAAACATGGATTTGTCACACACCTGGACATTGGAGATGTGCTGCGCGTTCCACATGGGGCTGAGAAAGCGATTGGAGAAGCGCATGGTGATCATGTTCTGCATCATCTCTTTGCCAAGGTAGTGGTCAATCCTGCACGCACGTGAAGCAGATGTCTTGCTGAGGCTGGACTGCCTCGACCCAGGTAGCACTTCATCCTGCAGGAGTTTGTTCAGCTGCTCAAGCGAGCATGTGCTGCATAGTGAGGGCAGCGTACTCCTCAGGCAGCCCTGTCGGGCCGCCTGGAAGCAGATTGCCAGCTCCCTCTGCATGTCTCGCTCAGCAAAGCAAAACAGCACAGGCGCTGCACTGACAGCAGCAGTATTGATGACCCAATGCGGAGCAAGAAGTGCAAGCTGCCCTGCTGCTTCACTCTGGCAGCAGAACGGCACACAACACCAGCCCTACAGAGCCATGAAAGAAAAGATAATAACCCGCCGCTCCTCACCGGTACAGGCGCTCCTCAGGGAACAGCTCATTGATCTGCTCTGCCAGCTTTTCGGAGGACTCCAGGTCCTGCAGCAGTGCACGGGTGAGCATACACAGGCCGCAACCAGCCATGCTGCCAGAGGGTTGCTTCTTTGCATCACTCCACGCAAAGAAGTCCAGTCTCATCATAAGCCCTGTAGATAGGGGCATGAACAACTCCCAACTTGTACAGCCAGCCTTCTAGAGGACAGCAGGTCCTGCAGATGCAGCACAGTCTTAAGTCATATTGCGTAAGCCCTGCAGCGTCACCAGCGCTACTGGCCATTGATTGCTGATCCTGCAGATGGGGTCTTTTGGAGCAATGTACAGCAACTCTCGAAGAAAATGGAGGGCCAAGGAGCAGCAGGAATGTCTGAGTCTGCTCCAATGAAGACTGCACAGCCCGGGAGCACGGCACTCAGGCGAATAAAGGCTCTACTGCAATGAGCACTGAACATCACCACCCTGTCCGAACAGTATCTCGATGACCATTCAACACCACAACACATCTCAGCATGCACAGCCACTTGGCAGCACCACTGTGATAAAGGCTGATCTCTGACAGCCCAGACCCTGTAGCTCCGACCGCATGCGAGGACATCAAACTAAACATCGCACACATGTTGCCAGAGGGCTCAACGACTACCCAGAGCCTGCAAACAGCTCAGCAAACACAGCCCCCTCCCACAGCACCCACTGCGCCATTGGGCTTCTCTCTGACAGCCCAGAGCCCGCAGCCCCAAGGGGATGCAAGGGGAGAAGAGGAAATGCACACACCTTGCCAAAGGGCTTTTCAATGACCACCCTGAAGAAGCCCTTGCTCTCGTCGCGCTGGAAGCAGCTGTCATGGATGCCCTTGCAGACCTGCAGAGAACCCACTACACTGAGTCATCCCACATCTCAGGTAGACATTGACCGAACCAACAGTTTGTCTGCTTGAATGCTGGATAGATCGCCAGCACAGGCCATGACCTGTGCAGGTGGCTGCCACCAAGTGCCACACAAGCCAGCCGTCCAGGTAGCAGCTAGACAAGCAAGGGCTGAAAAAGCAAATCAACTCCACTCAAACCATGCTGCTGCTGGCTGCAGTGTTCCAATCTGGCCATGGCGCACCAGCAGAGCTCATCTGGGTTGCACTGAGGGGTGCAAGTCGAGCTGGGTGCAAGCCACATCAGCCAAAGCCCCCTCAGGTAACCCCAAAGGCCAGCTCGCACAGCAACTCTTGACACAGCAGCTCACCTGGGAGTACCCAGAGGAGGGAAAAGCAAGGCAGATCAGGCCACTGCTGAGAGCAGTGTCCAGTCTCGCTGACACGCAGCGGGTCCACCCCAAACTCACCTGGGGGTACACCGAAGGGGGCAGTGCAAGGTAGAACAGGCGGTGATTTTTGTCCCCTTTCTCCTGCTCCTCCAGCGCTTTATTCAGCTGCAGACAAGTGTGACATGGGTTGGCCCTGATCTCAGGTCCTACGCGCTGCACCCCTCTAGACCAGAGATGCCTGTGCAAAGCATGGTGTCCAGCCTCCACTGCAGGAGCTTTGCTGGGGCCCCTTAATAACTGCAGGGCTTGCTGCCCGAGCGCATGACAGCTCCCCCAGCGCTTTGTCAGCTGTAGGCAGCCGTGACATGGGCTGGTTCAGGTCAAATCCTCTGCTCATTTGTTTTGCTGGACACAGCTGTTTCGGTTATGTGTCCACCTGCAGGCAGTAGGACTTTGGCTGTTATGAGGAGTCCGCTCTGATGGTGCATGCCTTGTTGCCTGAGCACATACTCCCCCAGCGCTCTGTCCAGCTGCAGTCAGCACGGACATGGCATTTGAAGGTGCCTCAGTGCTGCAAGCTCGCTGCCTGAGATTTCTCCTTGTCAGTCTCCTCCAGCACGTTTCTCAGCTGCAGGCAGCAGCAACACATATCGTCAGAGATATCCTCCAGCAGCAGTTGCCAGGGGGCAAGCCTGCTGAGAGGCGCCACTAAGGTGCTTGCTCCTGAGCTTCGCATGCGCCAACGCAGTACCTCAACAAGGGTTGCACAGCCTCATTGCTGCCATATGAGACGCAGCTCTGTGCGCACGCCTTCAGCACCTCTGTTCGCTGCAGCAGGCGGGCACTTGAGTTGGGGTCAGCATGATGCACCGCTGCTGCACAGCAGATGCATGTTGCCCTGCTTCAAGCGTCCTCCCTGTCACCAGCGGCAGCCACACACTGCTGGCCAGCAGATGCTGCCTGCGCCAGCACTGGCCCGCGCATGCAGAGCTCTCAGAGCACAGGCCCTGCAGTGACTGCATCCAGCTGCAGCTGACAGTGAGAGCAGGTCAGGAGTGCTGCAGAGGTATAACGTGTCCTGCCGCGAGGGGCTGTGGCAGGTGCTTCTGGCAAGAGCCTGCATGCACTGGCACTCCCTGAGCGAGCAGCCCTGTGACGAGCACCTGCCACAGCCAGGGCAGTCATCATGCTGCTCAGCACAAACAGCCCCAGCATTGGCCTAAGCTCACGTCGCGGGCCCTCAGCAGACTGAGCCCTGCTCTGCTGCATACGCCATGACCATTGCAGCCAAGGTAAGGCATGCAGACCACGTCACAACTGCCTGTGCTTTGCTGCAGTGACCAGCAGGTTGATTAAAGGCGCCACTCAGCAGGAGCTGCAGACGCCATCATGGTCAGCGGCAGAGTCGAACATGGTTGGTCAGGGTCAGCTGCTCACAGCACGGTTGCCTCTGCCCAGCTGGAGACCTCAGCAGCCCGTGTGAGAGATGTTGCGCCGCAGATGCAGACTGTGGTGCATGCGTCATCACTGCCTGAGCCCATGCGACGCAATTGACACCCCCTGGCCTAAAGACAACTCAAAGGCTGCAATCCTGGACACGGCACCATGGCCTGAGGTGCACATACATTGGAGGAAACCCTGGGCATGAACACACAATACAGGGCTCACCTTCTGGTAGCCCTCTGACCCATCGTACTGCCCAGCAATGTACTTAATCTTGGAAAGGAACTCATCCTGGTCCTTGCCCTCGCCAATGCCTGGCTTGATCTTCTTGCGCAGATCATCATCACTCAACTTGCTTCTCGCATATCCAAAGATGAGTGTGTCCTCCGGCAGGAACCTGCAGACGGCTGCCAAAGGTGAGATGCTGGACCACATCACAGCATGCATCGCTGATGTCACTCACCCCCTCTCAAATAATGTGTACAGGGCGGGGAATGTCTTTTTCTTTGCCAAGTCCCCAGATGCCCCCAGCACTATAATCGAGAGCATTGCAGTCTTACCAGCCAGCGTAATTATATTGACCTAATTACTAAATCCCAGGGCTGTTCACATCAGGCACAGGTGTCAAGAAAAATGGATCTCTCACTCCAGTGCTGCCTACAAGTGTTGTACATTCAGAACATTCAGAACATTCCCTCCCTCAAGTCACTTGCTGTTGTTTGTTTGTGCTGCAGTGGTCGGAGGTACAGCATCTGGATCATCATGCCGAGCGAAGCGCCCCCCCACACCTGCAACACAGTGTGCATGGGGATTGAGCACTCACCACATGTTAGGTGCAGCAGGACACCCCAGCAGGGAGCACTGATGCTGAGGCACAGCAGAGCATTCGGGCAAGACGCTCATACTCTGTGGGATAGCTCAGAATGTCATGGCCACGCATCAAAGCACCTTTTGAGCTCAGGCACAGCATGAAACTGACAAGGCAGCAGCGCCTTACGTTTACGCTTATCCGCCAAGTCCTTTCTGCACACATAGCTGATACGCCGAGAGAAGTTCCGGGCGTTGCGTTTCTGACGGTACCTGCACACGCCCAGACGTCTGTTTGTTCCCCTGAACATCGCGCATGGGCCCTTGCTTGGGACTGTCGCCCCCCTGACACTGCCTTACTGATGGTACCCCCTGATGGCCACCATCCTGTTGATCCCTCAAGCAGTGTGTGCTTGGGAGTGTCATCGCCAGGCATGTCCCCTTGCAGCTCTGCTGGCATGCAGGGGACTCTGCATGCTTGCAGGCTGCTGCCTCAAGCACCAGCCAGCTCCTGTTGATCCCTGAAACAGTGTGTGCTTGGGAGTGTCATCGCCAGGCATGTCCCCTTGCTCTGCTGGCATGCAGGGGACTCTGCATGCTTGCAGGCAACGAGGCCATGGGCACAGAACACAAAGTATATTTCACAGACTGTGACCGGCGCTGCCTGCAGTGTCTGTGGGCCCAGCAAGGACGCTGCGCTCCTGGAGGGCTCCAAGATGTTCATTAAGGTAGGCCTGGCCTACTGTGAGCAGCCTGTGACCCAGAAGGCTGCCTGCTGTCTCAACCTCACAAGAGGCTGAGGCTTACTCCTGCATTGTGGCTGGTGTAGGTACCTGCTTATCAAGACAATTATCTTGTTCGTTGACAAGGCAGCCCCCAATAAGCAGGACACACAGTGTCCCGCAGTCCTGGCGACCCCCTGCATGTGTTCGAAAAGCACCAGCCAGCTCAGCTGACACAGCACAGACCTCAGATTGACCTGCCCAGCAGCTGCTTGCTTGGAAGCTGCTCAACGGGACCACTGGCAGAGGCACAGCTGTATGTACCTTACAAGGTTTGCAAACTGCCAAATGGAGGCTGCTCCCCCCACCCGCTCCGTCCATCCAGACGAATCAAACCTCATCACCCTGGCAGACTGCTGCTGCAAAAGCTGCTCAGTCCCACCATGGAGCCCAGCCACAGGAGCCAAGCAGGGCGCCACCTCAACACCTTCGCAGCCTGCTGCTGCCCGTCAGCCCTCCCCTACTCACGCCACCTCACCCAGCCACTTCAACTCTCAGCAGGGCCCCACCTCATGACTTTGGCAGCCCTCTCTTGCAGAAACTCCTCACTCCTCCCATTGGGCCCCAGCGAGCTCAGCTCCAGGGCCGACCTGCTGCGCTGCATACCTCCCCCCGGGCCTTCAGAACAGGGCGGCGGCTGGCGATGCAGCAGCTGCGGCGGATGCTGCTGCTGGGGCTGCTGAAGCTGCTGCTGTGGCTGGAGGCAGCCAGTGTCCACCACGGCAGGAGGCTGGTGCCCAGGCACCTGGAAACGAAGCAAGGCAATCAGATTTTGGAGGACTAGGCATCTGCAGGGACTGAATCTGCGCTGGGGCTGGAGGTGGCCGGTACCCACCACCACAGGGGCCTAACGCCCAGGCACCTGCAAGCGAAGAAGAAGAAGGAATAGAAGTTGCAAGGCTGCGCATCTGTTGGAGCTGCTGAGCTTGGGCTAGAGCTGGAGGGGGGTGGTGTCCACTGCTGCAGGGAGCCAAGGTTGGGCACCTGCACGGTAGTGATTAGAGATGTGACAAAGGCTGATCTTCACAAGCAGTGCTGAAGGGCCACGAAGCAAGCAAGTCAGGTGGGGACGTGTCTAAGTTTACCACTGCAGGGAGGGCGCCAGCATGGAAGTTGCTCGCATCTGCAGATGTGGCCTGCATTGGCTCCTTCTAGCGTAGTTCCATGCACAGCACAGCTTCCAAAGCAAGACACCTGTCCTGCCCTGCAAAAGTTGACGACCAGGGCCCTTCATAACAGCTGGCCGTGACCATATGCTGCAAGGAGCTGCTACAAAAGTGATGCGCAGGTACCAGGCAGCCTCAATTCAGCTGATGTCTCAGCCTGCGCACAGGAAGCATTTCGCAGACAGCCATGATGTAGCCACTTTTACCTTTGGTGCACGCAACAGGACACGCCAATATTTTTTCCCCAGATAGGTCAAGGAGTCAGCTCCTGGTGGCATGCTTTCTTGCCATTTAGTACAGGTTTCATAATCACCGCCCCCTGAGCAACTTCAACTGCCCCTGAGCATGTACGCCATCAGCAAGCCCATACTGCTTAAAGATGAGGCAGCTTGGTCCCTTGTCGGTGCCTGTAAACTTCCACGGCCTGCTGCTGGACCAGCGGAGGCGGTTGCAGGGACCCTGCTGCTGTGCATTGTGTCTGTTGTGGTGCACCGCACCGCCCAAAAGTCACCACTGCCCGCTGCTGAGCCATGGGGTGTTGGCTTGGGTCTGGTTGCAGCAAAGTCCAGCAGGCCTCTGATGAAGTGGAGCTAGGGCTAAGCAATGCCTCACGCTCACCATTGCCGCCTGCTGGGCCATGATGAGTGGCTCCACAGGGCTACAGCTGCAGCAAGCAGCCTGTGCCTGACAAGGCCCACGCCTAGTGCAACACACCAACCAGAACTCACCACCACCAGCTGCCGAGACAAGGGCGGGCCCATGAGGTCTCTGCCTGGAGGCGCTCAGAACTGCGCCACCCAAGGCACCACCGCTGCCTGCCACTGGGCCAGCCCCCCTGCGCCACTGCTGGGGACTCTTCCAGCAGCAAATTGCCTGGATGGGGCCACAGTAGCGCACTGCTTTGTGCTCACCATTGCCTGCTGCTGGGCCATAGGGGGCTGCTGCAGTGGTCCCGCCTGGAGGTGGAGAGGCTGCAGCGACCCAAACAGGGTGTCCCCGCCAACAGTGGAAGGCACTGTCTGGAACGGGGATGACGGCAGTTGCCTCGAGACCTCAGGTCCTAGTCTCGCAACTGCAGTGTGAACACAGAGCATCAGGTGATGAGGTGGCATGGTGCCTTGCCTGCCTGTTGAGTGAAAGATTGCTGTCTGGAGTGCCCCCGATCTGGCTGCCTGGAAGTCCCAGGGCCTATCCCTGCAAGTGCACACGTCAAAATGAGTCCCTTGGTAGACCGATTGTGTGCTGAGTCAAGGGCGCTGTCCGGATGGGCAGAGGGTGCCTGAAGGCCTCAGGGCCCTGCCCCGTAACTGCACACAACAGCCAGACACTGTCAGAACAATGATTGCGGTGCCCCGAGGCCCAGGCCGCTCCAACTCAACACAGCAGCCGCCTTGAAGCTGACTCCTACCCTGCAGCTTTGCAGGGTCTTGGCTCGAGCATCCCTCTGCTAATGGCAGCAGCTGCCGCTGCAAGAGATCCATCCAGCCTGCCTGTAGCTGCATGCCTAACAGCAAACTGAGCACGGTATGGTTGCTTTGGCGGGGCGCCTGCACCATGGCACTAGAAAGTTTGCTGGCATTGGCACTGCTGAACCAAAAGGCCCGGCTCCTCTGAAGGGGCTGCCATGGCATGCCGCAGGGTGGCGGCTGTCACCTCATCGATCCTTGTCCTGGACCGGCTTGGGCCTTGGGCCTGCCATGGTGATGTGATCTGTTGGGAACTGTGCCAGGACATAAAGTGCGCTGGCCACTTGCCCCAATTTGGTGCCATGCTCGGCTCCAGCAGCTTGCTGGCTCGCTGCTGATGCAGGCTGAGTCCATGGCATCGCAGCCAGGGACAGGCATGTGCGAGGCTTGATGCCCAGTCAGCAAGGGGGTCGCAGTTGGTGCACAACATGTGCAGCATAAGAGAATGCCTGCCAGGTTCTTGTTGTGCCTGAGCAATGCGTGAATGCATGAGCAGAGCAGCGCAGTGCAACGCAGCCATACATGCTCATGTCCACATGACCCTTGATCATACGTGCATGTGCTTGGCCAAGGTGAACGCTAGCATGAGCAAGTGTGCGTCTGAAGCGTCTGTGCGGCAGCCTGGGCAGCAGGTGCCGTGGTGCCAGGCAGGCAGCCTGCGCCTATGAAGCGCTGTGCAGCCAAGCAGCAGTGACTGTGCCCAGCTAAGGCCACAGGCCCAGTACCTGAAGCCTCTGGTATTCGCGGCAGGGATCCGAGGAACTGGAGGTCCAGCCCTGGCTCTGGCTCTGGCTCCCGCGCCAGCGATGCCAGATCATTGGCGCTGTAAGCATTCCTGTGCAGCTGGCGCCGCGCTGATGCTGGAGTGTCCGCAAAGGGATCCACGTCCAGCACATCAAACAGGCCTGCAGGCAGGGGAGGTATCAGCGCAGGCAGTGCACATGATTTAATGGGCAAATTTGCCTGCAGACCTGAGTGTCCCAGAGAGTCCAGGTCCAGGGGAGTGTTGAGCAGGTCCTCCAGTGCTGGGTCAAGAGGGAGGTCCATCACAGCCCTGTCCACCCTGGGGCCTGGTGTCCCCACTCCCAAGCAAAAGCCCTGCCCGGTCGGCCGCGATGGTGTTCAGCAGCCTACCGGGTGGCCTTTTCTTCCGGGGTTGTGCCTTATGATGAGCAGACAGGCAGATCTGAGGCTCGAAGAAAGCTAAAGTAATGCAGCAGACAAGACTCGCGGCATGCTGCCTGCCTGCTCCAGGCATGGCCAGATCAGGTGGCCAGCGCCTGCCAGCAGGAGTGGCGCTCGCTTCAGGTACAGGCTGCTCCTTTGCAGCTGCCTGCACAATGTAGCAGTCATTGGCAGTGGCGCCCGGGAGCACTCCGTGGCCTGGAAGCTGGCCCAGAGCGATAAGACTGAAGCCATCTACTGCCTGCCTGGCAATGCTGGCACAGCCCGGGAGCAGAAGTGTAGCAACGTGCCAGCCATAGCTGCTTCGGATCATGCTGAGGTGCTGCTAGTACACCATCCCTGCAATCTTCCCTCAAATTGAGCCTTGCTGACATTCAGCGCAATGTGTGCAGCGCTGCTTGTAGCCTGGCCCTTGCTGAGTGTGACCACACCACTGCAGAGGCTGGCAGTGCTGAGAGTGAACGCATTCCTGCAGGCATGGCATCATCAGCATTGCTGTCTGCTGAGCAAGTGATATGCCACTGTAGGTGCTGGCGTGGTGCAAGAAGCAGTCGATCGACCTCGTAGTGATAGGCCCAGAGGCTCCACTGGTTGCTGGGCTGTCTGATGATCTGAGAGCTGGTGGCTTGCGGTGAGGGCCGGCGATGCAAGTGCTGCAACACCATGCTGCTACATGTGTGGTCGTGCAGGCTGTCGTGCCCTGTTTGCTGACCATGCTGGCGATCCAACACGCCACGGCATGTATCAAGGGCTGGTCCTTATTGTGCAAATGATTCAGAGGTCTCCCACAGCAAGCGCTGGGGGCTGACTTCTTTGTAAATTTGCTAGCTCATGCTCAAGGTCTCACTGAGGGTCTGCACTGATGGCGTCTGCCTGCTATGGTGTCATGCACTGCAATACTGGTGTCTGCCTGCCATGGCATCATGCCTGCCAAGCACGCCGGGGAGCATCTGTAGCATTCAGACTTTGCTCAACGATCCTTCTGATGGTTTGCTGAGAAAGGCGGCAGGTGAGGCATAAAAAGGGCACAGGCTTGTAATAAATATTGTAACCGGCGCTGCTCGCAGTGTTTTTGGGCCCAGCAAGGACGCTGCGCTCCTGGAGGGCTCCAAGATATTCATGAAGGTAGGCCTGGCTAACTTTGAGCAGCCTGTGACCTGGAAGGCTGCCTGCTGTCTCAAACTCACAAGAGGCTGCGGCTAACTCCTGCATTGTGCCTGGCGTGACCTGCTACTTAGATGAATAATCATGTTCATTGACAAGGCAGCCCCCAACAAGCAGGACGCACATTGTCCCGCGGTCCTGGCGACCCCCTGCATATGTTCGAAAACACGCCGCAGCCTGGCTGCTGTTAACCCAGCCCAAGCCTGCGTGCTACCAGGTGGCAGCCTTCAGTCCCTTGCACCTCGCACATGGGTTTCTTTGCGAGGCGCTGCATGTCTGCTGTTGCCTGGACAGGCCCTCAGTCAGCAACAATTGGCTGCGCTCTGCCACTCCCTCCTGCAAGGATGAGAGGCACAGCATCCATGCAGCCGCCAATGGCCTCTCTGTTACCAGCTGCTGCAAGTCACAGGGAGAGTGTGAGCCTGTCGGACTTCTGTGAAAGGGGCTGCATTCCCACAGCGCCCATGCAGTTGATTTCACCACCTGTAGCAGGGACAACATGTGCCTGCAGGAGTTCTGTAAGAGGCACAGCATCCCCACAGCTGCCCACGCCGTCTTCCACTCAGCGGCTGAGGCCAAGGCCCACCTGCAGCAGCAGCAGGCTTACCCAGTGGTCATCAAGGCTGATGGGCTGGCAGGGGGGAAGGGAGTCATCATTGCAGAAGACTTGGAGACAGCCTGCCGGACAGTCGACAGCATGATCTCAGACGCCCAGTTTGGAGAGGCAGGTTTGCAGATGAGGGTTCTTGCAGAGGGGATTCTTGCACAGGGCGGTGTCTGGATCTTTTCCTCCTTTTCATTCTTGGGTGGGGACCCTGATGCAACCTCAGAGCGGCAGTTGGCTTGATTGAAGATTTATTGTTGTCCTTTGCATGATCAGCCGGGATACTGGACTAGCGACCCTGATGCAGCCTCAGGACGGCAGACAGCTTGATTGATCAGTCAGGCTCAGATCTAAGTTGTATGTGCAGCAGTCTGTACCGATTCATCTGCTGCAATGGTGGAGGCGTCGCAGGCATATGCATGCCTGAGCAGGGCACTGCAGGGAGGGACTGCAATGACGCTGCCCAGTTAGCCGTGCCCGGGTCGAGAGGCAGCTTTGTGAGTGCAGCCGTCTGCTGGTGATGCAGTGGGGTCCCGCAGCTTTGAGCTTTAATGGTCTAGTGCTGTCGCTTACCTGGACAGCTTGGCCAGCTCCTGCTCTCTGCTGCGCAGCTGCAGTGGCCAGCTGTGGTCCAGCATGCCGCAAGTCCTGAACTGCAAGAGGCACTGGCAGATGCAGCAGCACATCTTGTTCTTTGGGGAGAGCAATGATGCTGCACAGGCTGTGCTGGCTTCTTTGGCGTGTGTGATGGGAGTTGCCATGCAGCGCAGCACATGCTGAGTCTGGCCGCTGGCCTGCCGTGCTAGCCACAGCAGTGCATGGTGTTGCACTGCCATGCTGCTGCATGCATGTTGTGTCGTCTGGTCTGCCTTGGACGCGCCACCTTCCAGCTCTTGTCAAATCAGTGGTGCTGCATGCATCGTGCCTGTGCTGGCCTGCTGTTGCCATCACAGCAGCCAGCAACGTGTCTGCTGCGGTCCTCGGGTGCGCAGGAGCCCCACAGCGGCGCACACGCCGCCTGCACCACACGACATTTTGCTGTATGGGTTGCATGACACAGAGCCCCACATGCTCTGTGCCCTGCCTACAGACCGCCCCGTGCTGTGATCGGGGCCTGCCCATCACTGTGCATCACTGCTGCCTGCACCGCGGCTTGTGCACCATGGGCATCACATCCTGCCTGCAGGCAGCACACCGCAGCTATGCGTATCCTGTAGCCTGCAGACCTGTGCCGTTGTCACTCTGCCATCGGTGTGCCACAAAGCCCGACATTGTCCTTGCCCTCCCTGCAGGCAGCCGCATAGTGATCGAGGAGTTCCTGCGGGGCGAGGAGGCCTCCTTCTTTGCGCTCGTGGACGGGGTGACCTGCGTGGGGCTGCTGTCCTCCCAGGTGGGTGGCCGTGCTTTTGTCAGGGCTGACATGCATGCCTGGAAGGGATCACTATCGACATCATCCACAAAAGAGGCTTGCCTTAGCCAGCACAACAGTGTGTGGGGCTGCCGCTTGTCCAGGTAGCCACCAGGCAAACGGGTTAGGGCCTAATATTGCCAGACGTATCCCAGGGGGCAGGCAAGACTCGGGTTTGGCTTGCCTTCGTGCAGGAGGGGGCCTGCCTATCGCTTCTGCCTGCCCAGGGTCGTGGCGCGTTAGCTGAAGTGTATGTGTTGAAGGGCAGAGGAGCCCTGGTGCAACAGGACTCCTCTCTGGCAAAGCAATGCCTGGTGCAACAGGACTCCTCTCTGGCAGAACAATGCCTGGTGCAACAGGGCTCCTCTCTGGCAGAGCAGAGGAGGCAGGCCCTGCTGGATTGTCAAGCAGATGGAGCTGAAGGTGTTCTGGCAGACACATGCCGGTGACCTTGCGCTTGTGGACGGGCACACCTGTCAGAGGCGGCTGCCCTGCGGCTCGAGACCCTGGGGCCCTGCCTGGTGCTTGGCATGGCTGGCCATCTCTTTGGCTAGGCCACAGGCATGCCTGGCCATCTCAGGCGGCTGAAGCTTGGCCACTTGCTTTGCTGCAGCAGGCCTGCACAAGGCATCTGGGTGGTGGGTCTGGCTGAGTCGATTTCATGTCTGGGAGCCGCAGCTTGTTGTCTGGCAGCCGCAGGCCTGCTGGCTGCCAAACCCAGCAAGCTTCTTGCATAGCTGGCTTGAGTGAAGCCCAGTGGCTGAATGCAGCCTGTCATGAGATTTAAGCAGGAGTGCCCTGAAGGCCAGCATGCTGCGCTGCACTCTGTAGGCGTAGGTGTGGGTCAGGGTCTTGCAGGACCACAAGGCTGGAAGCGAGAGCGGCACAGCCCCCGTCAAAGCCAGTCAGTGTGACCATAGCATGCTCAGCAAGGCAAAATACCCCTAAGGCCCACAAAACTGCAAGCAAAGGCAGCTCAGTGCCTGATGCGCCAAATTGAGGCCCAAACAGCAAAGGCGACAATGTTGAACTCTCACCTGCCCTGCGCAGGACCATAAGGCTGTGGGCGAGGGTGACACCGGCCCCAACACGGGGGGCATGGGAGCCTACTCGCCTGCCCCCATAGTCACCCCCGACATGGCGGCCCAGATAATGGAAACCATCGTGCAACCCACCGCGCAGGGGATGGCAGCCGATGGGCGGCCGTTCTCTGGCGTGCTCTTCTGTGGAGTCATGATCCGGGATGGGAAGGTGGGGCCTGGCCACTCTGTGCTTGTTGTGTGACGGTGCAGCCCTCCGCACAGGGGAGGGCAGCTGGGGGCTGCCCCTTCTGACACAATGCAGGCTCTCCTTCAGGGGGTCAAATCGTGTTCTGGGGGCTCAGTTGCCAGGGCTGTCATCACTTGGCTTGTCATCGCACGCACCAACTGCTTGGATGCGTGGCGGCCCCTCCTTGCAGTCTCTGGGGCTGAACTCTGTTTCCCACACCTGCCCAGAAGGGAAGCAACCCACTTGCGGGAAACTGCACAACCAAGGCCCACCTCGGGACTCAGCATGCACCGTGCTGACGGTCGCTCAGAATGCTCATAAGCTGTCGCATGTCCATACAGGCTCTGCTGCTGGAGTTTAATGTGCGCTTCGGGGATCCCGAGTGCCAGGGCCTCATGATGCAGCTGGAGACGGACCTGCTGGATGTAGTCATGGCCGCCTCAGAGGGGCGCTTGGAGACAGTGCCCCTCAAGTGGTCGTCACAGTCCCATGCGCTGACGGTGGTGATCGCTGCCAAGGGGTACCCTGGGGCCTCTGAGAAGGGCTGCCAGATTGATGGGCTTGATCAGCAGCTACCTGCCAAGGTGGGACATGCGCTGTGCATGCTGCTTGGGCTCCTGCTGTGAAGGCTGCTGCGTTTGTCGCGACATGATTATCCCGACATGGTCAGCAATAGTGTGCTCGTGCCTCGTGCCTCGTGGCAAAGAGGGAGTTGGCCTCCCTTCAGCGGCACCTGCAAGCACTGTCACTTTGCTGGTCGTCAGATGTGCTGGCAGTGGTGGTTGCCAGAAAGGGAGTATTGACTGGGCTGCCACATTGATGAGGTTGACTAGCAGGTATCTGCTGAAAGGGGGTGCTGCCTGAGGTCATGTTGTCAGCGCTACAGATTGACAAAGAGCAGCTGCCCGCCAAGAAAAGCTTTGCTGCCGCGCTGGCGATGGTCTCCTTTGCCTGGTCCTGGAGGGGGCCTGCCACATTGATAGGCTCCACTCGCTGAGCTGGGCTACAGTACTGCCATGTGTCTTGCCGTGGGGACTGCTGGGGGAGGTTTCCACCGTGAGGCTACCAGCAAGACCCAGCACATGATTGCTACTGGCCTCAGGTGATTCGCAGGGGGCTCCACTGCGAGCTGCGTGCCAGGGTGGGTCCTGCAGCTCCGACTCTTGCATTGCCCCCTTTGAAGGGCACCGCCTGCAGAGGCGGGCCGGACAGACAGCTCCCACCAGAAGGCTGCTCGCATATGCGCACAGCTGATGCTTGATCTTCACCTGAGCTTGTTGCGGCCCGGGCAGCAAAGGGGCACCCACAAAGCTTCCTTGCCAAGCAGTGCCAGTGTCGCCAGTAGAGCTACATGGGTCATATTGCGGGACCTTGTTGATGTGATCAGGTCTGCAAGCATTGCTCAATGCTCAGGAACCTTCTTGTTGATGCCTTTCCCATCCTGTTCATGCCTGCAGCTGTTCCATGGCAGCACCTACATTGGGGAGGACGGCACAGTCAAGTCTGGCGGCGGCCGTGTGATGTGTGTCACCGCCACAGGCAGCACTTTGCAGGAGGCACAGCAGAAGGCTTATCAGGCAGGTTTTCTTGGCACTTGCCTTTACACCACTTTGTTCAATTCCACAGCCTGCCCCTTGCACAAGGACACTGCACTCAAGTCCTGCAGACTTCAACTTCAAAGCCAAAGTAACTTTGGGACTATCTGTCTATTTGCAGGCAGTAGATAACATCAATTGGTCTGGAGGATTTGTGAGACGAGATATTGCCTGGCGCGCTCTGTCTACATCCAGCTGAACTCGTACTGAACTGGGCGTAATCTTAAACAATGGGGATCTCTAGCGACTGCTCAATGCTCTTGACAAACTCAATGGCTTCCTCCACAGTTGGCTTGGTGACCATCAGCTCTGCCACCCATGTGGGCATGCCATCAGTGACAGCTGTGCACCGCTGACCAGCCTGCACCAGCGGGCGGGCGTACAGGACGTCTGGGTGTGTCTCCCATTCCTGTAGGCAGGCAGAGTTGTGTTGAGCTCAGTTGCTGCACTGTGCTGTCTTATGAGCTCAGTTGCTGCACTGTGCTGTATCAGGACAGCTGGCATCTTCAACAAAAGGGAGTTGCCCCAACATATGTCAATGCCCCATGCCTGGCAGGACATGATGTGCTGAAGCATGCCAAAAAAGCACACATCAGGCCGCTAAAGCCCTTCAGATGTTCTGCTAGCGTGCCGCATGCTGCCCTACCATCAGACCCGAGGCGCACAACTCAAGTCAGTGGTTGAAGTGCCCTGCTGACCTTGAGGAAGTCAGTGTTCTGCATGCGGCCAGTTTTGACAGCATTGATGGAGTACTCAGCGATGTGCATCAAGGGGTGCTTGGACACCTGCGGCCTTGCAGGGATGCCAGCTGTCACTAGCAGGTGCTCCTGCAGGATTGGAAGCAAGGATCATTGCACTGTTTGAAGTGTCAAGACTGCTGGCCAATTAGTGCGACTGGGGTCCAGTATTCAGGCTTCAGGGAAGCAGGCAATCGGCCGTTGAGCAATTTGGTGTGGTCAAAAGAGGCCACAAATGCTCAGAGCTACAACTGACCAACTCAGATCACCCCAGACCCCAAAACTTCAACATCAAGAGTTCGACATCAATGCAAATTATGACATTGACCAACATGGGTATCCCCAGGCTTACCTCCACCATGTCCACTCCCCAGACGAGCAGGTTGGTGTTGCGCACAGGGCCGCCGCCCATGCGGCAGTTGATCTCTATGAGGCGGGGGCCTCGCGAGGTGTACTTGAGCTCCACGTGAAACACACCCTATAGGCAGGAAACAGGAACATGAGCCGTGGACTGAGCCGTTCAAGCTGTCAGATGCTTTTGGGCTGCAGGAGCAAAGCCTGATCTGTGTAGAGGGGTTCTATTGAGACACGCAGAGGGCAGCTCTGTGCAGGCCGTGAAAGAACATGCAGTCTGTCAGTAGTGTTCATCATGTTGCTGTTAGTATCCTGTTACAGGAGGAGGCATTGATGGGGGGGTTTGCACACGCCACAAAGCACTCAAAGCGCATAGCCACTGTCACAGGCACACCTCAGCAAGGCTGTCAGCCAAGCACATCGGCGCGCAGGCACTGCACAGCCTGCTATGACCTCAACAGCTGGCCCCTGGCACACCCAGGCACTGCCCTAATCCCTCAATCATCCCTGGTGCTAAACCTGGCACACACAGGATATGCACTGCAGACCCACTCAGGCCAACGTGCAACCAACACATGCTGACCATCTGGAAGCCCAGGCCTGCACACACTGGCTGCCAGCTCTCTCAGCTCCGCTGCCATAGCTAGTGTCATATGCCCATGTCATGCCAACGTCACAAGACTCGCCATGCACTCTTCATCTGGCAGCACAGGCACTGCAACCTCCAGCCACATCATCCAGCATCCACCTGTCGTGGACAGAATCCAGTGTCTTGACAGGGTCATGATCTGCTCAGTACGGACTAACAACAAGCCACAATATGTCCACGCCCATAGTTGTTGCAGCCCATGGCAGCCTATGACTCACCATCTGGAAGCCCAGGCACTGCACAGCCTGCACAGCCAGCTCAATCAGCTCCTGCTGCTGTTTCATGGGCAGGATGGAGGGGCAGTTGCTGCCTGTCTCGTTGAAGTAGGGCTCCACCGTGGGCCAGTTGTCAGTGATGGCGCCGTACACAGCCTGCAGCCCAGTCACATGAATGTTGACATTGCAACTTGGTTGAAGCAGGGCTCCACTGTGGGCCAGCTGTTTGTGAGGGCGTCGTACACAGCCTGCACAGCTCATTCACAAGTGGCTTGTCTCTGGGCTTCACTGTGCACCAAGACGCCATAGACAGCCTGCAGCACAGCTCAGAAACGCCCCGCTTTTTGAAGTGGGGCTCCATGGTGGGCTGTTTGTTTATGATTGCGCCGTTACAGCCTGTATCAGTCTCCATTCAGCAACATGGCAGCCCCAGGCTGGAGCAGGACTCCATTGAGTTTGGAACAACCCTCACCAAAGCACGCCCTGTAAGGTGCTGTAGATATGATGGCCACTGGCAGTCAACTGGACGCCGTCCTCCCCATGCACAATGAACCCCGTAACTGCTCTGAAGCAAGCAGCAAGCAGTCTTTGGCAACCCTGACCAGCCTCTGTGACACAATCACTTCCAGCAAAGGTCTCTGCAAGACTACCTTAGCTGTCCCAACAAGTCAACTCCATTCCCAGTGCAAGACCTCAGGCCCTTGCCTTGCCCAAGACCTGGCCGACAGACTACACACTGCCTCAGATTACAAGTCAACCCACCTGCCCCTCGGAGAGTACCAGGTCCACGTCCACCTCAGGCCCATCCAGGTACTCCTCCAGCATCAATGTCATCTTTATCCAGCTGCTTGCATTCCCCTGCAGGCAGACAGAAGGATTGAGAAGCAACCTGCGGTGAGGGACTTGGGCAGGCAGAGAAGGGCAGTGGTGCAAATGCATTGCACAGCAACAGGGCCATCTAGGGTCATGCACTGCACATGTATAATGGAACGACGCAGGCACCTGATGTTTTCATTTCACTGGTCTCCCTCAGAATGACACGATCTTTTGCCCAACATTCTGCACATCAACAGGGCTTGCCAGCCCCCTGCCACACAGGGGGTGGCTGACCCACTCGCATGCTTGGCGACCTGGGGCCAAGGCAACTGCTTTTGAGCCCCTGAGCAAAGGTAATCTCCCTGGTGGACAATATATATTCACTGTATGGTTTATAGCCTATATGTTATTGTGCACTGCCAGGAAGCCACAAGCGCTGCCCACAACAGAGGCTGCTCACCTCCTGCCTGACCGGCTTGGCTGACCCGTCTGCAGGCTCGTCCTCGTCTGAGGCGTCTGCCTGCTGCAGGGCCCCCGCGACGATGCGGGCCCCCGCCATCTCCTTGACCACCTTCTTGTACGTCTTCTGCAGCTCCGCCATGTTGTTCACGCGGACCACACCAATGGAGGCGGCGCCATAGATTGGCTTGATGACTGCAACCAGCCGGGGAACAGCAGTGAGTACCATGGAGGAGCTGCACCAGGGCAGCAGGAGTGAGCGCTTGAAAGATTGGGGCACTCAATAGGCTGCACACCTTGTTCGCAACATGATTGACGGTTCAGGGCTCCTTCATGACTCCCCACAACTTCATCACAAACGACATTCAGATGGAGGCCGCATGCATGCTGCTGAAGCACCAGCAGGAACAGAGCGGCGGCAATGACAGGCCCCAGAGCTCCAGGCAGCAAGATCACCTGCAGGGAACTGCACATGGTCGCCTGCCGCCTGCAAGTCCTTGGCCTCGTGGATCAGAGCGTGGCGGGGGGTGGGCAGCTTGCCGACCTGCATGGCTGCACGGGCAGCGTGCTTGTCGCGGGCAGCGTCCACTGCACTGGGAGGGTTGCCAGGGAGGCCTGTAGGGCATGACAGGATGCTGTTTGAAGTTGTAATGTATCATGTCGCTTGCAGGGGATCATTGCATGCAGAGGGACGGCACCTTGGGGTTTGTCAGGCAATCATTGCTTTGTATACATAGCCACTTGGTATGTTACACAGAGGCAAGCGAGCGCGCCCCACTGCTTCTGCTAAATCATGCACCACCACTCGCTAGGCTGCCCTGTCAAGACGGGGCACCAGGGGAACAGCTTGACTTGTGGGCTGCTCCTTGTGGTGCAGGAATGCGCCAGTTCGCTCCATTACGCCATGCAGCAGTGCCTGCCAGTGCTGGGTTGAGTGGGTGCGCAATGCACTGCAGTGTTGTCTGCTGGCTGTCGATCTGCTGTGCAGGGGAGAAGGCGCTCACCAAACTGCTCTGCCAGGCGAGACACCAGGGGGACCGCCATCTCGCAGAAGGTGCAGATCCCATCCAGCTCCCCCAGTTGCTGCAGCCACAATAACAGTCTGCTCAATACCTCTCAGAAGGGTGTCAAAATCTGGACAGCACACCCTGAGCAGGACACTCACATGGTGCTTCAGCTTCTGACTCGTCACAGCGGCAGATGGTCCCCCTGGGTGGGGCGGAAGCTGTCTGGCCGGTTCTCCCGAGCCTTCCTTCGAAAGGAGCCATGCAGCCAACATGTCTCAGCCTCCAGACCAGGAGGTCCCCTTGCAGGCCAGCATGCCACCAAGGCAGGCTGGTCAGGAAGCAGCCCGGCTTGCCAGCAGTTCACCAACTAGTGGCAAGTCACCATCCAGACTGTGCAGCAGGAGGGGTGCTGAGGCTCCAGCAATGCATTGTGAGATCCACTGCCTGGGATGGACCCCGACTCTGCCCTTGCAGCCCTCAAATGCTTGAGGATCCAGCCAAGGGTTGCTGAGGCTCCAGCAATGCAGTGTGTGGTCCACTGCATGGGATAGACCCCGACTCTACCCTTGCAGCCCTCAAATTGAGGAGTCGCTGAGGCTCCAGCAATGCAGTGTGGGATCCACTGCATGGGATAGACCCCAGCTCTACCCTTGCAGCCCTCAAATGCTTGAGGATCCAGCCAAGGGTCGCTGAGGCTCCAGCAATGCAGTGTGGAATCCACTGCCTGGGATGGACCCCAGCTCTACCCCTGCAGCCCTTAGAATTGAGGATCCTGCCACACAGCGTGAGCTTGCTGGGTGGGACCCTGACCTCCTGGCAAAACCCTATGTTTGTGGCTGAAGGTTGCACTGCTCTGCGTGCACCCACCACCCTCAACACAATGGGGCCTCAGCGTGGCTGCCGAGCATGCAGACCTGGCTGCTAGTCAGCTGCTTGACTGTAACGGAGGCGGCAGGGGGGTCGAACTCCATGCACAGTTGTAGCCGATGGATGGCTCTCTCTGGGTGGCGTAAGGACATCAGACCCCCGAGATAGCAGTGTGCCCATGGCGCATTGCAGTCGGTGTGGTGCAGCCTTTAGCTTAGTAACCTAGAGGGTCTGCCCGCCGCCTCAACATTGGCGATGGTTGTCAGGCAGCACATTCACACAGTCTCGGCATCATTAAAAGCCAGGCCCCTGCAGTCGCCACCCCTGGAGAGTTTGTGCACTCTTCAGGCTGCACTCCTGCTGCTGTCAGCAGCCCCAGCCAAAGCAGTAGGCACACCCCCGCACTTGTTAACATGGGCCTGGCTGAACCAGCCACTGGATCAGCCTGATGCAAATGCGTTGCCTCTGACCTGCTTGACATCAGAAATTGCTGTCAGGCAGCGCTCGTACACGGTCTCAGCGTCCGCAAAGTCCAGGCCCACAAAGTTCTCGATCAGGCCCTCGTCCTGCAGCGTCTGGGACCAGCTGTCCGGGCCATCAATAATCACAGAGCGCACACCCAACTCCTTGGCCTGCAGGGAGACAGGGCTCAAGCTGATGTTGCACTGCCAAGGAAGCAATGGAGCCAGACGGCTGTGCCCAGCAAGCAGCATGCCCGGCTGCTTGCAGTGCAACGGGCTGCCAGTGATGACTTTACATCCCAGCAATACACACTTGGCATCCAAATCGTCAACAAGACTTCAACAGTAAATGTCAAGAGCCCCTCTGCAGCAGTCATGGCAGATGATACTAATATTTGCCACAGACGAGCATTCTAAGGAGGGAGCACAGCCTGCTTTGTGAAGTCATTGGTGCAGGCAAGGTATGAGCCTGCGCCCCACCTTCTCAAAGATGAAGCGCTTGCCGGAGTAGCCAGCTGTGATGAAGACGATGACGGCTCCCCTCAGGACGTGCTGACGCAGTCGGCGGCCCTCCATCGTGCGGCTGCCCACCTTGTCCTACAGGCGCAGGCACGGGGGGATTTTCATGCTGTTTCAGCTGTGGACACTGAGCTGCAGCAGGCGATTGTGGGTTTGGGCAACCTCAGTGTATAGCAGCCACGCAGGTGCTTTCATGGCGTCCACTCTTGCGCATGGCAGCTGCCGCAGGGTAGACAGGGCAACTGACGTGTTCACGCCACCTGAGGATCCACAACCTCCATGCTGCTCACCCTTCGGCATGACATTGACCAGCTCAAGCGAGGGAGAGAAGGCCGTGCTGGCTACCTTAGACACTCACCAAAAACAAGGCCTCAGGCAGCATGCTGAAATAGCCACTCCCCTGCGCCTAACAGGCACAGCTGCCCAGGAGGGGACCCTCACCATGGGCATGGAGTTCAGCAGCTGCAGCGAGGGGGACAGCGGCGTGCTGGCCATCATGCGCTGCCTCTGATCCAGGGTCATGCCCTGCGGCAGGCTGCCGATCACGGCGGGGGCCATGAAGTTGCTGTGCAGGCTGGCCGATCCCAGGGACTTCCACCGCGCCTGGTCATCCTGAAGGCAGATGGGGACAGGTGCTGAGGACTCTGTGCAGATGCGCTTGTGCCAGCCTCAGCCAGTGCTGGCTTGCAGGCCTGGAGTCACGCGACGGTGCCAGCCTCGGCCAGTGCTGGCTTGCAGGCATGGGGTCACGCAACACTGCTGAGCTGCAGGGGGGGGGGCTGACCCCAGGAACCTCCGATGTGCCTGGCCACTCTGCAAGCAGCGCTTGTCAAGGAGTGCGCTGCACATGATGAGAGCCAGCATGCAGGGTCACCCTCCCAGTCTTACTGCAGTCTCGCAGCCTGTCCTACTCAGGCACTGTGGGGGAAGTAACATGCCAGTTTTTTGTTTTTGTTTTTTTAAGCACATGGGCAGCTTGACTGGCCATACCCAGCTGGTGTGACCCACCCTACCAAGCTGCCAGCCACTCCAGCCAATGGCAACTAAGGGTGAGTCACTGAGCTGATGGCGGCTGGGAAAGTCAAGCGGTCCCCAGCAGCCAGGCCAGCAAACTTGCTGGGCCCTGCCTTAACAGGCAAGTATGGGTGAGACAGGAAAGGATGCTTTGGGCTGCTTCAGGACAGAGGTCCAACCTGGCAGGCAACCGCATGAACAGGCACCTGCCAACCACCAAAGAGCACTGCTGATGCTGTGCTGGGCTGCCCTGCCAGCTCAGCAAACTAGCCACCAGCAAACACAGCAGCAGCATCCCAAGGTCTGTAGCCAGCGCGAGGCGCCGGCTCATCAATGTATTCTTGGGGCAGGCCACAGACGCCCACTCACAAGTGACTGCGCCGGCTCTGGCACCCGCTCCTCTCCACCCCTCCTCCGGTAGGGGTTCAGCTCATAGTCAGCCTGCAGGCAGCAGCGGCATGAGAAGTGGTGAGACAAGAGGACAGCCTCTACCCTCAGCTGATAGGCAGCCTGCAGGCAGCAGTGGCACGACACACCCATTGTGGGGGCAACACACTGAGGGACAGGAAAGCAGCCTCTCCCCCCAGCACATTGACATTTGCTGTCCAGGCTGGCCGCTGGCACGCTCTGCTGCTGTGGCCAGCTGTGGTCATGTTGTGCAGTCCTCTGAGCATGGCTTTGACTGCAGTGTGTGGCTGGACTGCAGAAAGAGGCAGCCCTTCCTGGCTGCAGTGCAGTTTATGGACTGGCTGGCTGTCAATCACAGGCTACGAGGGAGGCATCAGCTAGCCAGTCAATGCCTCCACGAGCAGGTACACGTGCAAGCTGAGACCCCATGCCTCAGGCCGAGGGAGTGATGCAAGAATATGCAGCGCAGGCAGGGACTGACCGCGATGGAACCATCCCTCAGCAGGACAGCTGTGGGGGCTGAGCCAGCGATGCTGGCGCGTGAGACTTCTGGGAACTCATTGTCCTCTGGGGAGCCATTGGCTTGGTCATTTCCCAGGCAGGGGAAGCCGCTGAACTCGGGTTTCTGATGCGCAGCATCCGCTGACTGCTGCCCTGGAGGCTGCTGCAGGGCAGCTGATAGGGCAGAGACTGGCGGCATATGTTCTCACGCACCCTGCAAATGAGGGCAAATGATTTGTCATGCAACATTGTGCATGCTGGGATGCCAGCTGCCATCAGATCCAGCTGCTCTGGCAGGGGCACACGTGATGTGCCTCACCAAGCTCAAAATGTGATCTGGAGTGGTGAAGGCGTCTACCCTGTGGGCTGTCCACGAGATACGTTCTCGTCACGTTCGGCTATCCTAGCGATGTCTAAGCAAGCTGTTCACGGAATTGGCACATGGGTCAGCACCTGGGATATAACGAAAGTGGCATGGGTCAATGGCTTTCCCTGTTGCTCATCCAGCTCTGACCCCGCTGGTTGTTGCGTCCTCCATGTCGAATGAGCAATCAGGGCAAAGGCGAAAGCAGCACCTGCTTGGACTTGCGCACTGAGGCATCATGAAGACAAGAGCAGAGCATGTCTCTGCACCAGATACAATCCACACAGCAACACGGCTCTACAATCATACCAGTCCAGCACATGTGCACCTCAACATTGTCACTGCGCCTCGCCTCTGCCGTGGCTGGACGACGCCAGCGATTTGCGCAGAGGTTTGAGAAATGCCAGGGCTTCATCAGGCTGTGCTTCTCAGTGCTGCTGGTGCAGATTGTCATGCTGCGTTTGAGCAAAGCGGGTGTGCGGAGTCATTGCAAGTCGTGGGTATCTGGCGTCAAGATTAGCAGCTGCTCTAGCACAGCAGCTAGCCTTGCAGTGAGGCGTCCATTGGCTGCTAGCCAGTGATCGCCTCCATGAAGTGGAGAGGCCATGCAGGCGCAAACCTCTGCAGGGGCACATGAGTACCAGCATGTGTCATTCAGCACAAGTTTGACAGTAACGACACCGTCTGGCTGCAGGAGCTGAGCTGCGCAGTCACAGTGAGTGGCTTGTCCTTGTCTGCCCATGCAGCCGCCCAACGATGACCTGTGGACTGCCACAAACGCCTTGCTGCAAATGCAGCAGGAAGTAAGCGGTTGAGCTGTGCTGCAGCTGCAGCTGCATAGGCTCCTTGAGGCATTCAGGCATTCAAGGAAGAGGCCAAGCAACGAAATGGACCAGCCAAAAAAAAGGACAAGGTGAGGTGCTTATAGCACACTTTGCTGTCCCCTTATCTTGGACAATTACCACCAACTGCACAATGTGTTTGCAGCTTGGTTGACTTGTTGAGATTGCCATGCAGATAAGGGCATGATGTTGCTGCTGTAGCAGCAGGAGCTGTTGTGCTAGCGTTGCTGGGCAACAGAAATGAGGTTGGGTTGGCTGTCATGCCCCATGCACTGCATGCTCGCTGCATGCCTTGTATCATGCACTCGATGGACCCCAGAGCTTTTGCCCTCGGCCTCAAGGTGTGGTAGGCCTTGATTTTCATTTTGTCAAATATAAATGATTGTGTACTGTCAAAATTTTATGTCCTAGAACTCTAAATGCATGAACTTCCCCTTCTTGTGCGCAAACGTGCCCGAGTGGTCTAAGGGGGTAGACTCAAGTTCTAAGCTATTCAAAGCGGACAGCTATCGCGAGATGCCTGGGTTCGAACCCCAGCGTTTGCAATATAATCTTTTTAGTGATGGTCTTATAATTAAGGAAGGTTGTCCAGATGTTGGAGATCGAATGAGGGCAGCCATCCTTTTGCTAACCCCGTAACGCAGAGGCCTGCTAAATTTTCCTCCGTCCCTCTGTCCACCCACAAACAGGCATCTGCCTGGCAGCATCGAAGATCTGATTTGCAATGCCTGATCGCTGCACCCTGGCAGAGCATCCGTGAGGCGCTGCTGGCGCCCCACAAATGCATGAGTGCCTCTACCCAGAGGGATCTCAGCAGGGTCTGCAGACTTGCACACGTGTATAAGCTGCTTGACTTTTTAGAGGCGAGTCTGGCTGTCAGTGCTCCACCGTGAGCTTGAAATTGCAAAGGAACACTGACAAGGCTTGGGGTGGCCTGACTTGAGGTGGAGAAGTGGCAATGCAGTTGCTTGGTGTTTCTGTCAACACACAGTCCAGGGGACTTTGCGTTGCACACACAGCTGCTTTCTGGTTGCACAGTGTTCCAGTCTGTATGGGCTGGATGTGCAAGGGCATCCTGATGGTGTCTGGATATTGAACTGAGGTTGCCAAGTGTGCCTGCCAGATGCTGGAGGTGTGGGAGGGCACCAGGTCTGGTGGCCCACCCAGGAGGTGCTGTTCAGTGTGGCAGCAAAGCCGCTTTCTGCCCCATATGGGCATGATCTCTTTCAAGTATCTGGGGCAGCGCCTGCAGGCTGGATGTAGCGTCAGCTGAGCTGGGTGGTGAGACAGGCAGCATCTCTGCAGCACCGCAGCCAAGCGACATTCTGCTGAGCAACCCCTTCACGGTACAATACTGGCTGGCATGGACATGCTCAGACCCCTATATAGGATATATCTACAATACCACTGACCTCAGCGCCCACCTGTGACAGGATGGTGAGACCATCCATGTGGCAGAGTGGCTCCACAACTTCTGCCTGGTCTGCAACAAAACCTGGGGCTTTGCCGGAGCCATCAGAAAGGCAGCAACTGTCAGGCTGTGCATGAGGCTTGCAGAGCCCCCTGCAGAGGGTAAGTTGCAGCTCCCTCTATCAAGCAAGCTGGCAGTTACACCAAACACACTGCCCTTCTGCACCGCCCTGCATGTGTGCCCTGAAGCGAAGCAATATTGTGCATACCACCCAAGCCCAACGCTTCCTGCTAAACAGCCTTGTGTTTTCATGTGCAGGAAGCAGACACAATGGCTCTGTTAACGCGCCAAGTGTCAGTGGTGCTGTGGCATCATTCAGGCCCACATGGCTTGCCAACCGCCCTCAGCTCGTATTGAACAGCTGTGGCCAGTCCTTTTGCACGGTCAATGCTGTGCCTGGGCAGGAGGCTCAGATCCCTCAGCTCGTATTGAACAGCTGCGGCCAATCCTTGCGCATGGTCAATGCTGTGCCTGGGCAGGAGGCTCAGATCAAGCGGCCTCACAACCGTCTGAGGAGAACATCAGATGACCACAGGTTCACCAATGCAATTCATCCTTGCCGTTTCATAAGACTGATGTGCTGTCGTATTATGTTCCTGACAACCACTTTCACTTGCTGCTGCCACTGCCTACCATCTGGACCTTTCCAGGCCACATTTTTGTTTGAATGCATGACTACATCACCAGGAGTCAACTCTCCATTTGACACAGGATCCCACAAGTCAGCTGCCTCCGGGCACTGCACAGCCAGAGAGTTGCAGGCGCATACAGCCATGCCAGCTGGGAACGGGGAGCCAGTGTTGCTTCCTGTGCGACTATCTGGTGATGCCTGCCATCTGTGCACCAGGCCCAGCTTGCACTCGTCTTGCACGACCCAGTACACCTGCTTGTGCGAGCCCAGAGTGATCAGGTCAGGGTGCCAGCCAAGCCTCGAATTCGCTTCCCAGTCCCACTCAGCCAGCAGGTGTGGTGCTCCATCGCTGATGCTGGGCTGCCTTGGCTGGATGCGGCGGGGCTCACGGGCACACTGGGGGCATCCGGTGGCACGCATTCTTGTTCTGCTGGCCACAGCGGCGCTCCAGCTGTGCCCACAAAGGCCACACCTCCAGGCTGCTTGGGTGTTGCTGTTGACAGTGATGGTCTCTGGTGTCCTCTCCCCATTGGCCTCCCAGTCCCATTCTGCTGCCACTTCTGGGTGGTTGTGGGCCAGATCATTGCAGGGGCACACAGCTCTGCCTGCATCGTAGGGGCAGCCAGTGCCCCTTGAGCGACTGTTGACTGTGGCCTGCCACCTGTGCGGCTGCCCGGTCTTGCACACGCCGCTCCTCCACCAGACCTTTCGGCCGCTCTGAGGCGCGATGGTGATGTTGCCCAGGTGGGCGTTGGCTGCATGGTCCCACTCCTGTTGCAGGTGCGGAGCGAGTCTGCTGATGTTTGGGCCAGCCTGCTCCTCTGAGTTGCCTGCAAACACAGCAGATGTGGTGCTGCTGTGTGTGTGGCAGGGAGCGATCCTGGTTGTCTACTGCACTAGGTGGGCCTGCTTGCCTTGAGCTCTACTGGTTTGCCGCAGATGCATGGCCTTGCCCATTGTGGATTCCTGCTGGAGCCTCCTGTGCAGCTCGGGCAGCGTCGGTGTCAGGTGCCTCCTGCATGACCTTGACAGCACAGCTGGGGTCTGACAGTTCCAGCAGGGACGCGTGGCCTCAAGCATGTCAAGTTGCTGCAAGGAGGGCAGCATGCTTTCCAGGAGGGCAGCATGGAACCACAGCTGTGGGCCTCAAGACTCAAATCCATGCAGAGCCCACTAGAGTGCCTCTGGGCTCCTTTAATAAGGTGCTGCCTGTCAGGACAGGGGGGATACCTTGGCTGCAGCAGGGGCTCCATGTGTGACCACAGAGGCCACACCTCCATGCTGCCTTGATGTCGCTGCCTGGCTCCACAATTTCTGGCGCCACAACCTCTGGTATCTCTATCCCCAATGGCCGCTCAGTTGAAGTCTGCTGGGCAGTTGTGGGCCATCACAAGGGCAATTTGCTTTGCCAGGCAGCCGGTATTGGGCCAGACTGCCAAGTTTGGTTGCAGACACAGCATGTCGTGTTATCCATCGCTCCTGCCAACCAAGATGGGCCCAGTCTTGTGGAAAAACCCTTTTGCGGATGAGGCAGAGTGACGTGCTGCATAGTCAGGGCATGCATTGGCAGTATGGAAGGCAGAAGACATGTCATTGCACATCTCTGGTGGATGCGCCCCGCTCTGGCACAGACAACATCACAGTTCGAAATTCAAAGTGGGCAATCATACTAATGAGGTTACTTCGTCAACTTTGCTCGATGTCTTCTGACAGTGCCAACAACCACATCAACTCTCTGCTGCCACTGCCTGCCACTTGGCGCTTTCCAGTAGGCAACCTGACAAGACTGCACAGTGACATTGTCAGGGGTCATGCTCTGATTTGCCTGGTGGTCCCACATTATGGCTGTCTTCGGGCACTGCACAGCCAGAGAGTTGCAAGCACACACAGCATGGCCGGAGGGGAACGGGGAGCCAGCCTTCTTATTAGTTCGATCAGTTGGTGGTGCCTGCCATCTGTGCACCAGACCCAGCTCTGCACTCATCTAGCACGACCCACTGCACCTGCTTATCTGAGCCCAGAACAACATGGTCTGGGTGCCAGCCATGTGCCTCGTTGGCTTCCCAGTCCCAGTCAGCCAGCAGGTGTGGTGCTCCATTGCTGATGCTGGGCTGCCTTGTCTTGACACGGCGGGCCGCATGGGCACACTGGGGGCATCTGCTGGCACAGATTCTTGTTCTGCTGGCCACAGCGGCGCTCCATCTGAACCCACAGAGGCCACACCTCCAGGCTGCTTGGGTGTTGCTGCTGGCAGTGACAGTCTCTGGTGTCCTTTGCCCGTTGGCCTCCCTGTCCCACTGCGCTGCCACCTCTGGGTGGTTGTGGGCCAGGTTGTTGCAGGGGCACACGGCTCGCCCGCTATCGTAGGGACAGCCGGCGCCATCTGAGCGGTTGCTGACTGTTGCCTGCCACCTATGCGGCTGCCCGGTCTTGCACAAGCCGCTCCTCCACCAGGCCTTCCTGCAGCTATGGGGTGTGATGATGCTGCTGCCCAGGTGAGCGTTGGCTGCATGGTCCCACTCTTGCTGCAGGTGTGGAGCCAAGCGGTTGATGTCGGGGCCAGCCTGCTCCTTTGAGTTGCCTGCAAGCAGAGCATGTGCTGTGATGCTGTGCTGTGGCAACAACAGATGCTGAACGACAGAACTGTTGCAGAAGGCAGGTGTGGTTGCCCTGAGTGCTACTAATCTGTCTTTGCAAGGTGTTGCCTAGTGTGGCGGCATGGTGAAGCCTGTGTAGCTCTGGCAGCTTTGCTGCAAGCTGCTTCATGCAGGACAATAGCATCACGGCTGGGATCTGGCAACTTCAGAAGCCAGTCACTGGAATGCTTCAGTTGTTCAGTCTCTGATTGAGGATGGCAGCATGGAACCACAGCTGTGGACCCCTGACAAACTTTATGCACAGTCGATTGCGTGCTTGTGGCCCCTTCTGGTTCCGTGCTGACTGTTCACATCAGAAGGGCAGAGTGGCTGCAGGAGGGGATTCATGTAAGCCCACAGAGGCCACAATCTGATGCTGCCATGTCAGCTTTAGGGCAAGCTGCTCTGCCAAGCTTCAAGCCAGTAACTGCTGCTGTATATCCATTTGCAGACTGTCTTGAGCCACTTGTGCAGCAGCCTCGTCTTGCAGATGAGACTGGGTCCAGCAGCCCTTCTTCCCACTCTGAGATGTGATGGTGCTCCTGCCAGGTGGCCTGGTCCCACACCTGCTACTGGTGCAGGCCAGGCGGCTGGTATCAGGGCCGGTCCTCTGGTTCAGACTGCCCTATTTCGATTGCAGAAGAGGTCCATGCTGCCCCTGCTATGCTGAGTCAGGCGTGCAACACATAGCTGAGGTCTCAATGGCAGGCCTACCCTCAGCGAGGCTGCTGAGTGTCTCGCTATGGCCACACACCATGAGGTGTCAAGCAACACTTCTGCTCAGGCCACACAGGAGGCTTCACTGCAAACCTACAAGCATAGGCAGTTGAAAGACAGAAGACATGCTGTGCATGAAAAGGGATGCCCCCTGATTATGCACAGACAACACCGCATTAAAACCTGCTGAGATGATTGGGGCATGGCACCTGTGCTGATGAAGCTATGCTATGAAACTGAACCAGTGCACCTGCTTCTCTGAGCCCAGAGTTCTCTAACATGGTCTGAGTGCCAGCCATGTGCCTCATTGGCATCCCAGTCCCACTCAGCCAGCAGGTGTGGTGCTCCTTTACTGATGCTGGGCTGCCTTGTCTGGATGCGACTGGCTGCACGGGCACACTGGGGGCATTCAGTGGCTCGGACCTTTGTTCTGCTGAACACAGCGGCGCTCCACCTGTGCCCACAGAGGCCACACCTCCAGGCTGCTTTGATGTTGCTGCTTGCTGCCATGGTCTCT
The DNA here is from genome assembly GCA_963969365.1 of Asterochloris sp. CNOR1. Classification (NCBI taxonomy): domain Eukaryota; kingdom Viridiplantae; phylum Chlorophyta; class Trebouxiophyceae; order Trebouxiales; family Trebouxiaceae; genus Asterochloris; species Asterochloris sp. CNOR1. The sequence goes on from OZ017762.1 coordinate 148,478, forward strand.
GGCGTCCTTTCCCCATTGGTCTCCCAGTCCCATTCTGCTGCCACTTCTGAATGGTTGTGGGCCAGGTCGTCGCAGGGGCAAACTGCTTTGCCACTGTCATAAGGGCACTTGCTGCCATCTGAGCGATGGCTGATGGTTGCCTGCCACCTGTGCGGCTGCTCAGTCTTGCACATGCCGCTCCTCCACCAGGCCTTCCTGCAGCTGTGGATCCTCCCCAGGTGGGCATCGGCCGCATAGTCCCAATCCTGTTGCAGGGGCAGAGCCAGTGTGCTGATGTGAGGGCCAGCCGCTATCCAGACTTGTCTGCAGACAAAGTGGCCTGCACAAAGCCTCAGAGGGGTCCATGCGGCAGCACTTTGACCTCTGGTAAGATCAAATTCCATCGACGCAGTAAGAGCGTCTGCCAGTGCCTGACCCCATTCTGTGTGCTGACCCCCCCTCCTTGGGTTTACATGCGAGCAAGTTGTCTGTCTCGTTGGAACAACAACTTGGAAATGAATGGCTTGCATGCTGGGGCGGAGGCATGCTACATGTCTTCCATGTCAGCAAGATAAAATGGTCTTTAATGATCACCGGAAAATAGAGAGTTGGAAGCTGATACTGAACCTTCCAGCTGGAATCCCGGCAGATCGTTCAACTCCGATTTTCAGCTCACAAACAAAGCATGAGACACCTTGCTCTTGTAGCAATTCTGGCCTTTGCCATGGCGCGAGGCAGACTTGTACGAGCTGAAAGTCTGGATTCGTTCAACAAGGTGGCCATCTGCGCCCCTGTGAATGCCAAGATCACCCCAGGCAGCGGCTACAGCTACCAGCTGGACGCAGATGACGATGTGAAGGCCGCTCTCAAGTTCACAGTGTCAGGAGGAACCCTCTCAGTGGAGACAGGCGCAGACTTCACAGCCCAACAGCCTGTCAAGCTCACCGTTGAGCTGCCTGCTGACCAGCTGACAGGCGTGGACACCCGGACCTCAGATGTGCTGGTCACTGAAGGGTTCAGCAGCAGCTCAGATCTCATCGTGGCCAATGCTGGCACCGGCAAGGTCGTCCTGCAGGGAGCCAGGGCAGGGTCCCTTGCCATTCAGGCCTCGGGGTAAGTGACAGCTTCCATCTGACACGGCACTGACGGTGCTTAGATGCCTGGCTCTGGCCTGTCCCAGGTCTCGTCGGAGGAGTGCTGCCCATGCGCTGACGTCCTGAACTGCCCTTGAGACTGGCTGCCGGGCTGGCAGCTCTTGGACTCCTGAGTCTGCTGCTGAAAGCTGTGAACTGGTTGGCGCCATTTTGCATGGCACAGGTACCACGGCATAGGGGCTGCTGGTGTTGAGGCCATGGGGGTGCCAGGGAGGCTGGCTGCCCCATTTGGCAACATGTGCATGCTGCAGATGCCCGGTGAAGTGCAGCTGCCTGATATGGGCCTCATCCCATAAAGTGCTCCCCTGCATCTTGCCTCGTGCTGTGGTGCCCAGCTCTGCCCAGGCAGCCCCTCCAGGCAGCATGACTAGGCTGCAGAAACAGGGGGAGGCCGCAGTGCCGTGAGCAGGTGCCGCAGGCCGCGAGGCACGCGGCTGCCAGCAGCTGCTCACACACCTGACTTCCAACAAGACTGGCTGTGCTGCCTGCAATTCTGTCTGCAGTCTGGCGCTGTCTAGCCCCTGTTGCGCATGCAGCTTCCATTGAGACACCTGGCAGCACCTTTGGCATGCTTTGGTGTGTTGCAATACCCTCCATGTGACTGGCAGGGTGTGGACGCTGAGGCAGCAGTTTCCCAGTTTGCATTCCTGCATCTTGCTGCCAAGCGCTATGGTGGTGCTGATGGCGACAGCTTCCGCTCTGTGGGCATCTTCTGGCTGTTTGCTGCATGGAGGATGCTCTGCTGGCTGCAGGACTGGCAGCGTGTTGCCCAAGACCACAAGCCTTGGCCAAAAGGCCATCTGGGATAGGACTGACACCCGGAAAAGACCTTTGTCTGCCACATTTTGTGATTTGCAGGATCGGCACAGCTGTGGCTGATGGCAGTGGCTTGAACGCTGTGGGCTGCCTGCCTGTCCCAAAGAGGCTGCTTTGCTGGCTGAAGGAGAGCTGGCTTGGTGCAGGGAGGCACTGCGGCGCCTGGCAGCAGAGGTCTTGGCCATAGGGTCCACCACATACAGTGTATGGGGGAAGAACAAGAAACTTCAGCTGCCTCACTTTGCGGCTGCAGGACAGGCTCGGTGGTGGCTGACGGCGGTAGCTTTGGAGCTGTGGACCTGACATCCTCAGGTGTCAACAAGGTCTACCTGAAGGGCGACATGAGCAGCGTCACAGTCCACCTGTCAGGTGAACAGCACTGCTTTTGAGGCAAGCGAAGACAGTGGCCAGCTGCAAGACTGGCAGGGCTGGGTTTGGCAATGTTTCCCTGACCTGTCCCATTTCTCTGGGCCCCTCCTTCTCCCAGAGTCCTGCTGTGGGACTCATGCTCACCTCAGTTTGCTGCACCACAGTGCACCGGCCAGGCTGGCTGAGCCTATCACAGAAACCCTGTTGCTCCCTGGAATGGCTGTGTTGCTTCAGCCAGGTTTGACGCAGCTGATGCACGCGATGCACTGAAATCTCAACATAGCAAAAATGTTAATTAATTAATTGAGAAGGAGTGACTCATCTCCTTGCCTGCTTTATGAGTTGCCGGCTGCTGTACAAGCCTTGGACTGCTTGCTCATGCAGTGCTATATCATATACTGGGTGTGACAGGGCCTGCACACACAGTGTGCAACCATGCATGGCTGCCTCGGCCATCTGCAGGGAGCTGGAGCATGCTGCAGCATGTCATGCACGCTCAGCTCCGTTTGCTAGGTCATTCCCAACAACAATTGACTCACAAATGACTGGCTGTGGGTCTGTCTTGGCTGCAGGCATCTCTGAGGCCCACTTGGACCCCACGAATGGTGAGCTCTTGCTGCCAAGTTGTAAGCTAGCGACCCTCATGCTGGCGCATTCCATGGCTGGCAGAAGGACTCCTCAGCCTGCTCCTGAAGTACAAATGTCAGAAAAAGCACTGCAGCTTGTGCTGCTGTGCATTCTGCAGCTCCACAACTGTCGCACCTGCCTGGCCCCCAACAGGGCAATGTGACGCCTGCACATGCTCAACATGTTGCGCTCGCATTGTGCACCCCAGCCTTGCTCGTGTACGCTCTCTGCTTGCATCTAGCAGTGTCTCCAGTGTCCTCACACACTGCCATGCCTAATGGCCTGCGCCTGGGAGAGCTGGCTGCCATGGCCTGCCTGCACAGCTTACAGGAACTTGCACTTCTTAGCGTCTGCCACTCTGCCTAGCCTCACAGACCCCTCAGTTGGACTGCCAGCTCATGCAACCCGCTGCTTCCTCTGGACAGCAGGGTGCATGTGGTTGAGATGCCGCCTTTCATGTCCTGAAGCGGCACCTTGCCGCCACCCTGCCCCCTGTGCCTGCCCGCAGACGCCTGATACAACGCTGCACTCATGCTGTGCTGCACCAATGCGTCAACCTCCGCCCTGTGCCTGCCTGCAGGTGCCTGCCACACCAATGTCCTTGTGCTGTGCTGCACCACTGTGCCTCACTGTTCCTGCTGTGCCTTCCTGCAGACGCTGCTCCCATTAGCGGCAGCACCACGGGCATCAGCAAGATCCTGTACACGCGCGGGCAATGCAACCTTGGGGTGAGTGCTTTGGCTTAGTGGATCTGCAGAGGCCAGCTTACAGCTTGCAGGCTGACCGATTTGCCACATGCTCCTTTGCAGCTCCTTCGCCTGTGCTTGCAGATTGCGGCAGTGAACTGGATGACATTGCCCACAGGTTTGGGCGCTAGCTTCTTTCAGCAAGCAGAGACTGCGCGCATATGCCTGACTATCGACAACCGGGCTCATGTCCACCTTACGTTGTAGACAGCTTGTGCTAGGTGCACCAAGCTGCAGGCGCATAGTGCCTGTCTGTCATGACATGGCATGCCAGACTGCAGCAAGGCCCCTGCTATTCACCAGCATTCAGGCCAGCTGCATCAACTGACAGTACACCATGCCCCCGACTGACAGTGCACTCGCCTGCCTGTGACTGGCTGCAGTGTCATGCCCGCTGCTCGAGGTGCAGGCAGCCACAGCTGGGGCGGCGGCGGCGGCGGCACTGCCGGCAGGGGCTGGTCCACCCTTCCAGCAGCTCTTGCAAGCATCTGACGCACCAAACTCCTGTGCCTGCAGGGCTCTGGGATGCCAGGCTTCCCCGGGCTGGCTGCCGTGGCCGGCATGTCCTTCGGCAACCCCTGCAAGCGCGTCGCCAGCATTGCCCTGCCCGAGACCAGCCTCAAGTGGACTGCGGGCATCAAGGTCAAGGGCGTGTTCTCCTGCTCAGGTCAGCAGCATGCTGGCAAGAAGTTTGACAGTGTGCTGGGTGCTTCTGCTGTTTTGCCAGACGGCAGCCGGCCCTGTGAGTGGTAATGAAAGGGCACACAACATCCCATTTCAAGGTGAGATCCTGCTAGCCTCAGCCAGCACCTGCTGCAACTCGCAGGCCTCCTGCAGAGCGTACACCTCCTGTCGCCGTCCTGTCGGTGGGGATGAGGGCACACAACATCCTGAACCCTGGCCAGACCCTGATGTGCTTTTCTGGCACAGCCCCACCATCTGTGCACGTGCAGGCGTCACTGGTGCTTGTCACCACAGGCCTGAGTCAGCTCAACAGCAGTCAGTGGGCTGCACTTGCACACGCAGCGACACATACTGGAGCCCACCCACCACAGTCTTCTTCCTCTGCCTGTGTGCAGGGGGCACTGGCGCCTCAGCTAGTACCAGCGGCAACGGGCAGGCCTCTGCCACAGCCTTCAGTAGTGGGGGCAGCGGTGGCAGCTCTTCGTTCAGCTCGTCTGCAAATGGCGGCAACGTGTACACCTCAGGTAGGCTGGCACCCCTGCTTTCTGCCAGTCTGTGTGGCAGGCATGTTCTTCTGCCACTGAGGTAATGTATGGCTGCTGCAGAGCTGTTGACAAGCTGTGCTGCCTGCCAATTTCCTGCAACACCCTGCTCTTCTGTCATCTGCAGCTGCACCTCTCATGGCCCAATGCACAGCAGCTAAGGCTGTGTGCTGCGCATGCGCGACTGCTTTTCCTGACCAGGCATTGAGCGTCTTGCAGTGACATTGGGAACTCGATATGCCCTCCATGCTGCTGTGCAGCGAGCTGCCACACAGATGTATTGTGGGCAAGCAATGTGACTACTTGCAGCCGCTTCAATCTTGCTCCTCATGCTGTAGGTGGCAGCGTGAGCAATGCTGGCAGCGGCGGCAATGTGGTCAGTGGCAGTGGAGGCAACACCATTGAGAGGCTGAGCACCTCTGACCTGCCTGACGCGGCGCTCAGAATGACAGAGTGAGACACGCCGATTCAGAAAATGTCCTGCTGTACCTCTCTGTCTGGCCCTCTCAAGCTGTGGCGATGTGTCATGTGTTTGTCCCTCCATGAAAGTTAACGATGTCATGAGCCCTCAGATGTGTGATTGTTGTCTTGTATAACTGCTGTAAGCAGTCTGCTGTTGCTGCACATGTGAGATGTCGTCCAGCCTTCACCCTCACTGTAACGTCATGCACAATCCTGAGGTGGGATGCCAGGCCTGATGTGGTGACCATGGGATATCCCATCGATGTTAGACTTTGCATGCCTGGGCAATTGGGGCCGCACTAATACTGCCGATTGTTGCCGCCAGCTGGCCATCTGCAGATGGCATGCATACACTAGCCAAGGTGGCAGCCTGCCTCTGTTGTTGACCAGCGTCCAAAGTTGAGCATGTCTTCAAGGACTTGCAATTTGTTGAGTCTTCGTGCACACGTGTTTGTGGCAGACATGCCTTGCCGCTGCAGGCAATGGCAAAGTGGCTTGAGCTGTTGCCTGCTGCAGGTACCTTCACTGTACGTAACAGAGCCCCAATATGCTGTACACTTGAGAGTCAGGTGCATGTTGGCTTCCTGAGATGCTGGCTTTGGCAGCCAAGCTGGCTCTGGCTGGGCTCAGCCTGAAGCTCCAGCCTTGTGGTTGGGCTCATGAAATGAGAGGTACAGCTGCCCCAGCATTTCCTCTGTCCGGTACAGAGACAAAAGAGCGTCAAGGCCCTCCAGCCAAGATGTGCAATTTGGCAGAACAATTGTGTCTCTCATGTTCTCCAGGGCGTTTGACAGCTTCGCAGGCATAGCCTGTGCCCCCATTGCATTGCCCTCGACATGGCTTCTCAAGTTCAATCTCGCACCTAAGATTGGCTATACGACGCATTTTGGCTCGCATTACAATCATTCCCCAGCTGTCTCTTGGACAGAGAGATGCGATCCAATGCCACGTAGAGCAGATCGGTGTAGCCGGCATTCCTGCATTGCTGCCTCGTACACCCATAACGGGTACCCACTCGTGACTGCTCCATGTGACTCCATGCTGACGGGGTCAGAGTCAGCAACCACGAGCAGTTCAGCCCATAGGTGTGCAACAAGGACCCATGGCTCCACCACTCTTTGCGCATCAGTGCTCGGGGATCGGGGCAAGGGGCCAATCTTGCAAGAATCTGCACGTACACTACCTGGTCTGCAAGGCCTTCCATGGCCCACCCCTTAGGTGAGATCTGAGCTGCATAGGGGTCCTTGTAGCACATGTTCATGTATGCATTGTCAGCACTGCAATCTACATCTGCATTGCAGCAGCTCAAGGGCACAGACACATCAGCTCAGCCCTTGCACGACAGACCCCATTCTACACGCATGACTGCACAGGGCAATTGTCAGGGCCCCATCACACCCTCTTGCGGCGTGACCCAGCACAGGTTGTCCTTGTTGTTGACATGGCTGATAAGGTTGCGGCAACCGCCGCAAGCGCATCAGGTTTGACAACAACATGAACTATCTGTGGTGAACCACCCTCACTGTCATCAAACCAGACTGGATACATGCTCTGGTTAGCCTGTTGTTGTGAACAGAGCAGCGCTGCTCTGAATAGAGCAACGGCGCAATTAAAGCAGACATCAAGCCTGATGAGGTGACAATGAGGCGTCGGCAGTCGTCGTCACGTGTAAAGAGTTGGATGGCTGGCTTGACATCAAGCACATGAGCTCTGGTGGGAGGAGATTTTGAAAATGGCATCAGCAGCGTACGCTGCATGAAAACCGCAGCTCTCGGGCACTCTGCCATGCAATGCTCTGAAAGCTGACTCTCCCCTGCTGGGAGGTCTGCTCTTGGGGGCACCTGAGCAGCTCGCGTCCCTGCTGCCTTTCCCAGTGTCTGTAATGACCCCCTGTCCTTCCTGGGGCCTGCGCCAGACCAGAGGGTACCGCAGGGCATGGCAGAGGGTGGTTGTCTTGGAGCAGAGCCTAGCGTAGGGCATCTCAGAGGGTGACTGGATGCCAGCTCACTGCGAGCTGGTATGGAGTTGTCTTCTGCGATGCCCTACTCTAGGCTGTGCTCCAAGACGTCCACCCTCTGCCATGCCCTGCCCTACCTTCTGCTCCAGCTCAGGCCTCAGTAAGTCCAGTGTGTCCTCTCGCGGACACAGCCCTCAACCCACTGGTTGTGGTGGAAGTCCCCCCACCCTCTCACCCTGTGCAGGTCAGTGTGCCACCTGGTGCTGAATCATCCTAATGCGGCTTGATCAGACCAGATCTCTGCTAGACCACTACTGTGTCATAGTATGGTAACTGGCCAGCTGCCAATAGGACGGAGAGATGCGACGCAGCAAGCACGTAAAGGGTAACGTCTGCGCGGTAGCAGCTGCCACCTGCACTGCAGGCCACAGCACCCCAGATTACACAGAGCTGGCAGCAGGAGGCCCAAGTTTCCAAATGCAGGCTGCTGGCCACCAGCAGCTGCCCAGACTCTGGAGAGCATGTGTGGCTCCCTCAACGCAGTCCGGCATGAGCTGAGCTGGAGGCAGGAGAGTGTGACGCCTCAGCGGCACACAAGGTGTGACAAGGCTGCGTTGCGCTTCTGCTTGGAGCACCAGCGTGCCTCGCATGCCTCTGCAGCAGAAGGTGGCCTCTGACCCCGGGTCCCTATCAGCACAGGTGTGCCTTGTCAGCACTGCGCCCTGCATGTGACAGCTCAAGGGCACACAACTACCAGCTCACTGCTTGCTCAACAAGCTCAGTTGTGCACAGCATGACTGCACAGGGCAAGTGTCCAGGCCCCACCACAACCTCATGAGGAAGTGGCCCACCACGGACTGTCTTCAACAAGGTCAGACTGGATGCGGTTGCGGTGGTTGCCACAACCTTGTGGCGACCACTGCATCCGCAGCAGGTGCAACAACCACAAGGACAATATGTGCTGGACCACGCCCTTACTGTCAACTCACCAGGCTGGATTCATGCTCTGGTTATACCTTTGCTCTGAACAGCACAGAGCAGTACTGCTCTGAACAGAGCACAGGCTCAATCAAAGCAGACATTCAGCCTGATGAGGTGACGGTGAGGGGTCAGCACCCAGCCCTGCATGAAGAGTCAGCTGTCCCGCTTGCAACAGATCACAGGAGTTCTGGTGGGAGGTGAGCGGAAGAACAGGGCATCAGCAGTGTACTCTGCATGAAAATCTGCAGCTCTAGGACACTCTGCCCTGCAATGCTCTCATAGCTGGGCTTCACCCTGTCCTGCTGAAGGTCTGTTATCAGGGGCAAGTGAGCAGCAAAGGAGTACTGGCAGTCTGCATGTGTGAAGAGCGGGTTAGCAGCAGGAAGGCACTGGCTGTCTCTGCATTTGGAGAGCATGCTCGCGCACCACATAGCATAGGACATAGGCAGTCTGTTTGCCTGGAGCTCCATTTGCTCTCGAGAGCAAATGGGCAGCAAAAGGGCGCTGGCCGCCTGCTTGGGTGGTGTGCAACATGGCCTGCATGTATTGTTGACCCTACCCAGGGATGCAGGCTGCACGACCGTGTGGCGCAGCGGCTCTACATCCTTGACAGAAGTGGCTGAGCATGATGGTGCCACTGCTGAAGCAAGATGGCGCTGCTGCTTGTGGAGGTGTAGCGTCGAGCAAGCTTGCTGCAGGGTGCGCAAGAACTCCACCATTGTCACAGGCTGCGCCCCTGTGTTGGCAGTGGCTCTGCACCCTTGCCCAGAGTGGCTGAGCATGATGGTAGTCACCCACCGCATTCGGCAACTTTACTTTTAAGTGGCCGGCATTGGATCACCAGGCCTGGGCGCTGTTCCTGAGCACCAGCTGCGTGAGCAGGTTGTCAGCCTCGGGACCTGCTGAAGGGTGGCCCTCCACCAAGCACTGGACTCCCAGACCTGGAAGCATGGCACCCTGGCCAGGAGCTACATTGCCAGCCATCTAGGTTCGAAGGGCGACACTCTGACTTCTGCTGTCTGCGTGTGGGGCTGCTGCAGAACCAGTGCGGCTGAGCGACGCAGAGAATCAGCTCTAGAGACCCAAGCATGAGCTCTTCAGCTGACGGGCTTCTGAGCACCTGCATCAGACTGACCCAGCCAGCTTCAGGCATCTCTGCTTACGTGCCTGGAGATGACAGGCCCAACAAATCAAGACCCTTTTCTTGATGACTCTGCCTTGTGTCCAATGCAGAAGCAGCAGCGTCTCGGAGAAGGCAATGAGTGCACTGCCTCCTCCAGACAGCTGCCGCTTCTGTAGCGGACAGAAGGCAGAGCAGAGGCGGATGGACGAGCTGCTGTCAGCTAGTGAGATGTGGGCAGCTTTGGCTCTGCGCTCAGTCTACATTCTTGTTGCAGACACCCTGGTCAGCACTGCTGTGTATCGTCTGGCTGCTGCCCTCAGGCAGGCTCATTTGCATGCCTAGGCAGCCGCACATCGCTGCAGTGGCTTCAGTCCTGCCCTGCAAACCCCTGCAGCTGTTGCAGTTTGTGTTGCGCCAGGCTGATGCTGACAATGCCTTGCTGCAGTGATGTGGACAAATCGCCTGCTAAGCAGCACAGGGTGGGTCCCGCAGGGGCAGGGCAGGGGCCAGCAAGAGCAGCATTGGGCAGCTGCCCATTGCTGCATCAGCTGCACCTGGCTCAAGGCCAGCTGCAGCCGGCAGGGCCGGCTGCCCAGGATCTGGCACTGCAGGGGCGGGTGAGCTGCTGATATCATCCAGCCGCACACAAGAGGCCTCCTGCTGCAACAGCCTCTTCCTCAAGCTGCTGGACAACCCTTATTGCCAACCTGACCTCGTGCGTGGATGGCTAGTCAGCAGCCCATCATGAGTCTGCAGACGCATATGTCCTGTGAGAACAGCTGTTGCCTTCAGTGCCGGGCAGGCAACAGCCAGCCCCAAGACTGGAGGTAGACCAGTCAGGGCTGCCCCTGATGTGGCGCAATATGCTGTGGCAGTTGAGTCCTGGGAATCACGGCTGAGGAAGTGCCAGATGGACCCACAGACAGGAGCAGCTGCCCTGTCGGTCCTCTCGTCTTCCTCCCCCACTGCAGGTGTGTGCCACTGCAGTGACATCCAACTGCAACGTTGGGGCCAACAGGTGACAGGTACATCAGAGCATCTGCATCAGTCTGTGGGGCCCAGCGCTGCGCCCATCGACCCATGCTTTTTTGACGTGGGAACCACTGGTAAGGTGCTGCTCTGCCAGCCTCACAGTGAGCCCTCACAGCAAGCACATCTGCTTGCCGATGAGCTTGCGCTTTGAGCTTAGCTCAGTTGTACAGCTCGCAATGCCCAAGATGCAGCAATGTCATGCTGCAGGAGCATGACCACCCCCAGTGCTGAGCTGCTGCCCACGCTACGCTCTGGCCCCACCTGTTGTCTGGCCGACGCTTCACAACCCATGTCTCTCTCTTGGTGTTGTTGACCTTCACCACCACATCAGGGCCCTGATGCTGTGTCAGGTGGAGATGCAACCACACCTTGTGGGTGGCGTGTGTTGTGAAGCATCCGCCACCCAACAGGTGGGGCCGCCACTCTGCAACAGCCTGTGCTGGCGCTAAGGTCAGGTGTTAGCAGCTTCCAAGGGTGTTATGCAGCAGAACGCTTTTGCAGTTAGGCCGCTCCTGTGGTCCTGGTCAGGAGGGTCCCTGCTGACTACCAAGGAGGCCAAGTAAGCTCACCATGCTCGATTGCTGTCGCGGAACTCTTTGGGGTGGGCTGCTTAACATGATCTGGGCCTGCTTGCAAGGGTGTACGGAGGTGGGGCAGTCCTTGACCTGACTGCTGCTCAGCACCACCCAGAGGGGCAGTCCTTGCTACTCAAGCGGGGTTTTTTCAGCTCACCAACATACAGCTGGGTGCATCCATGCCCTGCCCCTGCAGGTGCCTCAAGGTCCTCATGCTGGCTGCTGCACAGGGGTGCCCAGAGAAGGACTCTTCCCTGCTTCAGTTCACAACTGCCACCTCTCCAAGAGGTGGCCACAATGGACTTGGGGCTGTCCGTGCAGGTAGCTCAAGGTGGGGCACCCACTGTCCTGGCTGCTTAGCACTGCCCAGAGGAGCTGTCCCCCGAGCCGGAACCCTAGACAGCCCTGATGCAAACCGACAGGGCTTTGGGGCAGCCCTGGGGTGCGCTCAGTGGGCCCAGTGGCTCTGGCAGAGGCGCAGCAGTGCCATCCAGTGCCTGCCCATCCAGACCTGACCCCCCTGATCGCCTCTTGTGCCGCCTCCGTCAAGGCTGGGCGTCCCTTGCCTGCAGTGGTGCCGCCTGCCTGCAGCGCTGAGTATTGACGGCGGCAACATGAGAGGCGTTGGGCTGTCAGGCTGCAAGGGGCAGGCGCTGGATGGCACCGTAGGGACCTATGGTGGGCTTGAAGGTGAGCAGTTAGGGGACGCTGCTCAGGCGGCAGCTGGCCTTGAGCTGCAATTGCCATGTCAGGCTGCAGTGTGGCGTGTCTCAGGCCTGAGCGTGGCCCTGCCGCTGCCTGAGCTGCCTCCTCGTCGAGGGCTGCTGCCATCAATCTGGCTTTGCACAACATGGCAAGTCAGGTGTTCATTCACTTGTTTGCTAACAGACATCGTCAGCAACCAGTGATTGAGCTCCTACTCGCCATGCTGCGCGAAGCCAGATCTGCAGCAGCAGCTTGGGACAAAGTCAGGCCAGCCATCCACCTCAAATGAAGACAGACCAGCCAGGGCTGCCCCTTCTGCGCCGCAACACAGTGTGGCAGCAGATTCCAGGGATTCACAGCTGAGAGAGTGCCAGGTGGACACACAGACCACAGCAGCTGCTCTGTCAGGCCTCTCGGCACACCTCCCCACCACTACGTCCCATTGACACATCATCATTGACCTGGAAACCACTAGTGAAGTGGTTTAGATGTCGGCGATGATGGGTTGCTGGGGCCCAGTGCTGGTGAGGTGCTGCTGCGCCAGCCTCACAATGAGCCTAACAGCAAGCATCTGGCAGTGTGGCATTTGTTGGGCACGACCAGCTTGGTAGGTCTCTAATTACTGCACTGGTCTGGCCTGACCTATACATGGCCCTGCCAGCATGCTGGGGCTTGCTTTGCCAGTCTAAACTCCTGAGAGTGATCATGCGCACCGGACGCTCTGCGGGAGCACCGCAAGTAGCAGTCTGCTGCATGTGTCTCCAGGCCATCTGGACCAAAGCAGTCAGGACTCTGTTCCCAGATGTGCGTTTGCAAGGACAGTTGTGTCCAACCATGCCTGGGTCTGCTGCCATACCTTACCCTCCCTGCAGGATCACTGAAGAAAGCAGGCCGCATTCTGGAGACTGCAGCTGTACAGTGCAGCTGCAGTCTCAATGATGCGGTCTGTTTTGTACAGTGGTCCTGCTGCCATACCTCTCGCTGGGCTGCATGCGTCTTCTGACACTGGGGATGCCTCTGGGATTTGTCAACCCCTGCCCACAGTGAAGGTGATTTAGACCTGCTGTGCGCACAGAGTTCTGGAACGAGCCTGGCCTCCAGTGGGATGGCGTTGCGGGTGGGGCCAGGCGATGGCCCTCAGCTGTGGTGCCCTGTGCGGGACCTTCCCAGGAGGCTGCCAACACAGGAGCTCTTAGCGACAGCGTGGGGCGCTCCAAGAGGCAGAACCTCAGGCAGGGCAAGGTGGGCTGGTGCCTCCCACGGCATGGCATGTAAGGCTGCTGCAGTACCTGGCCAGGGCAGCTGATCAACACAGAAGGCTGGCACAGTGGGCTGTGCTCCCCAGAGAATCCAGCCCCATGTCCCTGAACCTCTGAAGGCGGTGGCCCGCTCTCAGGCGGCAAAGAGAGGGCCAGGATGCCTGAGGGTGCTGTTGGGTCTTTGCTCTGTTGCTCTGTACAGTGGAGTGTGGGGAACTCTTCCATTATGGCGTGCACTTGCAAAGGCTTGTGAGCTAGGGTGACCTGTGCTGCCGTCCTGCACAGATTGGGCGATCTGGGACAGCAGAGGCTCAGCTGTCAGCTTGAAGAGGGTTGCCAGCCATGAGCAGCTGCACTGCAAGCCCTTGCTGAGGCGTTGACACTCTCCGGCGCTGTCTGTGGGTGTCGCGAAGTTGTTGGCTCAACTGCCTTAGGGAGGGACTGCCACTATACCTGCTGCTGTGCTGTGAGAGGCACTGATTGCTCAGACTCAAGGAGGTGTCCTTCATGATGTCATACCTCTCCCCCTGCCTGCAGGTGCGCAAGGACATGCGCCTCAGTGGCTTCAATAGGCCTCTTGACTGCGAGCAGCACTTCCAGCGTGCCATCTGGAAGCTTCACCATAGCGTGGTGGTGGGCAAGCTTGCACTTCGCACACTGGACTTGCTGCTTGGGATCACGGGGGGCACGCAGATGCCAACTAAGGCGCAGATGCTTGCACAGGTGCCCACGCAAGAGGCAGCTGACCCTCCTGCACATGGAAGGCACCTTGGCACCCCATGTTGCCTGCCACTTTCTGGCAGGTGCCACAGCTGCCAGCTGAGGGGACCTGCCAGAGCTTGGTCTTCACCATTGTGCGCTAGGGTGCCTTCCTGAAGGCGCTGCTCTCTCTGGGTTCAGCAGGAGGTGCGCCGCAGCCTCTGCGCTCAAGGTGCAGACGGGAGGCGTCCCGGCTGTGCACGCCTCAAGCCCCACGCTGGCAGGTCTCTCAGCTGAGGGGCCTGCCAGAGGGTGGCCTGCTGCATGCCGGGCCAGAATGCCTTCCTGAAGACTGTCCAGCACTCTGGCCTGTTGCCATGTTGTGTGAGTCACTGCCTTCAGGCACTGCTCTCTCTGGGTTGAGCATGAGGTGCGCCCCCTCCCTTGTGCACGAGATGCATTCCAGACCTGCTGCTTGCGGCCATGCACCCTTAGGGTGCTGGCTGTCTTGCTGTACAAGATCGAGTAACATTTGGTGCAGCAACCACCAAACGTGATCTTAGCAGCTGAACCATGACATCCAGCCACAGCAGGTCTGTGCCACCGGCAAAGGGTCTGGTGTTGGTCTGCAGGGGCTTGTGCCCCTGCTGCTCTTCCCAGGGTCTGCAATGCCCTGTGCCTGCAACGCTACCCTCTGCTCTAGCACAGGCCCCAGGCAAACATCCCTGTGCTGGTCCGCCAGCAATGGCTGCGGCCTCGGCGCCTCCCTCACACCATGCCCTCGCCCTGGCTGCAGACAGGTCGCCCTTGGTGTTGGTGTCGCCCTTGGTGTGCAGCCTGTGTCCAATCCTGCTGCCCGAGTGGCCACATCCCCGTGCTGGTCACCCACAAACGACTGCACCTTTGACTTGCCCGCAGCAATGTGTCCAGGTAGCACCACCGCGGAGGCACCTCCAGGCCCACTCTCCAGAACTCTTGTTTTGTAGAGTGGACTTGGGGTTTTTCTGCAGTGGCCCTACCTGAACTCAGTGCAGCTGGCATGCCACTGCTGGTGCAGGTGCAACAATACGCTGGTGAGCAACTGCAGCCCTGGTGGCACCTGACTGTGCAGGTTGCACTGCTTGCCGGCATGCTCGGGGCTGGTGGGTTATGTCATCATGCCATTTCAGCTATAGAGCGGAACCAGTGCTTTGTACGGCCCTCCATTGTGCAGCCTGCAGCTGATTGGCACGTCTGCGGCATGCAAGGCCATCTGGCTGTTTGATAGCGCCCCCTTTTGGATGCAATTGGCTGTGCAGGATGCAGCCTGCATGCTGGCATGCAGTGCTTAGGGTGGTGGGGCAACCTGGCAGATGACGTGCGCCGTGGGGCTGCAACGTGTCATGACACTGGTCAGTCAGCATGCATGCATGCATGCAGCGTGCTCCAGGCCGTGCTTGCACACAGCACTGTGGCAAGCCTAGCCTACAATGGGATGGCGCTGCAGGGTGAGGGCTGGCCATGGCCCTGACTTGGACGCTTCCTGCACCAAAGCACTGCTGCAGTGGGCTTGCTTGCCCTCTGATGCACAGGTGCACCGGCCAGCCACTCCAATGAAGTGTGAGGACGCCAACATTGTCAGGGGCGTAGAGGTGAGGCTCCACATGTCAATCAGGTCTGCAGCTTGAGCATCCTGTTCTCAAGGATTCAGCTGAACCTCAGGGTAAGTCCACAGCCTTCCTCTGGGTGGCAAGATGCCATTGTTGATGTCTGCGCATTCCTTTTTGGCAGAGGGGGTCCAACGGTCACGTTAGTTTGCAGCAGCGCACGCAGCATGTGGCATGGCCTGCCCCTGCTGCCTTTGGCCCCATGAACAATCACACTGAAGCTTCATGGTCAAAGATAGAGTTTGCTTCATAGGGCTGACCAAACAACTGCCAAGCATGAGCAGATCTGCTTGCCTATGAGCTTGCACTTTGAGATGAGCTCAGTTGTACAGCTTGCAATGCCCAACGTGCAGCAATGTCATGCCGCAGGAGCATAACCACTCCCATCGCTGAGCTGCTGCCCACGCTACGCTTTGGTCCCACCTGTTGTCTGGCCCCACCTGTTGCTTCACAACCCACTCCTCTCTCCTTGTGTTGTTACATCATCATCTGACAGCATCCAGGATGCTGTGTCAGGTGAAGATGCAACCACACCTTGTGGGTGGCATGTGTTGTGAAGCATCCGCCACCCATCAGGTAGGGCCGCCATTCTGCAACAGCCTGTGCTGGCGCTCAGGTTACGTATGAGCAGCTTCCAAGGGTGTTATGCAGCAGAACGCTTCTGCAGTCGTGCCTTGCACAAGCGTTGCCAGAACCCCAGACTACAGCCTCGTGAAGCAACAAATGGCCCCTGCACTGTGCACCATCATGCCCCCAGCTGCCACCCTCTGGCCTGGCCTGCCCTGCTGGTTCCTGCTGCTCCTCACCAGCAATGCAGCAGGGAAGGGATCTGTCTGTGGCAGAATACAAGACTGGGAGCTGGAGGCCCAGATCTCCACATGCAAACTGCTGGCCACCAGCAGCTGCTCAGACTCTGGTGAGCAAGTTTGCTTCTCTGAGCGCATTCAGGCCTAAGCTGGGCTGGAGGCGGGGAGCAGGTGACACCTCAGTGGCACACAAGGCATGACAAGGCTGCGTTGCATTTTGGCTGGAGCATCAGCATGCCTCGCATGCCTCTGCAGCAGAAGGCGGCCCCTGACCAGAGGCTACCTGCCCTGCAGGCTCAGCCCAGTCCGCCATGGCAGGGCGTGAGGCCTGTCACTCAGGGCAAGCTGCGCAACACCCTCCTCAGCAGATGCACTCACCTGGGGTTAGGCCATCGAAGGCCTTGCACACCAGTATGTGAACGCACAGATCCTTCGCCTTGACCCCCGTGCACTGGTATCAGTTCTCTGGGATCAAATTCATGGACCTGTGCGTTCACCTGGTCTTCAAGGCCTTCAATGACACCATTCCCAGGTGACATCTCAGCTGCACTGGGGGCCTTGTAGCACAGGTGTGCCTCGTCAGCACAACAGGCTGCATGCAGCAGCTCAAGGGCACAGACACATCAGCTGGCCCACCACAGATTGCTCTTGTGATTAATTTGATCTGACACCGCTGCAATGGTTGCCACAATCTTGTGGCGCCCACTGCAACTGCATCAAGTCCGACAACAACAAGGACACTCTGTGAAGGCCCAGTCCCTCACTGTCAATCTGACAGACTGGATATCTGCGTTGGTTGCGCTTCCTTTTTGAGCAGAGCAGTGCTGCTCTGAACATAACTGAGGTCCAAGCAAAGCAGCTTGACTGCAGTGGCAGCCTGCCCGGCTTGTGTTGGATGCTGCATGAGACTTTGCCCTACATGGGAAGCGACAGGTCTGGCCAGGGCAGCTCTCGCTACTGCGTGGTGCTCTGCAATGTTTGGCAAGGCAGCTGGTGTGCTGTCTACAGTGCTGGGCACAGCACAGAGCATGACCAGGCTGCATCTTTTGCTTTGCCCCAGCTGTGCTCCATAGTGGCCCTGAATCCTTGCTCAGGCTGGCTCAGCATGATGGTGCCACTGCCTTTTGCAAAGTGCGCACCCTTTGGACTTCTGCCTGAGGATGACAAGCTGCTGAGCAGCTGTCCTCTTGCGAGAGTCAGTTGTTTCGCACCTTACAACAGGCAGGCAATGACGCTGGTGCACGAGCATGGAGCTGCAGTCCCGGGCGTCGTGCTACCGCACCAGCTGGCTGAGTGCTTGCCCTCCATAGGAGTCCAGTGCTTGGCCTCCTCAGGATTGCAGTGCTCATGCAGCTGGTGCACAAGCACCGCACCCAGGACTCGATCTTCAGTGCTGGCCACTTCGAGAGGCGGCGCACCCACCAGAGCTGCCACTCGCGGCGGGGTGACCCTGCTGGAACCCCGAGGCCTTCCCTGAGCGGGAGGACGCTGTCATTGTCAGAACCGTAAAGCTGAGGCCCCAGATGACAATCAGGGCTGCAGCTTGAGCGTCATGTCCACAAGGATTAAGCCTGACCTCAGGGTCAACCAGGAGCCTTTCCCTGACTGGCGCGATGCCATTGTGGTCAGGGGACAGAGGCCAGCCTGTGCTGCAACATGTCAATATGATATTTTTCTGTGCGCAATGCTGTATGGCAGAGGGGCGCATCGGCGATGTTGTTGTTCTGCAGCAGAGCGCGCACAGCATGTGGCATGGCCTGCGCCTGCTGCCTCTGGCCTCATGACTGAACGCATGAACTTTGATGGTCAGGACCTGAGCTTCCTTCGGATGTCTGCCCAGACAACTCCCAAGCACAAAGCCTGCCTGTGACCCTGCAACTGGAGCTTCACTCCTGCAGCTCTGAATGCCTAGCATGCCTCGTAGCTATCAAGCTGTGCTACAGGAGTCATGACTGCTCCTGGGTCCGCATCGCCAAGGTGCTGCCACGCCATGCGCTAGTGCGCACTGGTCCCCACCTTTGAGATTGCTGATCCTACACCAACCTCTTCTCGCACTTATTGAGTCTGTTGTCCCACCAGGCCCTGATGCTGTCAGGTCCCGGTGCACAGGCAGCTTCAACAAATGGGAGAAGGGAGCAGTGCAGCGTCAGCCACTCAAACAGGTGTGACCGCCACTCTGCAACAGCCTGTGCTGGTGCTCAGATGGGCTCTTGAGCAGCTTTTCAGGATATCATGCAGCAGAGCGCTGCCCATCATGAGTCTGCGTAAGCGGATGCATCCCTGGTTTCAGCTGCTCACCACAGGACATAGCCTTATGCAGATCTCGATGGCCGCCATTGTTCTGGCTGTGACCTTGCTGCTGAGTGACTTGTGCTTGTGCAGGTCTGCAAGCCTGCAGCGGTTGGTTGGTGTGAGGTGGCACATGCACAACTGATGAGCCATGTTTGTGACTTCTTTGCCACTGAGCACCAGCTTGCCATGTGGCCCATATGGCTCACACCTGCTCACAGGTTAAGAGTTCACAGGTGAGTCTCTTCAGACAGCCACTCTGAGGCCATCCCGCTCAGCTGCCCTGCAGGTGCATCATCTGCGTGGCTCTCACCCTGCCCGCAGGAGAGACGATGCAGGTCATCAAAGAAGTTAGGCCACCCAACTTCATTGCCCTCACCACTGCTGACCTCAGGCAGATGGTGTGCTGACATTCTGAATTTCTTTTTGCTGCCGCTCTCATGTCTGACAACGTTCTGGGCCTCATCAGTGCAATATGTCAGGCATGCGAGCGGCAGCGCTGACGAATCCTGCGTGTCACTACATCCTCCGGCTGAGGTCAGCATCACTCCTTGGCTTCAAGTGCACTGCCCAGGATCTCGTGAAGGCAGTCACGATTTGTGCACAGCTGTTCAGGTGAGCTACGCAGCTGCCCTTTTTTAACCCAGCTATTCTTTCACTTTGCTCTGGTGCTGAGGCTACTCACAACAACATTGCTTCGTGGAAGGACATGCCCATTGCTTGGGCTGCCACTTTCCAGTCAGCAGCTGGTTATGCAGGACGGAGAGCGGTTATCAATGCAATCCGCTTGTCCATCCACGCTACATTGATGGTTGTGGCCGCCAGCTTCATGTCTGTGCATGCTGCTTCACGCTGCGTCCTGGATCTGCAGCCAGCCCTGACACAGATTGTGGAGCAGTCACCCAACACCTTGGTAAGGCCAACATGATTGTGTTCGTCTTCAACAGAAGGCTGGAGACTGCTCCACAATCTGCGTCAGTCTCATTGGGCTCGCGAGTGAGCTTGTGACAGCGCTGGGCAGCTGCTCTGTAAGTCGCGCCTCCAGACCGTGCATGACAGCCGCTGCGTGCTGCAGAATTGAGTTGAAGTTTTGGGACGAAGACCTTTTTGGGCAGACTCACGCTTGCTCTGCAGCATTCTGGACCCATGAGCACAGGACATAAAGGCCGTCCAGGTGAGCTCAATGCCGATGGCAGTCAGGCCTCAAAGCAAACGCCTGACCTGCCCTACAGAGCAACTCCAGCTGCCTGGATCAAGTCCATCTCTGCCCTGTTTGCCGGGGTGACACCATGTGCTTTGGCTGCTGGAAGGGTGCCTGAGCAGAAGCATGTGCTCTGGCTGCTTGAAGGGTGCTTCCTGCAGCATGCCTTCATCAAGCGCGGCATTGCACGCTGAGAGCCAGAGCCTCAAGCTGCCTCCACAAATGCTGCGATGGCCTAGCCCCCTTCCTTCACTAGGTTTTGTTGTACCTCGTCAGGCCCTGATGCTGTCAGGGCCTGGTGGGAGTCCAATAACACCAAGTGGGAGAAGGAGCCAGTGCAACGTTGATCACCCAACAGGCGAGGCCGCCACTCTGCAACAGCCTGTGCTGGTGCCCAGGCGGGGTCTGTAGTGGGTTCAAGTATATTCGCAGCAAAGCGCTTCTGTAAGTCTGCCTTGCACAGGCGCTGTGCCAGACTTGGCCTCAGTTTACACATCTCCCCGCATCAGCAAATGCAGTCAGGAGGGTGCCTTCCTGGACCCCCAAAGAGGCCAAGAAAGCGCATTGTGCTCAACCGCTGTCACAAACTCTGTACGGTTGGCTGCATGACATGTGGGCCTGCCTGCGCGGGTGTACTGAGGTGGGGCGGCCCCTTGACCTGACTGCTGCACAGCACTTCCCAGAGGGGTCCCTCCCACCCAAGCGGGGTTGCTTCAGCCCACCAGCACAGAGCTGGCTGCATCCCATGCTTGCCTCTGCAGGTGTCTAAAACTCCTCATTCTGGCTGCTGCTCAGGGCTCCCCCTAGCAGGACTCCTGGTTGGCCCTGCTTCAGTGGTCCACTGTCGCCCCGCACCAGGTGTGGCTGCATGAGACCTTGGGCTGTCCATGCAGGTACCTTGAGGCGGGGCGCACGTGGTCATAGCTGTTGCAGCTCTGCCCACATGAGTTGTTTCCTGAGCAGGACTCATCAGCGGTCCTGTTGCAGCCCACCAGAGGTTTGAGGCAGCCCAGAGGCCTGCATGACTGCCCGCAGTGGGCCCAGTGGCTCTGGCAGAGGACGCCGCCCGTCTTGACGGTGGCATCATGAGAGGCGATGGGAGTTTGGAGGGGCAGGCGCTGAATGGCATCGCAGGGACACATGGTGGGCTTGAATGTGAGCGGTTGAGGGAGCCTGCCCAGGCGGCAGCTGGCCTTGAGCTGCAGTTGCCATGTCAGGCTTTGATGTGGCGTGTCGCAGGCCTGAGTGTGCCCCTGCTGCTGCCTGAGCTGCCCCCTCATTCAGGGCTGCTGCCTTCAGAGCCGGGCAGGTATTATCAGCCCAGACTCAGCCATCCCCTCAGACCCAGACGGGCCGGTCAGGGCTGCCCTTCTGCGCCGCACACGCTGGGGCAGCAGACTCCAGGGATCTACAACTGTGTGAGTGCCAGGTTGACCCACAGACATGAGCAGCTGCTCTGTCAGGCCTCTGAGCACACCTCCCCACCACTGGGCCCCATTGGCTCAGTCTCTTTCGCCTGGAAACCACTAGTGAAGTGGTTTCCAGGTCAGATGCTGATGGCTTGATGGGACACAGTGTTGCTGAGGTGCTGCTTTGCCAGCCTCTCAGTAAGCCTAACAGCAAGCATCCGGCAGTGTGGCAGCCACTGGGCAGGACCAGATTGGTAGACCAATCATGCTATGTTGCACTGGCCTGCCCAATGCTTGGCCCCAAAGACTGCAAGCAGGCTTGGGCATGCTGCTCCAGTCTGGAGTGCTGAGACTAATCGTGCACGTGCGCCTCAGAATCTCTGCAGGAGCACTTTGATAGACGCAGTGTGATGATCCAAGTCTGACTCCGTGATCCAGCTGCAGCAAAGCGGTTTAAACTCTGTATTGGGCTTTGCCCTTGGGTCACGTTCTTTATGCAGAAGCGCTATACTATAGAGCGCTCCACCATCCGGGGTCTGACTCTGTACCTCAGAATCCCTGCAGGACCAGTGATCAATGCGCAACGTGGAGACTGCAGCTGTGTCCTAGGCACTTCACTGGGAAAGTATTGATGAGGCTCTCGCAGGCGGCTCCGGCGTCAAAGGCGTCTCTGGGGCCTTTGACACTGGAGATGCCTCTGGGATTCCTGTCAACACCTGCCCAGCGAAGGCTGCCTGCAGGAAGCCGCCGCAGCTGTTTCATGGCAGGATGCTTCCCCCAAGCACCCTAGCACGTTCATCAAGTGAGCACAACTGCAAGCTGCTGCGTGCTGGCCAGCAGTGACTGACTTGTTACAGACGGCGGTGCGCTCAGCGCCCCAGCTCGCACCGCGTGTGCATGCTCCGACTGCCCACAGCGTCACTGTCGTTGCACATGACATGCCTGCTGTCTGTGGTTCCCAGACTGACCTGCCTCATCAACAGCAGAGACACAAACCCACTCAAGTGGCTGTGCGTGCTCTGATGCCTGACCTGGCAGCTTCATCAGCTGAGGCAAGGTGGGTTCCATGTTGTGCAGTCTCCCCAAGACCTGTAAGGACACTGGCCTGATGTGGAAGATGGGTCTGTGATGCTGTGGACTTGTCTCACTTGCTGCCTGCCTGCGGTAGCGCCGCCTGCCTGCTGTAGCCGATGTTGACGGCTGCAGCAGGAGAGGCAATTGGGGGTCATGCTCGGATGCATCTGATCCCCATATGGGCAGGCGCTGGATGGCGTCGCAGGGGTGCATGGTGAGCTGCATGAAGGTGAGAGATAAGAAGGGGGAGCCTGCTCAGGCGGCAGCTGGCCTTGAGCTGTGGTTGCCATGTCAGGCTTCAGTACGGCGTGTCTCAGGCCTAAGTGCGCCAGATCTGCAACCATCTCGGCAGGGAGGTGGCAAGTAGTGTCAGCATGGCTTGCTTGCGCCACAAATGTGCGAGGTGTCCAGCCCGCAATGCACTGCATGCTGTGGCCAAGGCAGCAGGTTTCTTGATGGCCCCTCTGCCATTGGCCGCCCCGCTGCTGACTGCTTGACTCAAAACTGCACCACAGCAAGCTGCAGCCTTCCTACAAACACAGTGGTCGCATGTCATATGCGCCCTGCAGCTGTCCATGCGCATTTTACCTCACAGCCTGTAGCGTGTGCTCTGCAGCAGCGGCCCGTGCAGCTGACAGGGCTTGGCAGCCACCCTGCCTGACCAGCTTGGGTCTAGGGTGTCACCAGCCCTGGCCTGCAACATCATGGCACTGCTCCGCTTCAGCTGAGTCAAGAAATCATCCATGCCTGCCACGTTGGCGCCCATCCTGTCCACCAATAGCCCACGTGCCTTGTTTGACTGCTTGCAGGCGGCTGGCCACCTCCTCCTCATCCTGCCACAGTCTGGCAAGGGGCATGACCAGCCCTAGTCTGCTGATCGTCACCAGGTCCCTGCTGTTGCCTCCGCTTTTGAGGGCAGCAACCCCCAGTACTGCACGCTGAGGCTCTCCAGCAGTCAGCCAGGACCTTGCACTCTGTTTGGTATCATACGAGAAGCCCCAGCCAGGCGGCCTCCTCAGAGAAATGCACAATGCCGTGCAAATGAAGTGCTCTGTGAAGGTCACCCTGACCAATCAGCAGCCAATCACCCAGCCTAGGACTGAGCATTTTGCCATTGCTGACACGTTGCCCCTACAGCAGAAACTGTACTGTGGTGGCAGCTACTTTGCTTACAGCATCCCCACACCCCAGCTTGTCCCAGAGCCATATGGTGTCAGCTCCCCTGTTCCCCTTGAGGAGCTCAAGCGTGAACTTGTGTGGTGCCCATGCAACAAATTCATCATTCGCAATGTGCCTAGTTATAGTACTGAACACTGGCTTTTCACACAGCATTGTCACAACAACTCCTATGTCGATGCAGAAAGTGCAGCAGATAAGTGAAAGTTCACAGTGTGAGTGATGTCTCTTGAGCATCATGAAATCCTGAGCAATTGGTGTGTTGCCAAAAGGGGTTTCCAGGTGCTGGAGTCAATACAGTGGCAACACGCCTGTCAGGGCGTCCAGCCTCTGGCACGTTTTTGTGCAGGGGCTTTGCGCCCCAGAATGTGTGCATGACATGTGACAGGGGCTCTGCACACATATGCTTGTCAAGGTTCATGTGTACCCCGTATGAGCCAGATTGGTCTGCTAGTGCATCCTGTGCCTGCTGCCTTCAGAGCCAGCCAGGCAATTGCCTGACAGAAGGGGCAGCCCTGACGGGCTGTGGCTGAGACTGGGCTGGCTGCTGCACAGAGACTGTACAGAAGCATCTGCAAGATTGCGCATGCAATGCATTGCTTGGGGTGGCAAGGGGGGAGCTGGCGAGAGCATTGGCAGCACCAGCTGAGACAGCAAGGCCAAAAGTGTGGCAGATGGTCAGCCGGCAGCCAGCAGCCGCCAGCGCAGCCAAAGTATCATGCTCACCCACCACGCGGTGCACCAGACTCCGCAGCGAGGCTGTGTGCGCAGCACTCGCCAAGGCATGGTCCATCCTGTTGTTGGGGCTGTTCAGGCGCATTTGCTGGCCGTGCTTAACTTATAGGCCAGCTGGCTGTTCATATGAGCATGTCACTCAGCCTCATGCTCTTGATCAACAACAGAAAGCCACCCAGGCTGTCAGCAGCACCTATGTTGAACAAACAAGAGGACGCTTACAAGTTCAGCATCGTCAACAATGGCATCACTTCATCACGGACTGCCACCCAGGCTGTGGCACCTTTCTTGAGCATACATGTTCAGTGTTGCCAGAAATGGCATCACTGCATGGGCGAGTTCCTCAAACGCTTCAAGCGCCTCCTGTGTGTGCACCCAATCTCCTGACTCCGCCACGCTCAGGGAGCGCAAACTTTTGACCAGACGTATATGCATCAGGCAGCCTGAAGTCAATGTGTGGCAACTTTCCAAGTCCAGTGACTGGAGCTGCAGGTGTGTCAGGCGGCCCAGGTGAGTGTCCACTATGGGCCACCCCCACAGGGTCAGGTGGGTCAGCTGGTGCAGGCTCCCAACAGCACTAAGAGCCTGGCCTGTAATTGTGTCAATAAAGTCCTGCACCGTCATCCTCAGGTCTTTCAGGAGCTGCAGGCTGCTCAGGTACCGCACACCCTCATCTGTCGCCGGTTCCTGCTGGGGCGGCGCCAGCGTTCCCGGAAAGTACTTCCCCCTGTAGGGCTTGGCTTAAAGGTCAATATCCAGCCTTGTCAGGTGGCTCAGGCTGCCAATGACTTGCAGCAGCCCGTCCGTGGCTCCGTCCCCGCACCAAAAGCTGACAGTGCTCAGGCTGAGCAGTCGCGTCTGCCTGAGTATGAAGTCCTGGCCCTCTGGCAACAGCAGAGCGCCTATGCCCAATTTGAGGTCCTGGAGTCGCGTGAGCGGCCTCAAAGTTGAGATCACATCTCTGCAGTTCTCGTCTGGTGACGCCAGCTGTTTCAGAAACAGCACCAGCCGCTCTAGATAGGGCCACCTCTGGCCAATGAGCCTCATTCCTTAGCTCTTCAGCTGGCTCTTGACCTGGCCACGCGGAGTTGTGAAGCTCTAGCTGGCGCATAGCCAGGTTGGCTGCCTCGTTCCAGCCACGGCTGACGAGGCGCAGGGCGGGGAGGCTGCTGTGCTCCACCCAAGCAGCTGTCTGCACGCGCAGCTCCTCTGGCAGATCACTGATGCCCTGCACCATGCCAGTGTCCTGGTCCTGGGCTGGGCTGGGCTCTGCCAAGGGGTGGTCACTGCATCGCCTGCAGCAGTAGGGTCTAGAGTAACAAGACTGTGGCGGGCCTGCATGACAGCGGCAGCTTCCAAAGTCTGCATCTGCACGTGCATTAGGACTGGCACACACAGAGTGGGGCTTGCCTCCAAGTTCAGAGCAGCGCTTCAGCCTGACTGACCTGATCTGACAGCTCAGAGCCCACTTGATTTGAGGTCGCAAGCCGCAAAAACGCTCACTTTTAGCGTCCCCAGACACCATCCTGGGTGCCGCTCATGGGTGTCTGAGCGGAACTGGTGTGAACTCAAGTTGATGCAGCTAATGAGGCTGTTAGCTCAGATACTTCTGAGATGACAATCTTGAGGGACCAAGAGCTTAATGCTCTGATGCTTGAATCGATGCTTACAGGTCTGTGGAGAAGGTCACTGTTCTCTGAGCAATATTGCTACCAGGGCGGCGTGTCCTGGTTCCATGTTGAGTCATGGCGAGCACTGAATGATGTTTGAGGAGCAGCCTAAAGTCTTCAGATGAAGCTGTGGTCTTGATTGTTGCTGTGACCCTGGCCAGGTGCTAAAGGAGGCAACACTGATCCCTTGGGACAGGCAGGGAAGTCAAGATACTGGAGCAATCTGGTCCCACCTGAAGTCCTGCCACCTGGTTTGTCAGGCGATACAGCCAGGTGCGGCTTACGGACAAGCATAGCTGACATTTCATGGCGCGTATCAAGCTCCTACTGCATTGCTGTTGCCAGTTGGCATGTTCATTGATCAAGCACCAACTGTGAGGCTGTTGCAGGCTTGCATGGCCTGCTGGGCAAAATACTTGACATCAGTGTCATCGTCCTCCATCAGCTCTTGCAGGCAGGGCTTGATTTGCTGGGTGACCACAGTGGGATTCAGCAGGGGCGCCAGGCCTTGCAGCTGCTTAGCCACATTAAATTTGATGTTGGGGACCTGCAGTGGCAGGACAGAGGGTTGAAGTGCTGTTGTTGTCACCTGACAAGCTCATAACAGCCAACGCTCGTCAACAGCCCTGAAAGCCCATGCAATGCACAAGTGCCGACATGCATACTGCAGGCACTCTACCTTCAGTTACAACCTTCGGTCTACAATAGCGATAGACCATCATGGACAGCCTGCCCACTCCAAAAAAAGTTTGTGCACACAGCGGCACACCAGAGGTTCCAAGTACTTGCCACAACGAGCAGCCCCCCTTTGAAAAGTCTCTGGCACAGCTCAAACACTAGACTTAAGAAGGTCTCTATCATCAATAGGTGTGGCTTAGCTGAACCTGTACTTCCACCAGCCTAAGTGCATGCATCACGGACCTTGTCGCGGGCACATGCCACCATGACTGGCAGCATATTGTGGCATAGGCAGTCATGGGGCACAGCCGGTGCCAGGGAGGCAATGGCCACCAGGACCGTCATCCTGTACAGGTAGTGGGGGTTGTCGATCATCCCCAGCACCTGCAGGAGAGGAGAATGTAGTGAGATCATGAGGGTGCGCACTGTGCAGCGTGACAGTGCATGCTGTCCTGAACAGGAACTGGGCATTGTTGATGATACTCAGCAACAATGAGGCATTGAAAACAGGCAGGCACCAGCAAGGCATGAAAGTCAGGCAAGCACCAGCAGGGCATGAAGAATAGGCAGTGGTTGTGTGTGATGAGCAGCTGCGCGGCTGGCAGCCCCGCTGGCTGCCCTGCAACTTCCTGCTGGCTGGAGCATATGAGCATGTGTGAGCATAACAGCTTGACGAGTTGTGGGCGCTCAAAGAGATCACCATGATGCACAGCAGACAAGCACCTGTGCTGGGAATGCGCTGCACCACCAATCACCAAGTCAGATGATTCAACGTGGATTGTGGCAACGGACTGTGTACCCAGCTTGGTCTTGAATAAGGCCATCCTTGCAAGCTGTGACCTCACAGCACCTAGGCATGCAAGTGCTGCCGGGCACTTTGCAGTGCCTGGACGCTGCACCTAGAGGCCCACAAGTCAGCACACCTGGGGGACAAGGTGCTCCTTGGCCCAGTCTGGCCCAAACTCCCTGGCCAGCCTCTGCAGGTTAGCTGTGGCAGCCTCACGGATGCTGAAGACCTGCAAGCAGCAGCCAAGACGGCAATTCTCAATCTGATTTGAGCACATGCAACGCCATGCAACCTTCAGAGGTACACTGCCAGCACGCAGGATGAGCAGCTACTCAAGGCACGCACAGCACTCACCTGGTTCTCCTGCCACTTCATGCACAGCAAGCTGCTGCTCAGACAGCTTGGCATGCAACCTCCAGAGACACACTGCCAGCAGACAGGACAAGCGATGAGCTAAGGCGCCCACTGCACCCACCTGGTCCTCCAGCCACTTCATGCACTGCGTGCCCAGCTGCTGCTCAAATAGCTCGGCGCCCAGCTGGCTGGCCAGCAGGGGGATGTACTCGATGATGGCCAAGCGCACCCTCCAATGCTTGTCCTCAGCAAGCTCCTCAATGGCGGGCAGCAGGCTCTGGGCTAGCAGCTCGATGCCAATCACCTGCAGGGCACGAACAGGCAACTCTTAGATGACTCATCAAGACACTTGACCAGCAGCTTCCAGCCAGCGTCCTCCACAGCAGTGGGACAGGCTCTGGGCTGCAGCTGACCACTGTAACGCCCTGCAAGCATGACCTTTGCCAGATCCTCAAGGGCGCCCAGCAGCGTGCTCATTCCCAATGAGCTGCAGGGGGTTAAGGTCCGCCCTCAACGAGCCAACAGATGGCTGGCAGCAGCCTCCAGAAGATGACGGCCAAACTGGGGTCCAGTCAAGTGCCGCTGTGGTGTGTGCACAGTCACCACAGCTGCGTCTGATCGTTGCTGGCAGCAGGCTCAGAACCAGCATCTCAATGCCAAAGGCCTGCAGGAAGATGAGTGGGGCTCAAGCGGGTGCTGGCCCTCAGACAGCACCTGAATGCAATGGTGCTGACTTCCTGCTTTACCTGGTTGACCTGCTCCAGCTTGCCGATGATGTTGAGCCTGACCTCTGGGAAGTCGTCCTTCAGCAGCGACAGGAACACAGGCAGCAGGTGCTCGATGGTGGCGCTCTTGCCCAGCACAGGGGCCACCTCCATGACCACAGAGGCAAGGGCGGAGCGCACATACTGGGAGGAGTCGGCCGCCAGCTCCTTGACACAGGGCAGGATGGCTGACACCACCTGCAGGCAGTGGGAAAGAAGTGAAGGAGCACCTCCAGAGAGCACTGGCAGAAGGACGGGACCTTGCCAGACTTCTGCGGTGAGCCAGCTTCACGCCAATGTGACGAAAATTTAGGAGGCTAGCACGTCAACTGCTGGGAGGCTGCCTTGACCTGCCAACAACCAGAGCAAGCATGGGCTTGTCTCACCTGGTCTGCAGTGAGCACCTTGCAGAAGGCTGCCACCTTGCCGGCTGCAGCCACGCGTACCTCTGCCTCGCTGTCACGCAGGACCTTGTCAAAGCAGGGCACCAGCTCAGTCCTGCAGGGCACAAGTGTCGCAACCTCTCGAAGTCAGGGCTATGGGCCTGACCGAGATGCCAGCACAGCCAGTCCACTGCACAGGACCCGGGAAAGCAGGGCACAATTGTGTCCTGCAGGGCACAAGGAACATCCTCTGTAGCTGAGGGCAGTGCTGTGGAACCGAATGGGCTGCCAGCACAGCCAGACCATCGCACAGGACCTTGACAGAGCAGGGCACCACTGCCGTCCTGCAGTGCACATGTGACTTCCTCTGTAGTTGAGGGTGCTGTGGGGCTGAATGCGCTCTCAGCACAGCCTCAGTGCTAATCTGCATTGGGACAGAGCAGGGCACCAGCTCTGTCCTACAGAGCAGGCAAGGACCCAGAAGTAAGAAGGAGGACATCTCAGCCTGTGGGTCAAGCAGCTGCATTGGATACATGTGAGTGGTGAAGCATCATATGTGTCACGCAGCACTAATGGCCAGCAGGGCACAGCCCCATCCTGCAGGAAGGTGGTGCAGTGGCTCTGGTTGTAAGGAGTAGGACAGAAGTCAGGAATGTGAGAGCTGTTAGCAGTGCAGGCAACCTCGACTTAAAAAGCCTGGCTAGTCCAGTGCACACTGCGACACCAGTACATGGCTTGCCTGGCCAGCTCTGGCCCCAGCCCCTCGCATAGCTGCGTCAGCTGCTGCGCCACATTGTAGCGCACCCTCCAGGACTTGTCCTGCAGGTGATGCCATGCTGCTCAGCTAGTGGCAGCAGGCCTGTCCATTGCTATGCTGACCAAGGGCGGCATGCAGTTCAGGCCTGCACTGTCCTTGAAAGTCCACAGATCCAGGCTGACCAGCCCCAGCATGCAGTTCAGCCCTGCGCCGCCCTTGGTGCAAGACCAGAGCTGTGCTGACAGAGAGGCCTGATGATTACTTAGAACCAAAGCCCCAAGCACACCCTTTCGGCATCCAGCGGGGCACAGCAACGGCACTTGACCTGACACAGCTGCCCTTGTTGCCAGGCAGGGGCCACTCTGCCCACATCAACAGACAGGCAAGCTCCAATGAGCTCTTCCGGGTTGATGCAGGGTCTCTGGGCCCATGCAGCCAGATCTCAGTTGAGCAGATGGCCCTGCGGGCCTCCGTGCAGCCACCATTGCCACACCCTCCCAATGGTGCAGGGCCACAGCTGGGGCCTCGCCTTGACAAGGGCTCTGCAGGCAGCCGGCCTCACCTCTGACAGCCTCTGCACGATGGGCAGGATCTGCTTGACAGCCTCCTGCTTGCTGAGCAGCTTTGCGATGGGGCCGCAGGCCTCCACAGCAAGTAGCCGCACAGAGTCCTGGTCTGCAGGCACCAAACAATAGGGCTTGGCAGTATGCCCTCAGGGCTGCTGGGAGACAGCAGCAATGTCAACGTGCAGTTGACCATGGCTGGCTTGACCAGTGGGTAGGAGCCCACCAAACATGCAGCCCACTGAACATGCAACGAGGCACAGACAGGTGCACATGCCAGTGGGTGGGAGCCAACCAGACAAGTCCATGCAGCTTTTGTCTCTGGCTGATCTTGGTCTCACTGCTCACTGCTCCCAGCCAGCGCAGTGGGCGGCAGAGCTGTGCAGCTGGAGGCCTGGCCTCACAGAGGGGTGTGACATGGGCTCCAATATCCGGGAACCCTGAAGATGTAGACCTGATATGCAGAGCACCGCCCGCTCACCGTCCTGTGTTAGATCCTGGAACGCCGGGATAATCTCACGTCCTATCAGGTCTGCCTCCACCTGCTCTGCGTAGCGCCCCAGGTGCTGGGCAGCCGCTCGCCGCACCTGCACATGGCATCAGGACTTGTTCACACAGTCTGTGAATGCAGCACATGCCACAGGGCAGGGGCAGCACAGGCACTTTCGTGCAGCACGCAGCGTGGCACAGGCTGGCCGGGCAGCAGGTGGGCATGCTGGCAGACCACATGGCTCTTCCCAACCTTTTCTTGTGTCAGACAGGGGGTTCCACGGTCGACGCTGCTCAGGAGGACTGGCATCGATGAGATTGGCTGCATATGCCTGCCGCTTGGAAGTGCAATATAATATTTTTGAGCAGCAGCTGTGACCTCACCATGGGGGTCTCGTCGCGGCACAGCAGGCCGTACAGCTGGCGAAGGTCCGCCCGCTGGCTGCCTGTTGTGCGGGCATAGGCCCCAGCAAAGAGGCCGCAGGCGCTGATGCGCGAGGTGAACCACTCCCCAGTCGCCAGCCTCTGCAGCGCAGATGAGGGAGGAGGCGTCGTTCAAGCTGCAAACATCCATGGAACTGCTGCTTAGCAGAAGGTGGACACTGGGGCCCAGCAAACAGGGTACAGGTGCTGGTGCATAAGGTCAACCACTGCCCATCTGCCAGCCACTGCAGCGCAGATAAGGAGGGGGTGGTGGCAAGCATTTGGGTAGTCTGACTGAGCCAGAGTTTGCGCCCAGGCATGCAGGCGCTGATGTAACAAGCCGCTCCCCCTGTCTCGCCCTCTCCAGCAAATGTAACAGGAAGCTCAGTGATGGGGCTGGGCAGAGGGCTACCTGGTCATCATGGGTGTCACCTGGTGCTCACGCTGCTGCCAAGCAATTAGTTCGCGACTTGGATGCCGGGGCCATGGTGTTCCAAGATGCTCCTGTCTGGCAGCTGGGACACCCCCACTATTCAGCGATGAGGCGCAAAGAGCTGCTACCACATGCATCCCCTGCTGCTCAGGCAACAGCCAAGAGAGGGCCACTGACCTTCACCAGGGGCACATAGTGCTCGGATATGCTCCCGTCGGGCAGCTGGGCAGCCACCTTGTTCAGCGACTCCATGGCCTTGTCCCTCACCACAGTCTCCTCCACCACTGCCAGCCCCTCGAGGGGAGCCAGCAGGTGGTGAGCATGCTGGGGACCACCCACGTACTGGACAAAGGAGCCCAACTCGGCTGCCATGGCCAGGAGCACCTGCAGCAGGTGGGGCCCGGCTGAGGCAATTGCAGCATGCCCTTGTGGCCATAGTCAGAGATGCTGTCTACATGCTGAACAAAGGAGCCCAACTCGGCTGCCATGGCCAGGAGCACCTGCAGCAGGTGGGGCCCGGCTGAGGCAATTGCAGTATGCCCTTGTGGCCATAGTCAGACGTGCTGTCCACATGCTGAACAAAGGAACCCAACTCGGCTGCCATGGCCAGGAGCACCTGCAGCAGGTGGGGCCCGGCTGAGGCGATTGCAGCCTGCCCTTGTGGCCATAGTCAAAATTGCCTTCCACATCCCTGGACAAGGTGAGGCACTTGCAGGAGGCAAGTGGCTGCCCTGCAACACATCATCATGCATCCGCATGCAGCCGCGCAGCAGCAGAGACAACCTTCTGGGTGCTCCCAGCTTGACGCACTAAAGACATACCTCGTCTTCATCGTCATTGCTCTCGCACAGGAAGGGCACCAGCTCCTTGCGGGTGCGCTCCTCTCCCAGGGCCAGCGCGATGGTGCTGAGGCGCTTGACGCTGTTCAGGCGCAACGCCACATCCTCGTTCTTGAGCTCATCTCTGCAGAGCGAAAGCAGTCAGGGTGAGAGAGGAGAGGAGTAAATTCACAGGTTTGGCAGTGCCCTGCTGCAGTTCCACAGCACCCGCGCACAGTGACGGCAGCGATGATCAGGTTGGACAGCACAGGCACCAATGTGAGATGCTTGCCACTGTCGAGGAGCATTGCCTTGATATGAAGCTCATCTGCACCAGAAAGACAAGGAGCTGAGTTCTGTTCCCTCTTCAGTCCAGTCCAGGGGCACAGGCAAGGCTGGGCCCAGCACCCCTCACGCTGACACGCTGGGCTGCTGGCAGTGCTCCCATCTGCCAGCTTATCTGCACAGATGACAAACATGTCAGTCTCCCCCCAGCGCCAGCCCAGCTCTGGAGTCGTAAGTGACGCAGTTCAGGCGCACAGGGCTGCGGGCTTGTTTTAGACCTTGCATTCTTGAATTTGACTCTGCAGCGCTGTGCAACTTGCTCTGCAGCTCAACTGGCAACAGCAAAACAGCACACATGGCGGAGGACAGCTACACTGCCAGATGGGATGCTGCTGGCCAGTCCAGCGCTGCCTCGACATCTGCAGGCAGCTGTTTGAGCACTTCCAGCTCAGTGCAGAGCCAGCTACAGGCCCAAGGCCCCAGCGGCAGTCAGCTGGACTGCTGCAGGCATTTCCGTGCAGCGCTGCTGCAGCAGCCCTGCATCCAGTCGCATGCGCTCGCAACAGCGCACGAAACCTGGAGAGCTAGCATCATTGATGGACAATCCTGGCCCAGCAGGCATGTGCGATGTAGATGAGGCCCAGTGCAGAGCAACAGCCTGCGCTGTTTCACAAACAGGGCGGGAGGACGTAGTTGCAGAATGTGCAAGGCCCGCATGCTGCACAGTGCATTCAGACGCCCAGTCGCTCTCTGCAAGCCTGGGTTGGGTGCTGAACTGAGTACTGCAGCCCAAACCACACCTGAGGGACCTCTGCCACACCTGCCATGCGTGAAGCGCAACGCTGTTTTGTTGAGCAATTCGAACTCACATCAGAATGGCAATGGGGTACAGCGACTTGTCTTCTGGCTCCCCCATTGAGCCTGCGCCGGCGCCTCGCTCTCACAGGCCTCTTCACCTTGTCATGCCTGGGATCCACCAGCCTGATCCTGCTGCAGCCAATACAAAGTACGCCTGCAGGTGTGTATACCTGAGGCACAGCATTGCTGCTGGCCAGTCCAAGGTGTCAGGCCATGCAAAGCGGACTGGAGGGCCTGCAGCGACAGGGTTACCGGGCCCCTGGCTCACCTTGCTGGATGCACAGGGCAATGTGGGCTGGCTGATGAATGGCAGCTTCGTGCTGTACTCACACTGGAGCGAAATCGGCAGTTTCCTTGCCAAGAAAGCGAGTACAGCTTTGACTGAGATTGTCTGCCACCTCTGCCCCGGCTGCTCATGACGTACGCATCCACCTGAGGTCCCTTATATTCGCCAGAATCCCACCGCTCATGATGATGATGATTTAAATTTAAAGTCCGTAGCCTCAATGCACGGGCATAGGACTATGATCATTTCATCCTACCAATGAACTTTGCTGAAGGTGTAGGGGTACAAAAAGAAGCAGTACAGGCATATCAAGCAGGTCACTGTACTTGGCTGGTAAAGAGGGAGCCGGCGCTCATAGCAGGCCTTGGCACTGTGCTGGGCTTCATCACCACGTTGGACTGCTAGCTGAGGTTGCTGCCCGAAATGCAAACACCCTGGATCCTGTATGGCGCAGGGGGGGGCTCAGCCCCCCTGACTGGCTTGCCACGCCCTCTCAGCTCGTAGACTTCGCAGTCATGAGAGAGTTATGCTTGGGTATGACTGTGACCAGCAGTCTTCCCCTCGCAGGGCACCAGGCTCCAAGGCGGCACACCCCAAGCAACAACTCAGCATGGGGACCTTAGGGGAAGACAATCATGTGATGAGTCTAGCGCATTGCTATGAAATTGGGGCTCTAATCAGCAGCTGGTAAGCTGGGGACACATCACGGCACATAGAGGGGTCACCCAGGGTGTCTGTTCCTCATTTAGGCCCAGATGTGCCCCCAGTGATGCCCAGCATAGTTGCGTGCTGGAGCAGTGCTGCCCTGATGTATGTGGCCACTCGGCTTGGTGGTTGTTCAAACAGCGTTGCCAACGACTGCTGCTGCTCCGCAAACAGGTGGCTGTGAGCAGACCGGAGGTCTGCTCATATCGGGTTAAACCTACGAATTTCGCTTAAGCCGGGCACCAAGCCCATTTGGACTCCCGTTGGACTTAGCTAGAAATCGTTGGGAATCGTTGGAAGTGATGCTGCCACTGTTGTGTGACTGCATGTGTCAGGCGAAACACCAGTCCAGTCCTGCTGCCTTTGGGGGAGTCTGCTGGCTTCAGGCTCAAGCACCCCATGGGGGATAAGAATGAGCAGGGAGAGATCAGCTAGGGGAGGGGGGGATCTTGAGCTTTTCTTGTCATGTGCCTTCTGTTCTTCCGGGGTCCTCTTTCTCTTGGCCAACTTTTTGGCAACCTTCTTCTGAGTAGCAGGCATGATGTCAAACTTGGTGCACTGCAGCAGGAAATGGATTCAGCATATGCTGCAGTGAGTTGCAGCACATGCAGTCAGCAGCCCACCTTAGGAGGCTTTGGAGGCAGCAGCAGGCTCCACAAGAGGCTCAGCAGGCAGCAACAGGCTGCACAGGACAGAGGCAGCAGCACCAACAGCAGGTTCAGCAGCGGGACCAGCAGGCTGCTTTGGGGCCTCAGCAGAGGCAGCAACAAGAGTCTCAGCAGGAGCATCAGGAGCCATGTCATCATCCTCAGAAGGGGGAGGCTCCTCATCAGCCTGAACAGGAGCCTGAGCAGGCCCACTGGCAGCACATCAGTGCATTCCCATGGGTCAGTGCTGTCACACTGATCAGTGCAGTCAGATCAACCAGTGCTGTCAGATTGTTTGGGCTCTGAAGCAGGGGCATACTCTGTAAGTTGTGCATGCGATGTTGACATTGGACAGGACCAAAACAACCTGTGATGTCTCATAGAACTGCTCCAACAAGTACCTGAGGCCCTCAGCTTCTCAAGTGGCTGTGACAAAGCAGCCACATATGGTGCAAACCTCCACTCACATGTGAGGAACAGCGCGGGAGACCTGACGCCCTACCCCTGCACAACAATGCCTAGGTGGTGCTGCTGGCTTTGACTACTGATCAGCTCCTGCAGTACAGGACAAGCTGCATGCCGCCAGAGCTTTGAGCTCCCAAAACCTGGCCAGGATCAGGCGGCCCCTGCAGGGTTAGACCCTTGAATGCTGCTAAAGACGGGCACCAAGCTCATATAGCCAGGAACTCCAAATTCAAGTCAACCACGCACACTTTCTCCAGTCTCAGACAGCGTGCAATGTCATACTGGAGGTTAGTTTCGACGCTTTCTAAGAGAAGGTGGAGCACCTGACTTGGTGCTGTACAGCAAACATCTGACGCTTGTGTGAAGAAGCTCCCATGTCCCTGCACGCTGTGCTTCTGCTGCAACTGCCTGGGAGGCCAAAGCTCTGCCAAAGCTCTGGTGGCATCCTGCGTGTCCTGTACTGCAGGCAGCGGCGCCCCTGCAGGAGCTGACCAGGAGCCAGGCCAGCACCAACACAGAGGCTGCAGAAGTAGGCCATCAGGTCATTCCTCACACGTGAGTGGAGGTCTGCACCACATGGGGCTGCTCTGTCACAAAGCTGAGGGCCTCGGCAACTTCTTGGGGCAGTACTGTGAGACATCAGAAAGTGTCTTGATTCAGCAGTTCACTGACTACTATTGCACAGCCGCAGGCGGCTGCACAGTGTGGAGACAGGATGCCAAACGAAGTTGCCGCAGCAGTGGTGGTGGCAGGAGGTCTCCTCGGAGCCAGTGCAATTTTTGCCCGCACCTTCTGGAATGCTATCCATGGGGGAGACATGCACTTTGAAGGCAGCGCTCGGGTCTACAACCGGGACAACGAACTAATCAAGGCCATGAAGGAGCAGACTCGGGAGATTCAAAAGCTGCAAAAAGCCAACAGAGACTGACAAGACTGCTGTGCTGCTGTCTGGGTCTGCTCTATCTGCGCACAGTTGTACAGACAATGTCCGTAGCCTCAACGAACGGGCATGTGACTATGTTCATTTCATGTCGTTCAGTGGTGAGCTTTGCTGATGTGTGAAGTACATGGATGAGGAGACTCATTGCATTCCAAATGGTGAGCTTTGCTGTTTGTTACAGAATCAGCCTCAAGAATCAGCTGACAGACTGGGGGATCATACAGCAGATACAGGGGTCATCCAAAGTGTCTGTTCCTCAATTAGGCCCAGACGAGGTCCCAGTGCTGCCCGACGATGGCGTGCTGTAGCAATGCTGCCCTGACAAATGCGGTTACTTGAGTAGGTTGCTGCCTAAAGAATGCTGTCTGTGAAAGCTGCTGCTCAGCCTGCAGATGCTGCTGGCAATGATGATCACCCAATTGAGCTTGATGGGCCTGGTCCTTCTGGTTCCTGGGGATTTTGGCAGCTCAAGGTCAGTCAGAGCCCTGCTTTCATTTCGTGGCTCGCTACCTCTGTCTGATCGCACGTTAATTGCTGCAGTACTCCGTGCAGTTCCCCTGCTGTGCAGAAACCCGGGGAGAAAGAGCGGAATGGAGTTCCTAGAGTTTGGGTTCGAAGGAAATATGCGGAAAGTCCCCTGAGGGAAATTCGGGAAGGCCTCAGTCCTCTGAGCGAGGGCTGTCGTGATGGCCACACCTGCCACAACAAGACCTTCTCTGAGATATTGAGTGGGAAGCAGGACCCTAGCCAGCTCTCACAGTGGCATGCCTGTGTCTATGGCACAAAGTGTGAACACAGGAAAGGGCCAGCTCTCTCCAGTCCTGGCTACCACTGTGACATCAGAGAGGAGCTAGAGGTTGCAGGGAGGAAGGTCATCGGAAGATGAATGTGATGATTGCTGAGTGAGTGCCACCATGAATGCTACCTCATGCTACTTGCAGCCATGCCTTGCAGAGAGTCAGGATCAAGAAGATCTACATGTACTCCTGGACTCCTGAAAGATCCTCTCCATTTGTTGTCAGGAGGAGTCGAGGGATGTCAATCAATTCATGGCTGCCCAGGTGAGTGAACATACTTCTGACTGGGGTTTCCCTGTCATGCTGAGCTGCTTGCTGATGATGTTGCTGAGCTGCTGCTGTGCTGCAGGACATGCCATATGTGTCACCTATACCAGATTCTGAGACTGGTCCCCTGACACCAGGCCCTGTTAGGGCTCTTGCTGAGCATCCTGAAGATGCTGAGGTTGAGGAGTGTTCTAAGGATGAGGAGGCTCCTGGGGATGAGGTGCCTTATGAGAATGAGGATCAGCTTGCTGCTGAGGCTCAGGCTCAGGCTGCTCAGGTTGCTGCTGCTGCTCAGGCTGCTGAAGCTCAGGCTGCTGAAGCTCAGGCTGCTGAAGCTCAGGCTGCTGAAGCTCAGGCTGCTGAAGCTCAGGCTGCTGAAGCTCAGGCTGCTGAAGCTGTAGCGTCCGGTGCTGCCTCACGATTGTCTGCAAAAGCAGACCTCTCAAAGGCAACCTCAGGGTTCCTAGCGGTCAGTGACCTGTAGTGCCTGAGGGCTTTCCCCTCCAAGAAGGTAGAGGTCACTGGCACATACTGCACTGGGTCCAACAAGGCCATTTGCAAATATGCCAACATGGAATGCAAGAAGTCATGCACCTCATTGGCATCTTTGACGGCACTGCCAGATTTTGCAGGCTTGGCAATCAGGTCTTGAGGCTGTTTGTCATTGACACGCCCACCTTTCAGGCCAGCTTAACCGAACACAAGCCAGGGCTTGAGGCAAGTGAAGAGCAAGCAAGGCAATGCCAGACCTCAAGGAGATGGAGGGCTGGTAGAGGTGCAGCGCTGGTCTGGAGCGCTGGCTGATAGCTGTGCTGTACTGGCTGTATTGCTGATAGACTTGAGAGCGATAGAGAGAGAGGATGGGGAACCTGGTTAGAGGTGAAGGCTTGGAAGTCCTGGGAGTCCCAGAAGTGTCCAGAGTGAGAAGTAGTGCCCTTTTATAGTAGCTCTTAGTAGGGGCTGAAGCTAATGAGGCAGTTGGTACAGCAGAGCTTCCCAAGGAAGTTGGATCAGTGCTCCATGCGGCTTGAATAGTCAAATAGGTTGACTAGTCAGATAGGTCATGAATGGCAGCTCTTATGAAGGGAGCATCCTGCAATGCTACAGAAGCTCAGGCTGCTCCTGCTGCTGAGGCCCATGCTGAGGAGCAGCAGCAGCACAAGCCTGTGTTGACAGAGGCTGATCTGCTACCTGTACCTGCGGCTGCTCCTGTTGGTGCTGCTGCTGAGGTCAGTTGCCTGAGTGCATGTGGTGCATTGCTTTGTACAAAACAATACTGAGTCCCATTGCTACCTCTGCAATCTGACTACAGAAGTGCAGCACAGAGCAGAATAGATGAGAGTGCTGTCAAGGAAAAGGCAGAGGCAAAAGATGCAAGGAAAGCTACCAAGCAGCAGGCTCCAGCAAGCATTGAAGAAATTGACAGGAGGAAGCTCAAGAGACTGAGACTTGTTGGCTGCTGACATGCATGTACACATGTATTCTCCTGCATTTCATGATCCGTATGAGTATGGAGGCGAATCACGGCCATACAAATTTCCAGGTTTTGATGTGGACGTGACTCAGCTCTTTTGGCAAAATCACGGACGGGACTTCTAGGCAAATCCTGGCTACTCATGATTGGCTTTCCATTACAGATCACAGGCAAATCTGCTACTGGATGATTTCAGGGTCAGGTGAAGCCAACACAGGCAATCAGCCTACGTGGAGAGCATGTCCACTGAGATGTGCCTACTTGATTTTGTCATGTTGAGACACACTTTTGAAGCCAGCGTGTCCCGCAGTTGCAGGCATTTATTGAAGAACAACAAGCCAAAGTCACTCCCGTGCGGCATGCTTACCTGACTTGGAAGGCCACCCGTTGTTGCTGATGATAGGATGCAAACAACTTTCCATGCAGGAGACACATCTGTAAAGGTTGGTGCACCTACATTGAGGATCCAATTGTAAGTAAGAGTGGCTGATGCAGGGTCGAGCTGGGCAGTCCAGTCACAAGCTCAAGCAGTGCGGGACTGTTGCGGTCATGCAACAGCCCTTGTCATGCGTCCACTGAGCTTCACAGACTGATCAGCACTGCTCAACACAGGTCAGGGACTTGACAAATCAAGTGAATGTTGCTAGAAATCTGAAAATATTGCAATGGACAATGTCAGAGAGAGGCAGCTGAGTCATCCCCCACCTGGAGGCTGAGCAGAGGCCCCTCTGGGCGCCGGGTCTGAGCCTGCCCCTGCGAGCAAGCAGCACCACCTCAGGCAGGTCGCTAGTGTCTCAGTGTCTAAGGCGGGGCTCATGTCCACCTGCAAAGCACTGCCGGTCAGAGCCAGACATCCATGCATAAAATCGTATTCTAACACACTGGGGGCAATACTGTTATGGATAAGTATAAGACGTGTCATGCAGCTGAAGGTAAAAGCAATGACGACCAGAGCCAGACATGATTGACACAGCGCAGACTGCTCCCCCGCCATAGGTTCAGAATCTCCTCATGATTTTTGAGCGCCGTGAGACGGGCTGACTGGAACAATAGTTGCTCAACTTGCAGCACAATCGTGCACCCCTGATGCAATGAAGAGAGCGAGTGCAGATGCCCCCTGCATGCCCAGACTTTGGGGCCTCCAGGCAGCAGCCCTGGTATCAGGCCCATGGACAGCGTCCCCCACAAGGTGCACCACCTGCTACATGACATGCAGGTCACTCCTTGCAGCCCTGGTCGGGATGCTCACCTCCAGCCACCTGTTGCCTAGAGTTTTGAAAGCTTTGTAGCCTCTCCTCTGCCCGCTCCCATATTAGCTGCGATTTTGGACTGAGTCGTTGGACTGAGTCTGCCTCAGCCCTCCACTCTTGCTTGGCCTTAACCACATCTGCAACCAGCTGGGCCTCACAATCCATGCCTCCAGCCACCAGCATCAATGCGCAATCATGTCGCGCTTACTCACGCTGTCGTTGGCTGCACCTGGCGAAGGGCACATGTCATGAAGCATGAAACAGGAGGCAGGACACATGGGACCCAGCGTCCAGATAGGCCACCGTGTGCTGGAGCAAACTCAGTGCAGTCAGCCTGACCAGTGCATTCAGATCGACCAGTGCTGTCAGACTGTTCAGTGCAATCAGACTGTTCAGTGCAGACAGATCGATCAGGGCTGTCAGACTAATCGGGCTCTGGAATATGTGTAAGTGCTGTCACTGTGAATGACATGCAGACATTGTTGAGACTGCTCGGTCAGTGGATTGCTGAACCAAGACGCTTTGAGATATCTCACAGAGCTGCCTCAAAAGTTGCTGAGGCCCTCAGCATCCATGGTAGCTGTGACAGAGCAGCCCCATATGGTGTAGGCCTCTACTCACTGTGAGGAACGCAGCAGGAGACCTGACGGCCTGCTCCTGCACGATAATGCTGCTGTGGAGCTGCTGGCCTGGTCAGCTACTGGAGGAGCGCCGCTGCCTGCAATACAGTGCACATTGCATGCCCCAAGAGCTTAGGGCTTCCAGGCGGTAGCAGAGGCACAGTGTCTGGTGACATGAGGGCTTCTCCACAAGCAGCAGGTGCCTGCTCTGAAGGCACACACATGAAGCACCAGTCAGGTGCTCCACCTTCTCTTAGAAAGCGTCGAAACTAACCTTCAGTATGACAATGCACGCTGTCTGAGACTGGAGAAAGTGTGCGTGGTTGACTTGAATTTGGAGTTCCTGGCTATATGAGCTTGGTGCCCGCCTTTAGCAGCATTCAAGGGTCCAACCCTGCAGGGGCCGCCTGATCCTGGCCAGGTTTTGGGAGCTCAAAGCTCTGGCGGCATGCAGCTTGTCCTGTACTGCAGGAGCTGATCAGTAGTCAAAGCCAGCAGCACCACCTAGGCATTGTTGTGCAGGGGTAGGGCGTCAGGTCTCCCGCGCTGTTCCTCACACGTGAGTGGAGGTTTGCACCATATGTGGCTGCTTTGTCACAGCCACTTGAGAAGCTGAGGGCCTCAGGTACTTGTTGAAGCAGTTCTATGAGACATCACAGGTTGTTTTGGTCCTGTCCAATGTCAACATCGCATGCACAACTTACAGAGTATGCCCCTGCTTCAGAGCCCAAACAATCTGACAGCACTGGTTGATCTGACTGCACTGATCACTGTGACAGCACTGACCAATGGGAATGCACTGATGTGCTGCCAGTGGGCCTGCTCAGGCTCCTGTTCAGGCTGATGAGGAGCCTCCCCCTTCTGAGGATGATGACATGGCTCCTGATGCTCCTGCTGAGACTCTTGTTGCTGCCTCTGCTGAGGCCCCAAAGCAGCCTGCTGGTCCCGCTGCTGAACCAGCTGTTGGTGCTGCTGCCTCTGTCCTGTGCAGCCTGTTGCTGCCTGCTGAGCCTCTTGTGGAGCCTGCTGCTGCCTCCAAAGCCTCCTAAGGTGGGCTGCTGACTGCATGTGCTGCAACTCACTGCAGCATATGCTGAATCCATTTCCTGCTGCAGTGCACCAAGTTTGACATCATGCCTGCTGCTCAGAAGAAGGTTGCCAAAAAGTTGGCCAAGAGAAAGAGGACCCCGGAAGAACAGAAGGCACATGACAAGAAAAGCTCAAGATCCCCCCCTCCCCTAGCTGATCTCTCCCTGCTCATTCTTATCCCCCATGGGGTGCTTGAGCCTGAAGCCAGCAGACTCCCCCAAAGGCAGCAGGACTGGACTGGTGTTTCGCCTGACACATGCAGTCACGATACAGTGGCAGCATCACTTCCAACGATTCCCAACGATTTCTAGCTAAGTCCAACGGGAGTCCAAATGGGCTTGGTGCCCGGCTTGAGCGAAATTCGTAGGTTTAACCCGATATGAGCGGTGGGATTCTGGCGAATATAAGGGAACTCAGGTGGATGCGTACGTCTCATGCCATAATGCTTCGCGGCAGCAGTCAATGTCCCTCATAGGAGTTGCTGTATTGCGGCAGTCATGCTTCAGGCCTCCCTCCTGATGCAGCCTGCTGAGCCTTTGCCGGAGCTCCCTTTCGCTGCACACCATAGTGGTCCATGGTTCAGTCCTCACAGCTCCACCTGAACACTACACTTGCCTAACATTTGCCTCATTTGCCGCAAACTAGGATTGCCGCAATCATAATCTGCTTGATCTTCGCTTGCAGTGTCCCCTGATCATTTGTCAGATCAGCTGTGAACATCAACCCTGTTGCATGTGGGAAAGAGCAGTATTCTTTTTGGCAGGGGAGGTGCTGTCACAGCTTACAGGCCGGATGAGGTCTGCATTGAGTGTCCAGAAGAGCGAGTTCGTCTGCTACTTTTACCTTAGAAATTAGAAGGGCTCACTGTAAAATAGCCCAGCTTATGCTGCAAGTTCATGCAAGCTGAAAGATCTCGCAAACGGGCCATTAGTGACATCTCGGATCTCCAGCCCGCACAGCATCCCCACAAGAAAATGGCTGTGGCGATGGACACCTCGGGCACTGATGGGTAAGCTGCAGCAGCAGCTTGCCACCAGATCAGACATCTATTGGCTGCTGCACTGCTGAGCAGGCAGCTGCATATGTTGCTGTGGAGCTGCCATGCACGCTGCTGATGCTCGCTGCATCGGCACTGCCAGGCAGCAGACAGAC
Source organism: Asterochloris sp. CNOR1 (assembly GCA_963969365.1). Lineage (NCBI taxonomy): Eukaryota > Viridiplantae > Chlorophyta > Trebouxiophyceae > Trebouxiales > Trebouxiaceae > Asterochloris > Asterochloris sp. CNOR1. The sequence continues at coordinate 191,478 of OZ017762.1, forward strand.
TGGCACACATGCACTGCACCAGCCTGAGCACTTGTCAGCTCGCACCAGACTCAGGTGATATGCTGCGCTCCGTGCACAATGATTTGTCGTGCGTCATGACCACATCAGAGCAGCTGCGCATGAGGACACCAGCTCAGGGCTGCAGGCAGCAGCTGGCACTCTCTGTTTGCCACCAGAGATGCCATTGGAAGAGCACAAGGCTGCTGTGCTATGCTGCAGGCCGCATGCAACTGTCCTGTGTTGCCGCAGCAGCAGCAGGCTACTTGCCAGCTCTGAGAGTACACAGTGTCGCTGTCTCCTGCAGGCCCTTGCACCATCTGACAGCAGCAGGCCACTGGCCAGATCCAAGCTTAGACAGTGCTGTGCTGGTGTCCCACGCAACTGCAGCTGGCTGCCTGTCAAATCTCAGCTTACATTGCTTGCTGTCACATGCAGGCCCATGCAGCAGCTGGATGAGGACCTTCACAGCAGGCAGCTAGCAGTATATGGCAGGGACACCATGCAGCGCCTGCAGCAGGCGTCAGTGCTGGTCATTGGAGCTCGTGGCCTTGGCATCGAGATCTGTGAGCCCCATGTGGAACAAGAGCTTTGAGGCAGCAGCCTCTGCAAGAGCTTCCAGCAATATTCTGCCCGACTTCTGTGTAAAGGACTTGCCACTGAAGGAGCCAGAAGCCAGCATGGCCGTTCCCCCTGGCTGCCTGTTTCTTTGCTATGTTGCTGCTTTCCTGGACCCAGACTCAGGGCTGGCCTACGTCAGCCATTACAGTGCCCTGGTTGTCACATGGCAGCCTGTTGTGGCTGGCATCTTCAGCTGGCCAGGGTGAGAGCCAGGGGCAATGGCTGCAACCAGCCAGCAGATGCACGTGCATGCACTCAGCTAGCAGGTACACGCCTTGCTGGAGCCCCTTGCATGCTGCCGTGGAGTAATGTATGCATTGCTAATGCTTCTTGTTCCTGGTCTGTCCTGCAGCCAAGAATGTGGTCCTTGCTGGCGTGAGGTCGCTGACCCTGCACGACGACCAGCCAGTTACGTGGGCAGACCTGAGCGCTCAGTTCGACCTGACAGAGGCCAACCTGGGGCAGAACCGGGCAGAGGCCTCCAAGAGCCACCTGCAGGAGCTGAACACAGCTGTGGCCGTGACTGCTTCTCAGGAGCCGCTGACGGAGGCCGTCCTCAGCCATTTCCAGGCACAGCTTCTGCTCATGCAGGCTGTGGGCCTGCTGCCTTCAACTGCATTGGCTGGGCAGACGCTGCCTAGCTTGAGTAGCATGTGGTGGATGGTTTGGAGGGTCATAGGCTGCTTGCTTTTCCAGTGTTCATGTACTCACCACAAGTGCATGGTCATTCATTGAGGTGCGGCCTTGCTGACTGGGTAATCTGGGAAGCAGCAACTGCTGCACAGCTGTGGGTTGCTGCACAAACGCAATGCAGAATGCAAGCAGAGTGGCGCCTGGCCCTCTCTTGGCCAGCCGTGTGAATGCACTGCGCCTGGATGTGGTGGTGTGCATGCCACAGCTGGCACTGAACAAAGCCGAGCCATCAGGGTTGCTCAATGCGCAAAGGCTGTCATCCCTTCACAAATGTGGGCCTTGCTGCAGGTGGTAGTGTGCACAGAGCTGGCCCTGAACAAGGCTGTGGACATTGATGACTTCTGCCACCGCAATGCGATTGGCTTCATCAAGGCAGACACATACGGCGTCTTTGCCCAGGTCTTCTGCGACTTTGGGGATGACTTTATAGTTCACGATGTCAATGGTGAGCCAGCAGCACGGCGTGCTTGGGCCCAGCCCTGCAAGGTGCTGCTGTGCTGCTGCCCCACTTGTCTGGGCAATAAATAAGCACGCAGTGTTCAGTCAGTGGCCTGGTGCTCTTCAGGCTGCCAGACAGCTTGGCAGCCACAACCAGGCGCTGAGCAGGCACACATATGCTGCAGCACCTCCCTGACTCAGTCGCCAGTGGCCGCCTAGCAGTCTGCACTTCCTGTGAATTGCTCCTTCATGTGCATGCTGATGGTGTTGAAAGCTGAGATGGCGCCTTGCAATGGTGCAGGGGAGCAGCCCACAACTGCCATCATTGCTTCCATCACGCCTGGCAACCCCACGCTGGTGACGTGTGTAGACGATGAGAGGCTGGAGCTTGAGGTGGGCATGCTGACCCATTTCAAATATTCAGTATGTTGGGTCAAGAGCTATTGACGGTGACTCGGCGGGGAGCATGCCCTGAAGTTGCAGTTGAGGAGCAGGCTGGCAGAATAGTCTCTCCGCTCTTGAGCTGGGTGTCATGCTGCTCAAGTCCCTACTGGCCTTGCTCACGTCCTTCTGTTTCCTGGCTGTGGCTGCCTTTTGGGCAGCTCTGTGGCCTTCCCGTTCACGTGATGTCTGAAAGTGCATCTCACATGTTCCAGGTCCTTGGGCATAGTGCTTTGCAGTCACCTTTGCTGCTGGTCCGGTGGCCATGAGTTGGGACGTGATTTTTTATCAGAGTTATGCAGCAGCCTGGCTGGCTGCGTTGCTCCTATGCTGCATTGCTGGCTGCAGCAGTCTCCAATTCACCTCAGAAGCTGGAGCATTCCACAAAATTTGCGGACCTTTTGTTGAGTTGAGGCGTGCGGGTCTGGCTTGCAGGCAAGACAAGGTCTGAGTGTGTGCACAGCCCCAAACCTGGAGGGTCCATGGCAGAGGACAGCTCTACATGCTGTCCCAAGCGCTGCAGTCTCATAATGTTGAAAACATCTGTGTACAGATTTGATCCTATGATGATATGAGCCTGCTTCAGCTGAGCGTGGCTCAGGGTGGCGCGCAGGAAGACATGCTTTCCTGCTGCAGGATGGAATGTTTGTCACCTTCAGCGAGGTGGAGGGCATGGCAGAGCTGAATGATGGCAAGCCTCGTAAAGTGCAGAATGTCAAGGTAGGAGCACTGCTGCACACTTTGAAAGTGATGCATGCTGAAGGGGGCTGCCAGCAGGAACAGCTGCTTGTCAGCTTGCGAGCGGAGACCACGCTGAAGGTTTCATGAGGCTCTGCATGATGTGTCTCTGATTTGCGGGCGTTTATAAGGTTTTGTGTGAGAGTGTGAACAAACGGCATCCTTCCACATGCAGGGCGATAAGGTGCTCTAATGTGTGGGCCTTGCAGGGCTTACCACTTCATTTCCAAGGCCACAGCGCTCAGCTTTGAAGCTTGCAACAGGGGCAGCACTGTGCAGAGGCCAACCCCCAAATGGCTTCATCTTGCTTTGTCTCTTATGCAGCTTGAGTCTCACTCCTTCAGAACTGATGCCGACACCACCAGCTATGAGCCTGACAACAGAGGCAGAGTTGTGGCAGACAGCAAGCACCCCAGGCAGCTGACTCTTTGCTTTGATGTGTGCTGCAGGTCAAGGCCCACTCCTTTGAAATTGATGCTGACACCACCAGCTACGACCCTTACAGGAGGGGCGGCATTGTGGCAGAGGCCAAGCAGCCCAAGAAGATCAACTTTAAGCCGCTGCGCGATGCACTGGCAGACCCTGGTGAATTCTTGTTCAGTGACTTTTCCAAGCTGGAGCGCTCAGCCACGCTGCACGTGGCGTTCCAGGCGTTGGAGGCCTTCAGGGTGAGCTTTGCAGGGTCAAGCTCTGTGTGGCAAATTTTGGCTGCCTGAAAGTCGGTGCTGTTTGGTGGCCAGTTCTGCCAGCCAGAGCTGTCTGCCTGTAAACTCACAAGGCCTTCCAGGCTGTTGGGTTTGAGGGTCAGCTTTGTGGGGTTTATCTTTTGGGCTATGAATGACCTCTGTAGGATTCTGGGATGGAAACGCTTTATCCTCAAGCTAGAGCACCCAGCTAGGCTACATGTTCCCGATTAGGGGGGCTGGTAGGATCACTGTGCCAGCTCGCTCCCTCTAGGCAGCCATGCTGCGGGTGGTGTTTGAAGCTCTGGAGGCTTGCAGGCCGATCTTTGCTGTATTCCTTCTCGCTGCGCGCCAGCAAGCTCACGACAAGCAACGTGCAAGACAAGCAGGCAGCCTGTCCCAGCACCACAATGCTCAGGACACAGCCTCAAGGGTGGCACACCAGCAGCTGCCCCTTTGATTTGATTCAAATTTGAGATACTGACTGCCCTGCAGGCCAAGGCTCGTCACTCTCAACGTGAGAAGGCAGCTGCCATGGTGGCTCACCAGCAGCCCCATTTTTGGATTGCTCGCACAGCTCAGTGTTGTACCCATGTCCCTGCAGAACAAGCATGGGCGCCTGCCGCGGCCACACAATGCTGAAGAGGCAGCAGCCCTCTTGTCAGTAGCCAAGGAGCTGGCTCAGCAGGCCTCTGTGCAGCTGGAGGAGCCGGTGGTGGAGCAACTGGCCTACACAGCCGCTGGCCACCTGAACCCCATGGCGGCCATGATGGGTGGTATTGTGGGCCAGGTAGGCAAGTTGCCTGCACATGCGACTAGAGAGCCTTCATCAGCAAAGTTGAGCGCTTGCCTGGGAGCAGTTATAGCTAAAGAATGCGCGCAGCTTGCACGAGAGACACACAGCTAGGCCGCATGGGTTACATGAGTTTGCGTTACACAAGGCAGCATCAATCTCTGGATCGGCTGCATGATACCCTGCAAACTCCTGCAGACACCTCATTGGTCTCCATGCGGCTGCAGGAAGTGATGAAGGCTGTCAGTGGGAAGTTCCACCCCATCCATCAGTGGTTCTACTTTGACTCAGCGGAGTCGCTGCCTGAGATCAAGCCAGGGTCTCTGGATGTCGCACCCAGGGTAAGTATATGACTTTCTCAACCAGTGTGAGCATTGCAGAGAGTTGCTGCCTGGGGCCATGCCTGGGTTTTTTCCTGGAAGCACCCAGATTGACCAGGAAGGATCGGTGATTCAAATCCAGTGTGAGCCTTGCACAAATCCACTGCTTGGAGCCAAGCAATGCTTTCCAAAAACTGCACACAGAGTTGGCATGGCAGCCCCTTGTCAGCTGATTGGCCACTGCCAGCTGACAAGTTTGGATGCTAAGCCTTGGTTCCTGGGAGTTTGTCAGACTTGGGCCACTACTTGGCAGGGGGCCCTCTCTTGAGAACATTGCAGACAGTTGCCAGCCTTCTGCCCAGGAGCGCCCATCGTTTGCGATTATTCCCCCCGCAAACAGAGGTGCAAGGTGCTGTGCAGGACAGTACTGCTGCTGCACAGCTGTGCTTAGTCAAGTGCCCTGCTGGGCAGCAGAGCAGCCGGTGTCACAGCCACAGGTGGCACTGTGGGCTGGCTGCAAGTGGCAGACCTCATAAGGTGTTCCTGTGTGAGGCATTACTGTTGCTGCGCGTCTGTGCTCAGTTGCTGCCCTGCTGTGCTGCGGAACAGCCGCTGTGACGACCAGGCTGAGGCTGGGGCCTGCCCCTGCAAAGACCTCATGGGGTTCCCGTGTAGAGATTCACTGCTGCTGCACATTATGATTCAATAGACAGCTTCATACTTTGCTGCAGAACATCCGGTATGACGGTCAGGCTGGCGTCGTGGGCTGGCAGCTGCAGCAGCAGCTTGCAGACCTCAAGGTGTTCCTGGTAGGGGCAGGCGCTCTGGGCTGCGAGTTCCTCAAGAACTTTGCGCTGATGGGCATTGGCACGGGGCCCAAGGGGCAGGTGAGGCTCTGTGAAACCTGGGCAGCTTGTGGCTTCTGGGCTCTGCTTGAGGCAGCTAGGTAGGCGTGGCGCACATGAGCTTTGAGGTTGACACGGGGTTTGGCTGACAACATATGCTGCAGCTGGCAAGCTTTGTCTGCTTTGCTATGGGACAGGTCCCCTGCTGACCTCAAGTGGTGCATCGTCAAGAGTTGCCTGGAGAGTTCCACGACTTGCCTTCCTGCATACCTTCCTGCCTGTTGCAGATCATTGTGACAGATGATGACGTGATCGAGAAGAGCAATCTGAGCCGTCAGTTCCTTTTCCGAGACTGGAATATTGGCCAGTAGGTGTTGGAGCTTCTGGGAATGCTGTCTCCTACTTTGCAGCAGCACCTGTGCTGGTTGGTGTGTGTTCTAGGTCCAGCTTTGCCTGTGCCTCGAGCAGCACAGCCGCCTTTGTTGCAGTTCAGGGTGCCTATAATGTTCCAGACCATCTCGACATGTACAGCAGTGCAGCTTGGGACAACACAAGCACCTGCCTCTCGATCATGCCTTGGGAAGTACAACCAGCTCAGCTCTACGGCTTGCTGCCCATGCCTGTTCTTGTCATGTGTCTGCCGCCTCAAGCCCCAGGTGGCAGCCATGGCCAACACGCAGATTGGGGCACCAAGAGCCAGCCCCTGGCGGTTCGTATGCACATGCACCAACAATGGAGTGTCATTTGCCTGCAGGTTCAAATCCGAGGTGGCAGCCACAGCCGCCACCCGCATCAACCCGGCCCTTAAGGTACGGTATCTGGCTTCTGAAACGAGCACAGCTGTTCAGACCTACCTCATTCGTGTGAACTACCGGCACCCATCTGGCACCCTATTGGTTGCCTTTTCATGCCTGCATTGTGGGCGGGGCCCCTGCCTTTGCCACCGACAGCAGCACCTGTTGCTGTGCACATCTTCTGGCTAAGCAGAAGAGTGCCGCCAGCACAACGGGACACCCTGTCCTGAGTTGTGTGCAGCAGGCAGGCCTGGGGCGGTCAAGGCCTACTGCTAGCTTAGGCTGTGAGGCCACCGATTACAGTCAGATCCACATGTGCAGAGCAAGGCATGCTGCTAGCTGTGACACCAGCCCTTAGAGTGATGTTTCTGTGTGCAGTTCAGGACCCACTGCTCGCTTAGAGGGCTTCAATCCTCATAGTGTCCGCTGTGCAGGTGAAGGCCCTCCAGTCTCGCGTGTCCCCCGACACAGAGTCTGAGTTTGACGACGCCTTCTGGAGCGGGCTGGACCTGGTGGTCAATGCTTTGGACAATGTGAGCTTGGACTGTAACTTCCTCGTGGTGACCGGTGCTGCCGCTTGCACTGTGTAGTGTGGCATGGTATTGCCTGCGTGTGGTGCTGCTGGAGCTGGATGCTAATGTCCTGGACATTGTCAGCCCCAGGTTGCAGACCTTGACCTTGTGTGCAGCGCCTGCAACACAGGCGTACTTGACCCAAATGCTGCCGACATGCCCTGCACAGAATGGTGGGCTGGCCGCAAGGTGTCTGCAGCCGTTGGTGGTCTTGCCTCAGCAAGATGCTGTCCTGCTGTCCTGTTATGCCTGTGATTGTACCAAAGGATGAAGGGAAGCTCCCTGAGCTGCTGTCAGGATCCAGGCTGCCGCTGCACAAAAGACGCCCCCAGGACGACTCGCGGCGTGACTGCCTGCGTTTGGTGCAGTCCGGGTGCAGCATCGCAGAATGCGTGCTTACAAGGCCATCAGCTGCTGCTGCCGTGCCCTGAGCCCCGCCGGCCTGTCATTGCAGGTCACGGCTCGCCTGTATGTGGACTCACGCTGTGTCTACTTTGCAAAGCCTTTGCTGGAGTCTGGGACCCTAGGGCCCAAGTGCAACACGCAGGTGGTGCTGCCCCAGAAGACAGAGAACTATGGTGCGCTGCCAGGGCTGACTGCAAACAACGACAAACTTGGCTGTTTCACGTGCTTTTATGCCTGTAGGCATTGTGCTGCTGCCTGCAAAGCAGCCTTCTGGGCCCACAAGCCACTCTCAGTAAGGAGCTACGCAGGCGCTGGTGTGCAGCCTGGCAGCTTTGCTGCACAGCATTAAGGCATGAGAATCAAGGCCTTGTGTTTGCTCCTTGCTGAGCCCCAGCAGGCACCGCCTAACCTCTGTTGCTCCCTGCAGAGACCTCAAGGGAGCCTCCTGAGAGGCAGGCCAGCTTGAAGTATCAAGGCGGCTGTGTTCCAAGCAAGCACTGCCTGACTGTTGCTGCCCCAAGCAGTGCCTGACCTTTGCTGTTTCCTGTCCTGCAGGAGCCTCAAGGGACCCTCCTGAGAGGCAGGCGCCCATGTGCACCCTGCACTCCTTCCCCCACAACATCGACCACTGCCTGACCTTTGCGCGCTCAGAGTTTGAGGGCCTTCTGGAGAAGGCGCCTGCCGAGGCCAACGCTTTCCTGCTCAGCCCTGAGCAGTACCTGAATGGCATTCAGCAGGTGGGTCCAGGCTTTGCCAGCAAGGTGTTGCATGGAGCGCCTTGCCTCAAAGTGCACTGCTTCAGAAGGTGTTGGCCTGATGGTAAGATTGGCACCAAATCAGGCCAACAAACAACCTCTGTGGCCTGATAGCAGCGATCGAGTGCGATGTTATCCTGATTGACTGTCCTTTGCTGCAGGCCTCTGACGCCTCAGCCAGGGAGTCGATTGAAAAGGTGGTGGAGGTCCTCTGTGGGGAGCCAATGAGCAGCTTCAATGACTGTATCAAGTGGGCAGTGCTGCGCTTCCAGGTCAGGCCCTGGCACTGGTTTTGCTTTGGCTGGTCAGCTCAGCTTGGGCGGTGCCTGCCAGAGATAGCAGCTGGCCTCATGCAATGGGCAGTGCTAAAGCTTCCAGGTCTAGGGACCTTGTGCAATTTGGCATGCTTGCAAAATCTGTTTGAGTAGGGCTAGCGCCCATCTTGGTGCAACTCCAGCTGCAAATTTTCAGCCTTTGCTGGTCAATTCTCGTCTGTTTGAGCCTGTCCATTGGCAGCTCCAGTGATTGCATAAGTTGGCGGTGCTGCGCCTTTGGAGGACCTCTGGTACCTGATTTGGCATACCCCTGTCTGCCCTGTTTTGTGCTGCCTACTCTGTCCAGCTAGCAGCTCTTGGGGTTCATTTGAGGGCTGCCTATGCTTGGCCTGTGTCTGCCCACAGGCTGAGGATTGCCTCAAGCAGGCAGTGCTCTTGCCCCAGGCAAGGAGGCATGCGGGCTGGCTGTGCCTGACCCTGCTTGGTCTCTGGTGTGCTGTCCTGCTTTCGGCTCCTGCTAGCTTGGGTGCCACTCCAGCTATGATTTTAGCACCTGCTGGTCTGGCCTGTGTCTAGGAGGACAGCAGCTAGCTTTTCCAGCTCCAGCCTGCTGTCCTGGAGGCGCAGATGGCCCCAGCTGGTGTACACCTCAATTAGAGGCCACCACAGGCCATGTGACTGCAGTGCCTTTTGGCAGCCGGCCGCCTCGCACATAAGCATCATGGTCCACCCTGCACAGCCTTGTTGCTGCCATCAAATGGGCTGCTGCCATGACAGGCACCAGTGCTGACATGAGCCATTTTCCTTGCAGGCTATTCTCAAGAAAAGCATTACTATTCATGGCTTGTCCACTGATATCACCTCGGAGTGTGCAGGCTATGTTGCATGACAGCAGACTCCAGCTGAATCAAAGCTTTTGTGAGGACCCCATGGTTGATGCATGACCCTTCCTGTTGGTATGTGCAGGCTCTTTTTAATGACAGAATAGCCCAGCTGGTGTACACCTTCCCAGAAGATGCCACCACTGCCAGCGGGACCCCCTTCTGGTCAGCGCCCAAGCGCTTCCCTACCCCCGTCAGCTTCACAGCCAGCGACGGCTCCCACGCTCGCGTGATCCAGGCGGCTGCCCTGCTTAAGGCTGAGGTGCATGGGCTGCCCCAGCCTGCCTGGGCGCTTGACCTGCAGCAGGTGAGGCCGTGCAGGCTTGCTTGTGATCCAGTCACATGGCGGAGGTGTGTTGCTCAAGTCTCAAAGCACAGCCTTGCTGCAGTCCTGTGGCTCCCCTTCTCTGTGCAGCACAACTCAGTTGTAAACAAACCTGTGCAGGTGGCAGAGGCGGCTGGGCAGGTGCCTGTGGCTGAGTTTCAGCCGCAGCAGGGGGTGCACATTGAGACAGACCCCACCAAGACGGACAAGGCGGGGTCAGGGGATGATGCCTCCATCATCGATGGCATGGTGGCCCAGCTGAGGGTGAGACCCACAGCATCAGAGGCTGTCCATGTCCTCAAGGGTGCCAGGTGCTGGATACCAGCCTGAGGTCCTGGCTGCGTGGCATTGGCCTGGCTGCACACCTTGGCTGCTGGCCATGCTGGATTTGAGACACAATGCTTCCACCCTCAATGGTATGGTGACCCAGCTAAGCGCAGGACCAGCAGGCTATAATGGCTGTTGTCATTCCATCAGGTGCTCTATGTGCAGCTCGTTGACCCACCTGTGTGAGGGTCACCGCCTTGCACACCTGATGCAAGTACGCTGGTCATGGAACCTGGGCCATCATCAAGGGCATCGCCGGCTGAGGGATGGCATGCTGGAATCCAGGTTCATCGTCGAGGGCATTGCCCAGCCCAGAGCCCGTCATGCCTAGAGCTGAATCCATCATGAAGGGCATTGCCCAGCTGAGGGCAAGTCTACACACGCATGGGGCTTTAGATTCCTCAAGGGCTGTCAGGCAGTGAATATGCAGCTTGACATCCTAGCGGTGGGTGGCAAACCTCCAGGTCAGAACATCTAACTCTTTTTCACATAGCCTTCCTAATCTGCAGGAGGCTCAGAGCAAGCTGCCCCAGGGGTACAAGTTGCACCCCATCACCTTTGAGAAGGATGTGGACAGCAACCATCACATGGATCTCATTGCTGGCTTTGCCAACATGCGGGCGCGTAACTACCGGATCCAGGAAGTAGACAAGCTCAAGGCCAAGCTCATCGCCGGGAAGATCATCCCAGCCATTGCGACGACCACAGCCATGGCCACAGGTGGGTGCTGAGGGGCACCACTTGGACAAGCACCAATGCCCCGATGGCTAAGATGGTGGCCACGATGGGGGTTCTGAAATTTGTCAAGACAGGCACCGGCCAAATGGTGCCGACCCTTTGACTGGCTTGGTGTCTCCCAGCTGCGTGCGGACCTTATGTTCCAGGAGCTGCTTGGGCCTATCCAGGACAAGCCACTGCATGGGCACATCAGCTTGGTCCCACCCCTCTGAAAAAGAAGAGCTCAACATGTTCCTTGACCCTGTTGTTGTGCCCGAAGTTGAAGATGATTCAAGCCCTGCTCCAGGCGTCCTACACAGCCGCCTTTGCTGAAGCTCTGGCTGTCCAGCTTTTGCCAGCCCATTGACTTACAAAGGGCGCGTCTCCTGTGCAGGCATGGTGTGCCTTGAGCTGCTCAAGGTGGTTCAGGACAAGCCGCTGGAGGCGTACAGGAACAGCTTCGCTAACCTGGCGGTGCCAGTGTTTGCCATGGCCGAGCCCATCCCGCCCAAGCAGTTCACCTTTGGCGACCTGAGCTGGACACTGTGGGACCGCTGGGTGCTGGAGGGGGACCTTACAGTGCAGCAAGTGCTGGACTGGTTTGTGGTGAGTCCCACTGTGCCGGAGGGGCAAGTCACGCTGGCCTTGACACTGGTGCTGGCTAGCGACTGTCCACGCTGACTTGGCCTCAGCGCGCCTTCAGCAGCTGCAAGGGACGGCGGCTCACAGGGAGCCAGCACAGCGTTATGATGCTGCTCGAAGGGTGCCGGGCCTGTGTATATGTTGCCCTGCCTCACTCAGGGGGACGGCAGCCCTGGCAGGCTCCTGTGTTGCCTGCCAGCCTCCCTTTATGACCATTGTGCGCCTGCCACTTGCAACAGCAGCTGCGGCACCCTGCTGAGGATCTGGCTGCCTTGAGCCTGCCTGTGCCTCATCCGAGCAGCCTGGCTGCTCAGGGGGTGGGGCAGATGTGAGATGATGCTGTTTGCTGCCTCTGCTCAGACGGAGTGCCCAGGCATGCAGTAGGTGGGGCTGCCTCCTCCTGCACAACTGGCGGCTTCAGTCTTGGTTGTATGCTTCCATTGGGCGCCTGCTGCGCTCGTGCCTCCCAATGAATTCAGGGCAACATCACTGTGCAGGCAAAGGGCCTGGAGGCCTACAGCATTTCCTGTGGGCAGAGCCTGCTGTACAACTCCATCTTCCCCAAGCACAAGGACCGTCTGCAGAAGAAGATGTCCACCCTAGTGGCAGATGTTGCCAAGCTGACTGTTCCCTCCAACCGCCAACACTTTGATGTGGTGGTGGCCTGTGAAGGGCCAGATGGGGATGATGTTGATGTCCCCCTGTGTTCCATCAAGTTCAGATGATCCTCTCCCGCCAGATAACGTAGCTTAGCAGGTTTCATTGCATCAGTGGCCCGAATGAAGCCAAATTGCTGCTTGTGAATTTTAGTATCCCTTCAAAGAGCCCTCTGGCTCCGAGACAGATTCATTCCCAGTAGACGAGGCCAGAATCTCTGAACGAGACAAGCAACTTGGGCAGGCCCATCTCCTCTGTGTTGTTGTGACGCGGGGGAGAAAATCCGCATTGAGGAGCAGAACAGAGCTGCATGCTCTGAAGGATGCTGCAGTCACCAGCTGGCTGCTTGGTGTGGCCCAATGCACACCAATTCAACCAATCCTCAGGAGGTTTGTTTTTGGCACTGTTGCGTGAAGCCCTACCTGCCTTGCGTGTTGGGCTGCATGCAAGCACTGACACATGTGCCGCTGTGCTTTGCAGACCGAAATGGTGGACCAGTACAAGTTAGATGGGGTAGGAGTGGAGGCGGACGTGGTTGCCAGCAATGCAGGAGCACCCACCTCTAAGAACGTCAGCTGGCTGGTGAGTTAGCCTGCCCAGCCCTGCTCTGACGTAAGCAGACAGATATTGCATCTCGTGAGTCGCTGTCCTGCAGGACTTGCATGGCCAGGACCTTTACATGGTCCGCGAATTTGAGCCCTCGGACAACGAAGATGACGCCTCTGAGTCTGAGGAGTTGCAACATCACAGACAAGGCTGCTGCACCATCATGTAAGAGCAGCGACATTCCTGACGCCGTTACCTGTTTCCCCTCTCTGTGTTTATGTTTTTCAACCCCATGTTTCCCTGAGTGTGACATCTGACCGTGCCTGAAGTGAGCCCGCTGTGGTCCTCAGCAGCGTATAGCACTGCTGCTGTCAAAGTGAATGAAGTCACTGAACAGCCTTTGTTTGAGGGGGACCCTATTGCATGCTGTCTTCAACACGCCAACCAGCAGCTGTGCACAGTCAAGTGGAGTTTGCTGTGAGGCCCTGCCCTTAAGTCTCCAGTTCAGAGTTTCACTTCAAGTCTGAAGGGCGTCACTGCATGCTGTTTGCAACATGCCGGCCAGCATCTGCTCGCTGGTGCACTCAAGCAGCCCTGGCCCGCGGGCGTGGGCCAGGAAGGGCAGTCGTCTGAGGGCTCGCCCGCTCCACCCTGAGCATGCGCTGCACACCCGGTGCAGTGCCAGGCTGGGCTGGTCCTGGCAGGCTGCCTGACTTTCCTGTGGCTGGCTGTCCTGCCTCTCAGAATGCGATGCCATGGGCTGGTCCTGGCAGGGCGGCGCCTGCTGGCTTCCCAGCTGCCCCTCAAAGTGCGCAGCCACGCAGTGCCAGGGCTGGGGCAGCGAGTTGGCGCCGCCGATCACGCCTGCCCGCTGCAGCTCCTGCACCAGGGCACAGGCTGTCGCAAAAAGTCCTGCTGCACAATGTGTTTGTGCTGCCGCGGACCCCAGAGCCAAGACGCCGGACCGTGGGGCACCCCAGTCTTCATGCAGCTTCATTGGACAGGCGAACCATCAATGTTGGCCTTCAAGCAGCTGCTCCTGTCACTCTGCTCTGCTCAGCTGTGCCAAGACAGGTCCATATCCACAGGGTCTGCATCAGAATTGCCTGCCTGAAGGTGGCTGCGCAAGGCAGGCATATCAGGTCTGCAGCTGCTGAGGCCAGTCAGAGCAGCCATGTAGACTGAGCGTCCAGCCAGTGACGGCTTGTGTTGCTGATGGAAGCCTTCTCCAGGCATGGTCTTGAGCAAAGGATGCAGAGGTCCTCTCGAGCTGCATATCCTCCCCCAGCATTGGTGCAGGAATGCAGTCACTGACGAGAGCTGCCATCTGGTGTCAGCACTTCAGGCAAGCCCTGCTTTAGAAATTGCTGACTCAGAAGGCGGATTTGTCTGGAAGCAATGTGGCAGGCATGCCTTACAAGCTGCACACAATATGCTGCCTCACAGGACGAACAGCTCCCTAGCCCGCACACCCTGCTGACCCAGAGGCAGCTTGGCATGACCTCATACTGCGCATGCAGGGCCATTGCTCTTGCTGCCTGCTGCTTCACAGGACAGACAGCTGCCCTGCAAAGTTTGCTTACCTGGTGGCAAGTGGTAGGTCGAACGCAAAGAAGGGGCTGTCTAAGCTGCATGCAGCCTCCCAGGATGAACGACAACACCAACCACGCAGTCCGCTTGCCTGAAGGCAGCTCCGCAGGATCTCGTACTGCGCACGCAGGGGTGGCGGCCCGATGTATGCGCGTATGTCTGCTCTGTCCACAAAGGCCAGGTCTATCGAGTCTGGCAGGTTGCTGGTTGTCAGGACCATGACCTGCAGGTAGCAGCATGACACACCTTGAGAGCAGTGCATCCTGACATTGTTTCCTGTGGTGGGGAATGTGCTGTGCCAGGTCAGGATGATGACCTGCATGTGGCAGCATGCAATGGCTTACTTTCCATCCAACATTTCTAGAACTGACATGCTCTAGTGGTGGGTGAGGATGTTGCGGACACGAGCAGCATCCGCGGCAGGCTGCTTGTGTGCAAGCAGATGGAGGTAGCATGTTGTTGGTCATGGCAAGGCCCCTCCGTGAGCCTGTCGTGGTACAGCAAAACATGCTTTACGGACTCGTGGCTGCTGAATGGTGGTGCCCAACCGCCTGTCATGCTGAAGGTCTCAGCTGTCATTGACTTACTTGCTAGGCAGGACACTCTCATGTCACAAGGCCAGCACCTGTGTATCAATAGAGGTGAGAGGCAGCACACATCCCTTCAGACCCTACAGGAAACACCCCTGCGGCAGCAGAGGGCGCTCACACCGCTGTGGCCACAAGCATCTCTGTTGCGGTGCTGCTGGACACAGCCTATACTCTCCCCTGAAATGAGCACTTGCTCACCGCCTTGTGGCATGAACCTGCACACTTTGCTTTCTGTGAGCAATGCAGATTCCCCAGGCCTCAGACTTTGGGTCCCCTTAACCATCATCTACCCCTCACTGGTCCACAGTCAAGAGTGGCCACCCCGTGGTGAGGTTCTGGCCAAGGTCATGGTCAGTAGGCCAAGCTTTACCAGGGCGCCAGAATTGCTGACATGGGGGGTGCACATGTCAGGTATGCTGGGCTGTAGCGAGGCGAGCTTGCTTTCTGAGACACAGAGCTGATGGCGACCTACGCCTGCGCCGTACAGTCCACAGGGGAGGCAACAGTGGGGCCAGAACCCTGCATCCACTTCGTTCACAGGCCAAGACAGCTCATGTCTCTCATTGCTCAGTTGAGCATGCTCAAGCACTCACATTGTTGAACCGCTTCAGCGCGTCCAGCTGTGTCAGGAGGGCGTTCACTGCCCTGATGGAGTCTGAGGGCTCCCCGCCGCTGATGGCTGCCTTGCGCGCCGCCGTGAGGGACTCCACCTCGTCAATCAGTACAAAGGTGAGGCAGTCCGCATCCTCCAGAGTTTCCTGCACCGGCAAAGGGTGCGCTCCAGTCAGGCTACAGGACAGTAAGTGAGGCATAGTAGGCCCTCTCCTGTATGTCCAACAGGCTGCACATGCCTGTGAATGATGAAGTCTGGTGAGCCAGCTCACCAATCAGAACAGGGATGAGCAGTCTAGTCGGGGCATCTACATTGCACAAGCACAGTACGTTTGCAAACTGTGCTGGACAGGCAGGCTGGCCACAGTGCTACCATGTCCCTCAGGCTGTGCAGCATACGAGAGAGCAGGGCAAGTTCCTGCCAGTGCAGCCTCCATGCATTGGAGAGCTGCACAGACGGTGCCATTGCTGCCAGACTGCCAGCCCATTAGAGCACTGGCCAGCTGCAAACATCAAGCCCACATGCAGCCTCCATGCTCCAAAATGCGCCACAACTGGTGCTACCATGCACCTTTATCCTGGCGAAGTAGAGTGGCTGCCAGCCTGCCACCTGTGAGTGCATTGGCCAGTATGGTCAAGTAACCCCTGGCAAAAGGGACTGGCCGCCAGCCCCCTGCCACCTGTGAGTGTGTTGGCCAGTACGATACAGGTAGGCTCGCTGCAATGTCTTGGGACAGCTGCACCAATGGTGCCAAACCTCACCTGTATCCTGGCAAAGAGACGGGAGACCAGCTTCCCGCTTTCGCTGAACCATTTGCTGAAGAGGCTGTGTGCATTGACCTCCACTAGCTGCCCCCGACTGAACCTGCATGACATTGCAGAGCTTGTCTTGCATGAAGGGCTGGGGTTATGCTTACTCCCATTGAGAGCTACGCAGCTGACTTGATGCATGCAGACAGGGCCTCCTGTGGGACTGGCCTATGCAGCGCACAGCTGTGAAGGGACGCATTGAGAGGTGTTCAGTTTTGTTGCGGTGCTAGGCAATGGCAGACAGGTCTACCCCATGAGGTACATCAGATGCAGGGGCAGGTCATGTCTGCGGTGCCAGCGGGCCAACTTCACATGGCGCCTCACCTCTACTGCATGAGAGGCCTTCCATGTCCCCGAATCCACTGACCCTTTACTTAGTCAGACCATAAGTCAGGCAGTGCAAGCGCTACTGAGGCCTGCCTCCAATGCTCACAGGGAACCCCCGCTTCATTGAGGGCCCCATGTCTACTGCTCAACAATATATAGGGGAGGCCCCTCACCTGTCCCCAAATCTGATGACCAGCTTCTGAGCCAGAGCCTTGGCCAGGCTGGTCTTGCCCGTCCCTGGCGGTCCATGCAGGAGCACCACCCTGCAGCCACAGAGATGCTTGCTTAGAAAGCTGGGTACCAGTGCTGAGGTGCCCAGCAGCTGCAGCAGTCGCCCTGTGCTGTAGACGCCAGCACAGCTGCCAGAGCACCACATGTCCACGTGCTCAGCTGAGGGATCTCTTCACAGAACAGCAACACATCCTCAAGTCATGCCAAATGCAAATGAGCTTGCGGCAAGAGTGCACCCAGCGAGTTCGTGCTTCACTCCAGTTTGGCAAGCCCTCAAACCTTTTTCAAGTGGCTCGTGAGCAGGGCACGCCCCAGCCGTCAGGTAATCAGCTCAGGGTTCCCCATGCAGAAAGCCAGTCTGTGGAGTTCAGTGTGTCACGTGCCACACCACTCTGAAGAGGATCCCACCTATTCCAGGTTACAAGCTGGGGGTCCACCTTTTTGTCTGCAAAAAATAGAGCGCTGGTGGCATACTGAAGCAGGTGCTGCTTGACGGCGATGTCAAAGACCAGCGCCTCCCACAGGCCATGGAGGTGCCTGTGGGGCAGCGCCCACTCCCTGCATCAAGCATTCACTGAGGACCTTCCGGGGGGAAAGAGAGCAACTCTGATGCCTATGTCACCCACACATCCTCTGGGTCCATGAGCGGCAGGGCAGCACCCCTCCCTGCAAGCAAGATGTGTCTCGAAACTTGTCTCTATGCATAGCTTTGCCAGCTCACTGCAGCTGAATGGCACAGCTCTCTCAGCATGGAAAGTGTGAGGCAGGTGCTTGACTCTCCTGGTGCCCATAGGGCAGCACCCACTCCCTGCTTGCAGGGGCTCAAGCCTGCCTGTGAAAGGTTAAGCTGGCCACCAGGCCAAGAAGTCTCGACTAGGAGCTGTGCTGGCAGGCAGAGGCACTGCGTGACACATCACGCAGAGTCTGTCATGGCTGCAGGGGAGGCAGCAGCTTCAGAGTTGCCTAGTAGTGGGCAGTGCTGAGCCAGCGAGATGCACAGCCTGACTACAGGAGTTGGCATATGTAGGGGCGGTGAGCCATGCGTGAACCCAAACTTGTGCAACCAGGCCGTCTGCACAATGCTTACAGGCACACCTCATGCTGGCGTGGCAGGGCAACCAAATGCTTGCCTGAATGAGGAGACGTGGTCCTCTTCCCCAAAATTGTCATCATCAGCTGCCTCATCGTCATTGAGCTGATAGACCAACACCGAAAGAAGCCTCTGCAGCATGGGTAGCCTCATGAACAGGATTGGCTTGTGCATGCCTGCATGGTCAGAAGGGCCAGGCACACAGCTGACTTCCATATCTGTCTGTAGTGCAAGGAGCAATGTCAGCGACCTCGATGCTATTGAGCTGGTGGACCTTTTTGAGATCCCTCTGCAGCAGGAAAAACTGTTCCAGGGGCACCTTGTTTCACAAATCAAAGCAATACAAAGCAGTTGACAGGGCCAAGGTGACCGACAGGCCAGGCAGTGAGCTCATTCTGCAGCACGAGGAGCTCATTCAGCAGTTTGACATACAGTACAACATGGCACTGAAAGGGCAGTCCACATAAGGATGCTGCCCAGCCGCAATCTGGCAGGAACCTCAGCATGCCTGCACACCAGCTGATGGAATGCTAAGGCATTGGAGTGAGGGATTCAGGCTTCTTTCACTGCTTGTGGGCCAGGGGAGAGAGTGCGCAAGCAGGCTGGCAGCACTACCTGGTAGACCCCATGCACCGCAGGACAGCGCAGCTGTGGCGATCCAAAGGCAGCATGGCTGTTTCATGTCCTTGCAACAGGGGCAGGCAGTAAAAGTGGACCCTGCCCCAAAATTGGCCCCTGGGTGGACCACCGCGGTCCACAGACTGTTCTTGACGGCAGGCAGGCATTCACCACACAATCTTGGCAATTTGCCCCTTTCAAAATCATAGGACGCGACTCAGGAGGATTGGAAAACATGTCTGGCATTTGCTACCACACAGGGTGAGTCACACAAGGCGACTGCATCTGCTTTGCCTGGCATGTGTAGAGGCTCACAGCTGCTGTCTGGCATGCACAACTGGCTTGTCTTACCTGAAAGGCCAGCAGCCTGCGCCCATGGTGCTCCTCTGGCACATCGCTCATGCTGAGCAGCGCCACATGCTGATCCAGAATGGCATTCTCCCCTTTTTGCACCTCCACAGGGCCATTGCACACAGTCAGGGCCCGGGTGTTAAGATAGGAGAGCACAGCATCTCTGATCGCGGATGGATGCAGGCTGCTGGCCTGGTGCTGCTGGACCTCCAGAGCAAGGGCAATGCGGTCCATGAGACTGTCTCTGACTGGGCAGGGCCTTTGCTACATCAGCCATCGCCAGAGGCTTATGGCGGGGGCAGGGCCGCCTAAGCTGTCGAAGAGAATTTTCATGGCACTCTTCCGCCTCATGTGCGGCTATATCGACAAAGTGCAAGCAACGTGCCAGCCCCTCCGGCAGCTCGAAGGTTTGACCAGTGTTGACCTGCTTAGCAGTCTTGCCCCTGCCCTTGTCTAAGGGCAGGACACAAGTCGTCTGATATGTTATATTACAGAGGGGATCAGCTGCAGCATCACACCAAGAGAGGGGTTTTGGTGGGCAGTCGATCAGTCAGATGCCCTGCCCGATCAAGTAGTCTCCCAGGTTCTCAACAATCAATGTGCAGTCTGCCGGCCGGACGCCCTCAGAGTAGATGCCTATTACCATGGCTGAGGTGGTCTTCTTGACCGTGACGCCGCCTGCAGGCACCAGAGAAGGGGTGGAGCGCTGCAGTGTTTGTTCAGCCCCTTGCTGAGGATAAGCACGGCAGCGGTCAAGATGGGGGCTGCATGTCTGGGCCTGACACATGGCAGGCAAGTCAAGGCCAGTCCCAGAGCCCGTGCCTCTGCGACTACAGATGCGCATCACTGCCTCTGCAGGGATGCTGAGATGCATTGGGGCAGCTGCCTGGTGTGCGGCATTGTCAGGCCACACAAACAGCTCTTTGCTCTGGTGCATCCTGCTCAGAGGCCGTGAAACCCTGCGGCCCAGCCCTCACCTGCACCTTTTTTCCCCCGGTGTACTGCACCAGGCTCTCCAGCAATCACCATATACTTGACGCCACCGACCTTGAGGCCGTTCTGGGCAAGGGTGCCTGCAGAGGCAGGGACAGACTCAGTGCAATCAACCTTCAGTTGAAGCTGCCTGTAGAGGACACTGGGAGAGGCTGTTTTGGGCAAGGGTGCCTGCAGACAATGGAAGATGTGTGCTGTGCAAGCTGCCGGTGAAGTTGCCGGTAAGGAGGAGTAAACTGGTCTGGGCATCCGGCCCTGCAGGAAGCCAGACAGGGCTGGCTGACAACGTGAGGCCAGGTTGCCTAGATAGGCAAAGCTTGCAAAGGTGTCGCCAAGTCTCACACCTCTTTATGAAAAGGTACCGGCAGGCAAACAGAGAAATCTCAGGGCAGTCAAGCTTCAGGCAACGCTGCATGTTGTGTTCAAGGAGGCTAATATAGGCAGAAGCGCCTCTGTGCATGGTGTAGCAGCTAAGCCTTGAGGCAAGGCTGCCTGTAGGGACAAGCTTGCGGGGTGAGGCTGTGTGCAGTGGCAAAGGTTGCCTTTTCTTTGAACCACCCTGGGCGTGGCTCCCTTCAACGCAAGGTGACTCATCAGCCCAGCTTGTATGAGAGGACCAGCTCTTGCTCTCTTGTCCGCAGGTCCGTGGCTGGCTATGGTAGACCACCCACTGGTCTCCAATTTGACAATGCAGAGGGTGTCTGCTTCTGCCTGGCTGTGCTTTGGGAACCCGTCCATAAAAGTAGGCTATGTGTGACTCCCACAGAACTGATGTTGGTGCTACCAATGCCCTGACTGGAGCTCCAGCAGAAGCACTCACTACTGTCATCAACTGCTTCAGTCTGCTGCTAAGACCAGCCCAAGCAGTGCAAGTACTACCCAGTGCTACCAGCAAACTCACTGTTATCAGAGAAACCCCTCCAAAGGGCGTCTGCTTCTGCCTGGCTAAGTTCTGGGAACTCTGCACTCTGTGCCCACACGCCTCCGTCCTGCCCCACAATGGCTGCATGGGTCAGCTGGCCCCCATTGGGAAGCTCCACCTGCACCACACGGGCTTGATCGGTCTGGTGCAAATAGACAAAGTTACACTGTGTGTTGGCTGCCACAGCAAAGTGGGGCACTCCCTGCCATGGGTCTGGCAGCAGCACCTGCAAAGAGCAATTCATGGCAGCCTAAGATGGCCACTACCTGCTGCTGCAGGGGACTCCTTGAGCACTAGCACAGCGGCTGAGATGCGTCACTCAGCGCAGGCAGGGCAAGCGCAGCTGCAGAGGGCAGTTTGTAACACCTTAGCCCCTTGATGCGCACCATGCCAGCACCTCGATGAACAGGTCAATCTTGGTGCAGAGCTGGGCTTTTGGCAGCGCAATGCTCTGCTCAGGCTGCTCCTTCAAACAGGCCATTGACAGTACAGCGCAAGAGGCAAGCCGACTTCCTGGTGCTGGGGCATGCCAGAAGACTCACCCCTCTTTCCCCTCCTGCACCACCCCAGCAGTTTGAAGGAGGCACCAGCCCAGCAGCAGAAGCAGCCCAACAGCAGCAGCGCTGTTGAGCAGCAGGATGCAAATACATCCGCGTCAGTGTTGCTGCGCACCATTAGGTGGTCTGTGATGTAGGCATCCCAGCTCATGTCTCCTCACAACGCGGCTTTCTGTGCCAGGTCAACAACCTGTGTCAAGCTCTGCATAAAAAGGACAGGTGAGTCTGGGCCAATGCCAAGGAATCGCTGAATTTGGAATGGGGCAGCTGATCACAGCACTACCTTGCAGAATGCCATTGTCTTGTCAATGCGCATGAGGCATCAGAGCAGTGATGCACGCATTGGAGGTGCCAGGATCACGCATGGCCACAGGATGCTGGGGAGCTCATTAGATCATAGCAGCAGCAAGGCATTCACACATAGCGACAAAGGCTGCCTGTCATGCAGCACGGATTCAGCAACAGGCTTTCACCAGGCCTTGCTGTTTCTGTGTACCGCGCTGGCAGTTCACCTGTACGCGTCTGGATCCCCCTTTGAAGATATTGCTTCAGGCGAGGGCCGTCCTTGATACGCTTCAAAAAGCCCTAGCGCTAGGGCCGCACATTCGCTTTCTTACAAGCCTCTCCCTCCCGGGAAGTTTATGCAGCATTTGCACAGCAACGACCAATTCTGGGGTTGTTGTGAGCAGGTTGCCCTGTCTGCATGGGAGAGCTGCTGGGAGGCCGCCTCACGAGTACCAGACCAGCCTGCACCTCTGATGGACTGGTCCTCCTGCCTGCTGGCCAAGAAATAAGGGTCTACCAGGCTCACAATGCGCAGTTGCTCGGGCGGCTGCAGGGACATCAGGGTCTGGTAACCACAGTGCTCGCAGACCCGAGCAATGGCAAGCAGGTCTGTCTCCCAAACTTAGCTCCTACCTACTCTGCAAGCAACTGTGTGCCTGTTTATCAGATGTGACCAGTTGTTCAAGCTGCGTGCAGGTCTACTCTGCATCTCATGACGGTACATTCAGACTGTGGGATGTTGCTGCTGCCAGCTGCACCCAGACCTGGGACGTGAAGGCACCAGTGCACGGAATGGTGAGGCAGCAGCTGCAAGGCTCCTGCTGTGCATGCGCTTCATCCTGTGTGCTGCATGCAAAGCTGAGAGGAGCTGTGCCCTTGTGGTTCTGCAGGCGCTCGCCACTGACGGCAGCTTTGCTCTGGTAGTCATTGGCTCCCCAGAGAGTCAGGTGCGAAATGTGCATGCCAGCACACTGGCCTGAAAGAGATATCCAGCCGCCATTTACCTGTGTCATCCAGCATGCGTCCATCAAGTAGCCTCAGAACCTGTCGCTTGGCAGAGCTACTTGCACCACTTGCCTGCCGGCACTGCCACATGTTGGCTTCATCTTTGGCTTACTGCTGCTAAGGTCCAGTTTGGCTTACTGCTGCTGAGGTCAGACTCCGCACATCGCACATGGCCAGGACGTCACTAGATTGCTCGCCAGTGTTCCAGTGATGAGCTGTCTTGGCTGTGGACCTGGAAGCACACATTCTGGGCGTGCCTGGCAGGGTCATGGGGAGTGAACAGCTCGGCAAGGCTTGACTTATGCTGCTGCTCTGGCTGCTGCCCAGGCCCTCGCTGCACTGTGTTCCCTGCAAGCAAAGACAGGGGAGCATGAGAGACTGCTGTCTGTCAGAAGCAGCCTTGTGGCAATCTGCTCACATCAAAACCATCCGTCACTTCTAGGGTTCGCGGCTGCAGCTGCGGCGCATCAGCCTGAAGGCTGAGCCCTCCAGTGGGCAGCACAAGAAGACGGCAGGGAGACCTTCTGCCTCCCCATCTGTCCTTGGGAGCATTGTGTGGAGTGGGCAGCCCCGACTGGCCCTGGGCCATGCCCATGCCAGCCCAGTGGCAGTGGGTCACTCACGGAGGACTGTGCTGGTCTGTGCGGCAGCGAGGGGCACCCCTCTCCCTCTGGACCACTCTCGCAACATCACGGTGAGGCTTCAGGGGTCGACAGATGCCCATTGCGCTGCCAGCCTGGTGGCAGTGGGGCGCTCTTGAAGTACTGTGCTGGGTCTGTGCATGGCACAGGGATGCCCTCTGCCTCTGGGCCACATCAGTGTGAGGTTTGTGGGCCCATGGTGCTGCTTGTGCTGCTGGGTGCTGAAGCAGCCTTGAGCCTGTTGCAGGTGCGCATCGGGGCTGTCTGCGTGTGCTGCCCAGTGCTCAAGCAGCCTCACCCTGTCACTGAGCCAGCCCTAAGACTGTCATCGTCGACCTATGAAGGGCCATCAGCTGGCTTGCAATGCAGCAGCAAGCAGCGGGGATGAACAACATCTGGCAGTCAGTGAAGCCCTCGCTACCAAAGCAGGGGACCACGTCTCCCCTGCAGGCTGCAGCTGGTGGCAACACACTTACTGGGCAGCCAACACATACCACACTCGGCAACCACACTCAATCACCGCAAACCACCCTGGTGCTGCCTGTGCTGCAGTGCACGGCAGTGGACCCCATCTTCCAGCAGGTCGCAGCCGGCGACACCTCAGGACGCATCCTGCTGTGGCCAGGCGTGCTGCAGCAGGTGCCAGGGTACTCCAGTGCCCACCCCAGCCATCGACCCCAAGTGCCAGGCGCTCCGGGGGATGCTCAGGTGCTTGGGCACTCCGCTGCCCGCCCTGGCCTGGGCAGCGCATCTGCCACTGGCGGCAGCACGCCTCAGCCGGCACTCCCCGTCCGCACAGAGCACTGGCATGCAGAGGCTGTTGGCGCGCTGTGCTTCAGCGTGGATGGAACCCTTCTGCTGTCGGGGGGGCGGGAAGCTGTGCTGGTGAGTTTCAACCCACCATCCTGCTGAGGGCGTTAGCTGGTCACTCAAGTAACCCTGCCACTGTCTGGCATGCTGTTTGAGCCGGGGAGGGCACCGTTTCTCTGCTGTGCACCGCGAGGGGCCTGTTCGGCTCCTGGACTGCCGTTCTGCTGAAGGGCACCAGCCTTGTCACCTGACCATCATTGCTTGTTTGGCAGGTGGACTGCTGTCCTGCTACAGGGCCTAGCCTTGTCATTCAAGCATCGCTCCTGCTTCCCTCTGGCAGGCACTAGGTCGTGATGGGGAGCTGCGTGAGTTTGCTGTGCAGCAGGAGGGGTTTGTTGGGCTCTTGGGCTGCTGTTCTGCTGAGAGGAACAGTGGGCGGCAAGTCTTGACCAAACAGCCCCACCAGCGGCATACGCAAGCTGGTCCAGCCTGGTTCTCACCTGGCCTGGCGTGTTCAGGTCGTCTGACACCTGCCTGCCCAGGGGTGTGGTGCAGGAGCAGTCTGCCTTGCTTCTGCTCTGTGTGCAGGGGTCATGAGCACCCATGCCCCAGCACGAGCTGGGCTTGGCATCGTTGAGTGCCCTGCGCATGCTGTGACCTGAAGTCCTGGCGTATGACTTGAACCCTGCGGCTTCCAGGTCATCTGGTACCTGGAGTCGGGGCAGAGGGGCTACCTGCCGCGGCTAGGGGGCGCCATCACTTCCATCGTGCCCGCCCTGCACGATGAAGCGTGTTACATTGTCAGCCTGGACACCAACCAGATTCTGCTGGTGGGACTTGCATGCCTGGCCATCTGTCACAGGGTGCTGCATGTGAGCTGTGGCACAAGGCACTGCCTGTTGGAAGCCTGATTGGCAGTAGTTCACCTCGCCAGGACTCTATGATGCCACCTGCCGTGTGTCACCCCAGACACCAGTCCAGACACCACTGCTAGGGTCCTGGCAGGACTGGTGAGTTCTGTTGGTTGGAGCATTCACCTCACAGTGTGCTGTCTGGGAGGCCTGCCTGGCTGGAGGCATGATTGGTCTGGCAAGGCAGCAGATTGCCTCACTAGGAGGCTATACTGCCGCCTTCTGCGTGTCAGCCCAGACACCAATGCACCCTGCTGGTGACTCCTGGTGGTTGGAGCATCCGCCCCACAGGGTGCCTATCAGTGAAGCACAGAAACCCCTGCCTGCTGCCTGGCTGCAACCCTCATGGTGGCGGCAGGTCACCTCGGCACCCAGGCTGCTGCAGATGCTGCTGACTGTTGTGCATGCACTGCCTGTGATGCACTGCAGCATACAGCACCCTGCTGATCACACCTGGCTGATGCAGCTCTGTGCTCCCTGCAGGTCAACACAGCAACCAGGCTGGTGCAAAAGCTGCTGACGGGGGTACGGTCGCCACCTGTGGCGCACCCCGGCAGCGCAGCGTTCGGCGGGCTGCTCATGCCTGGCACGGGGCACCTGATGCTGCCAGTCAGCAACAGCATCCTGCAGTTCTTTGACCTGCAGAAGGATGAGCAAGCTCAGCTCTTACAGGTGAGACACTTGAGCTACACATGGGATGCTGTCTCTGCCATCAGGCAGGGCGGGATATGGCAAGCAGGCCTTGCAGTGGCACAGCATGCTGCATGGGGGGGATCAGGCGGGTGAGCATTGCATGTGTAGCACAACAAGCAGGCATACCTGCTGCTGGTGAGAGGCCGCATTGAGCATCTCGCCTGCAAAGCATTGTCAGCTTGGCTTAGCTGTCTGCCTGGCATATGTCTTCACAGCAGACACAAGCTGGCCCCTGTGCCTCCAGACTCTTCCACAAAACCACTCAATGGCCCAGCATGCTGCCTGGCACATGCCTGTCCCCTGATCACAGGGCTTCTGTACCTGCAGGTTCTTCCGCGGAACAATCTGAGTGCCCCGGCGCTGGGCAGCATGCAGCAGGGGCAGGCTGTGGACCGTCAGGTGGTGCAGGCAGCCGTTGACGCATCAGGGAAGGTGCTGGTCACTGTAGATGTGAGGCCCGCCCCAGCCAACCATGCCAGGCGCGGCGTAGGTGAGATACCCGTAAGCCTTTTGCAACACGTGGGGTGTTGTGAGCTTGGCGGGTTCTGGTGTGTGTGTGCTGCCATGTATGAGAGATGATGTCTCTGCAGTCACAGTAGGCGCCAGACGGACAGGAGGCCTGCTTCAGACGGCCATGCCAGGCGCAGTGCAGGTCAGACTTGCATGGGGCCCTGCTCGCTCGGGCCCTGCTCTCTCAGGCCCACAGCACTGGGTTTCATAGTGAGTACCAAAACTGCTAGGTGCAGCCATGTCTGATGTGGCGTGTTGATGGTGCGCAGATGTGGCTGATGTGAACCGCAAAGGCAGTTCCAGGCAGGGCTGGCATGTTTGCCTTGGCGTGGGTGAGGCTTGGGGCAGGCGCTCGCAGAGGGTGCTTTCCTGTTGATCATGCGAAGAGGGGCTGTTGCTTGGCTTGAGTGTCAAGCTGTCCCTTGGGGCTGAGGCATCCAGTGGAGGCTGGCCATGCACCTATACAAGGTGGAGCTCCATGCACTAGGATCAGGCACTCTCTTAGAGAGTACCACTGTTGCAGTTTGGTGGCAGAGGGCCTCGCTTGACCAGTCCTTCTTGAAACACTGGGTGCTCAGGCTGAACACAGGATGCTCAGGCTGGGTGCAGGGTGCTCAGGCTGGATACAGGATGCTCAGGCATCCAGCAGATGCTGGGCGTGCAGCGAGCTGCATGCAGTGCCTGCACTTGGTGCCATGCAGTGAGGGTATCTACCCATTGCCCATTCTGCGCTGCAGAGGCAATTACCCAGTGCTTGAGGTTCTGGCAGCATCAGGAATTGGCTGGAGAGGCTGCGAGCTTTGTGCAGACGGCAAGCTTCGAGGCGCCGCACAGGTAGACCCTGCCTTTGGTTGAACTGTTAGCAGCTGTGCCACCCTAGTTGACTATCTGTTCAGCAAGGTGGCACCTTCGCAATGCGTCACGTGTAAGATGTGGCCTCAATTATGTCCATCATCCAGATGCTGGCTTGCGTCCAAGGCGTTTGCTGGGACATGAGCACAATACAAAGGGCATGCCATATGTCAAACTTCATATGCAGCTGCTCTGCCAGCTGTTATAGCTAAAGTTGGTCCTGGTGTCCACAAGGTGCCTTGCAAATTGGACTTGGGTTTGAATCTGCCTGTGGGATTCGGCGGCATGCTCGGTAAAGTTGCTCTTGGTATTAAGATGACCTTCGGTTGCCTCTGCCAAAGTTTGGGGCTTTATATGCAGAGGGCTGTTGCAAAGGGCCCAGGCTCCAGACCCTGGCAGCGCAAGCATCTTTGCCCTCAAGAGCATATGAAAGGTGGCTGTGCCTCACCTCTCCCAACTACTCGTGTTGAGGCGCTGCTCCAAACTCATGATCTTTGGTCAGGTCCATATTCAGGGGTGACTCATCTGACAGCAATATCACTCCACTTCTGTGGTGCCGCAGGAACGCTGCGCTTTCAGCTGCAGCTCCAGTGGCTGGGGTGCAGCTTCTTTATAATCGCTGGCCCACTTACAGGTCCAGAGTCAGGCTGTGACTGTTCTGACAGCAACTTTACACCCCGTCTGTGGTGCTGCAGGGAGGCTGCGCTCACAGCTGCAGCCTGTGCCCCTGATGGCCAGAGTGCCATCACTGGCGACCAGGGCGGAATTCTGAGGGTCTGGCGCCGCAAGGGGCGCAGCCTCACAGCCCAGAACCATGCAGGATGGGCCTGCACTGCAAAGGCTGCTGCGTCTGGTGGGTCCTCAGCTGTGCCTCTGCATGCGTGACCAGCACAAAAAGCTGTCCCTGCTCCCCCCAGCAACTCACTGGCTGTGGCTTCACGGGGAAGGTAGCTGCGTCTTCCAGGTGCTGATTTTGCATGACTGGTCAGAAGGTGTGGCTGCTTGGCAGTGTTGGCCAGCACATCTGGTCATTGATACCTGCCAGCACCATAAGGGCCGGCTCTGCAGTGCTATGGCTGCCTTCCCAGGTGGGCCCTGCACCGCTAAGGCTGCTTTGTTGGGTCGGCCCTGCACCGGGAGGGCTGCTTTGTCAGGTGGGCTGCTTTGTCAGGTGGGCTGCTTTGTCAGGTGGGCGCTGTGCTTGGCCTTTTTGCAGATGTTGCCAGCAGGTACCATTGTCGTTTGCTCGGCCTGATCGTGCAGGCGGGGCCTTCATGGCAGAGCTTGCTGCATCTGACGGGTTGCTTGCACTGTGTCTGCATGCCTTCCCAGCATGCCCTCCTGGGGATGGGTATGCACGGCCAAGGCTGCTGCATCTGATAAATTCTGCATGCAGCAAGAGGCGGCTGTCTGCCCTTACACTCTATTTCCACATGTCGCAGGCCCCTGCAGCATAATGAAGTCAAGGGCCTGGCAGGGGCCTCATGCACAGTCACTAGCATGCATGTTGTGCCGCCGCCTGATTGTTGGCATGTTGGGTCCACTGCAGCCGGGCTCACCTCGTGCAGGTGCATGCGCCGCCCACCTGCTTGGGTAACAGCAGGCTCAGTGCCCATTCCCTCTCCACTGTCCCCTGTCTGGTGCCAACTGCAGCCCTGTTGAAGGCCTTCACTGCCTGCCTGCAGAGGGCCCCATTGAGCACATAGCAGTCAGCCCTGACGGCTCCCTGCTGGCCGTCAGCAGCCAGGAGCACCTCAGCCTGTGGGACACACGCCAGCTGAGGTCGCTGCGCCACATGCCGCTTCCCTGGAAGGGGTCTGGGCACCCCATGCAACTTTCTTTCTTGGGCAGCAGCGGGCGGCTGGCAGTCTGCAGCCCAGTGGGTCGCTTCGATTCTGCTGCTGGTGCTGGGGCAGAGCAGGAGACCCCTGAGGGAGAGCAACAGTGGACGGGACACCTTGCAGTCTGGAGCGTGCTGCAGGTGAGCTCAGTGCTTGCACAGGCCACTGCAGCTGTAAAGTTGCTTAGAACAGACTGGGAGGATCTTTCGCATCTGCGCCGCTCTTTTCACAAGGCGCGCTTCTGCCACTTCCAGTTCCCTGCAGTGCCTCTGGTGGTACATCAAACTCGTAGTGCTTATGGCAAGTCCACAGGATGGACTGAGGGACACACAGCTTCTGCTTTGGCCTCTTTGCAATGGCAGCTCTTGCCACTGCTGTCCTTGCCTCATTTTGCCTCTGGTGCTAGTGTTCAACGCACTATAACGTCAAGCCTGATTGGCCCCAGAGCAGCACAGCTACGTTGAGGACCAACCCAGGGTGGGGATGCCCTTCAGGGGAAAGTCAGGACTTAACCCTGGCCAGGTGCTTCAAAACCACCCGGAATCCAGCAGCAGCTGACAGTATGTTCAAAGCCTGAACCGCCAAGTCATGCTGCAGGGCCGTCTGGAGTGGCACCTCACGCTGCCGGTTACTGCCATGGCAGCAGACCCTGAGGGTTCCTGGCTGGCTGTGGCTGTGCTTCCGGGCGGGGGCAGTGCCAAGGCAGCTGTGCTGCTGTTGGCAGCCGGCAGCCCAAAGCCTGTGCAGGCGTGGAGGCTGCAGGGCTCGAGTGCTTGTCTCCTGCACTTCGCTCCGCGGCTGTCGCCCCTGCATGCTGACTGGGAGGGGCCAGTGGCTGGCTGTGGGCCGCTGGTGGTGGCCACAGAGGACCGCGCCCTGACAGTGCTTGGGAATCGCAGGTCCCCCAGGCCTGATGAGGCTGATGCATCCCAGCCAATGGCAGTTGACAGCGCCCCTGTGTTGCCCACTTTGACGCCACCACCTAGCAGCCTCTTTGCACTTGACAAGCACCGGCCCAAGCAGATATTGTTTGATGTGCCGTCCCATGTCCTGCCCCCCATTACAGTCATGGCCCCCGCTTTCTTGAACCCGCGCTTGAAGTCACGTTAACGATGCATGAGATATGGTTTGCTTGTCAGTAAAAGCTCTTCCACCAGCATTACTCAAGCAATTGAAGAACTTCATCTCGGCTTGTCATTTCGCCTTTCCCCCGAGGGGTCACAGCAACGCGCAACTTAAATCACGCTTCGAGCTGCCCGGTGCAGGGCAGATCCAGCTCAGTATGGCATCGGAGAGCCCTGACAGTGCAGCAGAGAAAGGCGTGAGCCCCAAGACGCCCTCTCCATCCAAAGGAGGCATACCTCGCAGCCCAAAGGATGGAGAGGGGGCTCCTTTCCTTGATAAGGCGCATGGACAAGCGGGCACCACTGGGCAGAACACCTCGGAATCTGCCACAAAACCAACTGTCAGCGCCACTCAAGCAGGCAGCTATGCCACAACCAAGTCTGTAGGCCAGATCGCTTTGGGTACAGCGCTGATCACCCAGGTGAGCTAGGCAGCACCTGCCAGCCGCCTCTTGAAAAGCCTCAGCCTGGCTGTTCATCGCTTTGAACTCTTGGTGGCCTGTCATGTGGCTGGTCAGTTGGGTGCAACTGCAGCTCCGCAATACAGCACATGCTGTTGAGCTATTTGCACCACAAGTGGCAGAGCCTCCGCAGGCTGCGCAAGCTGTGTTGTTGGTCACATGCAAGCACCACACTCCTTGACAGCTCCGCAGCTTTTTCCCAAGGCCCAAGTGCTGCCTGCAGAACACAGCCCTGCTGAGGCAGCTGCGCACAGCCCCTCAGGGAACACCCAATCACGTCCTCAATCACCTCCTGGTGGCCTCAATTGTGATCAACGCCATCTCAATTGTGCTGGCAGCGCTCCTGGCCACTGCCAATCAGAAGGAAAAAAGTGACACACCGTCTTCAAGGACTGTGGCAAAGTTGATAGATGACCCAGGCGCACTGAACACGCGCCTGATGGCCATGGACACTGCAGGGACCCATTTCTTTAGTGCCTGGCTAACCTATGTAAATGTGCTTGTGACCTTGCTGGGAACAGTGCTGCTAATTTTGAATGCTGTCATTACAGGGCTGGCCCCAGCAAATGCAGAAAGCTAGCATTGTTGAATGCGACGTTTTGCCTGCTGCAGACATGAAGGTGCAGTTCCCTCGCCACTTCAGGGTGTCAGGTTGCTAGCTCATGCCCAGCTGGAGACTAGATGGGGTGATAAGTGTTGGGCAATACCACAGTAAAAGAGTCGGTCCGCCCCTGTCCAGCTCATTGTGACCTGTTTGTGAACAGCCATGCTGAAGGGAGATGCTGGTAGGAGGAGATCTTTCTTTCTCATAGGTATTGACCTAAAGTCCGTTCTCCACAGATCAAGCCCAGATCTGCTGTTGAATCACCCCTTGTTCGATTCGTCATGGCAACTGGATGGCTGCAGGGCCGAGTGAAGGAGGTATCACCATCATGGCACTGCAATATTTGACTTGTCTGCAACGAGCACCTGGATCCTGAATTGATGCCAGCAGCTCCGTCACTGCAGGTAGTGAGTGGGGATACTATTGTGGTGCAAGGTCTGTCCAAAGCAGGCAGCATCCCACCTGAGAAGCGGATCACCTTGAGCTCCCTCATTGCCCCCAAGCTGGTGAGCACAGCAGGCTCTGAATGCCTAGGTTTCAAAGCACAAATCCAATCTGTGCTGCAGATGCATGCCGTGGCTTGCACAGCAATGCTGGTGCTGGACCTTTAGCACTGCGTTGTCGAGCTTCGGAGACCGCGCGTCACCAAGCCACTGCAGCAGCATGCCGCTACCTGATTTGCGCTTGTCTCAGACGTGTTGGTGGGGCTGGTGCTGCCAACAGCTCTGGCAGTCAGGATTGCTTGCCTAGCTGGGGGCCGAGCATACACAGGCTGTCTGCAGGGGGGTAGGGCGTAGCCAGACCTCAACAAAAAGCCATGCAGAGAGGACCTGCGCTCATGTCACAATTGTCAGCCCCGCACCTTCAACCTGGGAACGCTGGACTGCCTGCAGGGGAGGCGGGATGGCTCATCAAGTGACGAGGCCTTTGCCTGGCCGGCCAGGGAGTTCCTCCGCAAGAAGTACATAGGGCAGGCCTGCACCTTCAGGGTGGACTACACCTTGGAGGCAGTCCCAGGCAGGGAGTTTGGCAGCATCTTCTGCGGCAGCGACAACCTGGCGCGCTCCGTCGCGGCAGCTGGGTGGGCCAAGGTGACGCCGGCTGGGCCACCAGCTGCCTGCTACTTCTCAAGCGTGATGCATGTTCGCGTGTGGCACCTGGTCTGCATGTGGCACCCAACTCAGAGCACTGCCTCAGAGCCCCAAGTGCCCCACTTCTGCTGAAGCTGACCGGCGTGTGCGTGGGCTGCAGGTGTGCGTTCCTGCACGCCAGCAGAGCTGCTCAGCGTCACCTGTGTCAGCCTGCGCCCATGTGGGTGCAGAGAGCTGCACCTCAACTGCCGTTCTCACGTCAGGCAGCATGGCTGTTGCACATCTGCGCCTGTGTGGCTGCAGGTGCGCAGTTCAGGGGGGCAGCAGAGCCCCTTCTATGCGGAGCTTGAGGCAGCCCAGTCGGCGGCGGAGGCCTCTGGCCTGGGAATCTGGAGCAAGGTCAGCCAGGGTACCTCATGATGCTGCTGACATGAGTTGGGTGGCAGGTGCTGCATTGGCTGCAGGCCTGAGGGGCTGTGGAACAAGTCCTGCCAGGATGTAGATCTTACCATGATGCAGGGTGCCACCTGTTGGGGTGTGGCCTAGGCTACATGACGAGGGGTGCCATAGTGCAGGGCCCATCAGCTGTTGTGCTGACTGCCGGCCTGGCTGGTTTGGCCCAGAACTGTATGCTCTCAAAAAATGTTATCCTCACGTGGTGACCTTAGCACGGCAAACTCACTGGCTTTGAAGGAAACGAAACCTCTACATTTGGCCTTGCTGCACTGAGCATGCAGACAAGCTGTGGGCTGTTAATGCAGTCTGCAGTGACTGCCAGCTCAACATCGGGGCTTGCTCAGCTCAGAGTTGGGGCTTTGGCATGCTGCAGGACTCATCTGCGATGGCTAAGGCAATACGCAACCCTCAGGCTGAAGGTGAGCCTCATATGAGCATGAGGCTGGGTGCCGCTTGCGTGAAATGCATCCTCAGATCCTATGGATGAGTTTCAAAGTTTTCAGACAGCGCTGTTCCTTTGTCAGGCGAACTTGAGCAGGTCACAAGATGTAGTCCACGCCACAACATTCTGTCAGATGCAGGCTTTGTCTAGGATGGGTTGATGGTGGGGGATGCTGCTGTTGGGGTAGGGTCCCATACAACTGCTGCTGAGATTGCGCCCTGCAAAAAGAGTTAGGCCTTCCTGGGAGCCGACCTTAATGGGTTTTGCACATGCCTGCACTGCTAGCACCTTGACGACACTTGCAATTCCGGTGACGTCTGCCTATCTTCAGTACACCTGAGCATTTACCAGGTTGTGTTGCCTCTGGCGAGGCCAATTACAGGCTCAAGGCCACCCCGTTGTCTGCATCTGCAATGCAATGCTCATGCTCAGCAGTAAGGCCCTTGACTTGAGTGAATCGACACTTGGCAGAGCTCCCCTGCGGTGGCTGTGGCTATGCTGCAGCAGCATGTGGGCAGGGCAAAGCGCCCACCAGACACCCTGCCAGCACTGGTTTAGCGGGACATTTGCGCCTGCACTCACTGCAGGGCAAGGTACATGGATGTCCAGATGCTTGTAAGGGCAAGTGAAAGGACTGCAGGGGCAGGGCTGCAGTCAACAGAGTATGCAGGTCAGGATGAAGGGGTATCCAGCTGCTTTAAAGGTCGGGTGATATGACTGCAGGAGCAGGGGCTGCAAACAAAGTGCAAAGGATGCCTATGCCCTATATGCACCAGAGAATGTAGTACCCTGCTGCAGTAGACGGACCAGGGTGCATCAGATAGCCACCAACCTGCTGAGCACCACTGGCCCCTGCCCTGCAGTGGATGCAGCCACGCTGCTGCAGCAGATGGGCAAGGGGTGTCCAGTCCCAGCCATCGTGGAGCAGGTGGCTTCGGGGTCGTCCATGCGCCTCACGCTGCTGCCAGACCTTCAGAGCGTGTTTGTGGGCATCTGTGGCGTGACCTGCCCCAGCATGGGCCGACGCCCGCCACCTACTGCAGCGGCTGCTGCAGGTAGAACCTTCCTTTTCTCCACTTTTGCGGCACCATCTCCCCGCAGCTACTGCATGCTGCCCACGTGACACTGTTGTGTGACAAGTCCGGTTGCCTTCTGCATGCGCAGCGCTGCATGGGGTTGATGGAAGATGGTGCTGCCATCCTGCCTGTGCTGTCCGGCCTGCTGTGCAAGCGCCAGCTTGTTGTGCCTTTGTCGCCTTGCCATCTGTCTAAGCCCCGAAACTGCCTGCCGAGCAAGGGCCAGCGCCCATCACTCAACAGCTGCGGCTGCAACTGGCTCTCTGATCTTCACTGCCCAACTCGATCCCATGGGGCTGCCATTTATCTGTTTTGCCTTGCTCTTGTCCCTGGCAAGTTTCTGTCCAAGGCTACAAAGCCAAAAGGTGTCGTACTGCACTGGTAGCTCTGCTGTTCTGACTGGTGTGCTGTCCCTGTGTGCTTCCAGGGGGAGGCGCTGCAAATGGGAGTGGACATGAGAAACAGGAGAGCGCTGCAGCGGCAGTCGCGGCGCCAGCAGGAGATGCCTCAGGTGGGGAAGCCTTGCATCAAGCGTCATGTATTGGTCAAGGTTGTGAAGTGCAAACAGCAATAGTAGAGGACAAGAAGCTGGCTGTGTTGCCGGCAGGGGACGCCTCCAGCCTTACTGTGAATATCAAGTGCATGTGTCAGGGTTGTGCAATGCAACAGCAATGAGGGAGATTGAGGACAGCGTTACAGCTGCACTTGTGATGACGGCAGAGGATGCCTCAGGTGGGGTGCATATTCAATGGGATTGATGCAGATTTCAAATGCATGCACCTAACAACAAGTTGTGGGCCACCCAAGGGGTTCCGACTGGGAGACTGTGTTTTGAAGGCCTTGCTCTGAGGGTGTTGTGGAGGTGGAGGTTTGGGTCTTGTGCAGGTTGCAGGACTTACGCTTCTTGCAGATTGAAGTCTCACAATTGGGGGTGGCCGTCCACGAGCAGGAGTAGCGGCTCAGGTGCTGCCGTGCTTTTTTGAAAAGCAGCTTCAACGCTGTCCAGATCTCTGTGGCCGCAAAGGCTGTGCAAGCTCACTTCTGGACTCAGAGCAGATCCTCTGCATGTCCAGATATGTGATCAGAGATGCTGTTTGCATTGCTGAAGGCTTCTCACCTGCAGAATGACCCCTGCAGCTGCTGCTACACCGCAGCCAGAATCCTCTGCCTCGCTTGTCCCATTGGGTAGTGCTTGCTGTAGCATCCACTTGCTGTGCACTGAACATGCCTGCACTTGCCTGCAGCTACCATGCCACAACCCGAGCCCTTTGCGCGAGAGGCAAAGCACTTCACTGAGACCAAGTGCTTGGGGCAGGAGGTCAGGTGCGCATTCAGTCACACAATGTGTGTCCGAGCAGACTTGGCCGTGTTGGAGGCAGATGACTGCACACTTACCTTCTGCTGCAACCCTGAGCACTCGGTGGCAGTCTAGCTGTCGACTGGTTGCAGATCTGGCTGCCTCGTCTGCTGCCGCCATGCTGAAACATGCAATGAGTGCCAACTGCGACGCCGATGAGTTTGTGCGGCGTCTGCCCTGCAGGGCCATCCTAGAAGGCGTAGACAAGTTTGGAAATCTCTTTGTCCAGGTAGGGTTCGCTGCCCATGGCCCTCAACAATCTGCACAAGCTCAAAAAAAAGCCAGCCCTGCTGCCGCAATTGCAGCAATTGTCGCAGCAGACAGCTATCTATGTGCGCAGCATGCGGGCATTCAGTGATTGAGCACTGCAATATGCATGTGACTGATATAGCAAAGGGTTTTGCAGCATGCTTGAAGCCGCTGCTTGACCTACTGGCTGGATCCCCCTCAAAGATCCTGCAGAGGCCTCTCATTGCTCACTGCCATAAGCTAGGTTGCCTGCAAACATTGGCCCTCCCACAGACAAGGTGTGGTGCTGTCAGTGATGATTGTCATACTTGGCGACCTGCTGGCTGCATCTTGTTTCAGAGTGTAGCAAAGGCGACAAGTACAGAGGTTGCAGCAGGCCACCGCTGTGTGCACAGCATGTGCCTGCTGCAACCAGTCAAACGACCTGCTGGCTGCGCCTTGCTTGCAGATCATGTACAGCGAGGGGGACAAGCCTGTCAGCCTCAGCGAACAACTTGTCAGACTGGGTTTGGGTAAGGTGAGTCTTGGTGTAGCGGTGCCAGCACACGCGTTGCACAGGTATGTCCCTACATACTACTTCACACTACAGTACTCCAGGTTGGCAAGCCTCCAGCCCAAGCAGTGAAATTGTGCCTGCGGCCGCCCCAGCAGAGGCAAGCTGAGTGTGGGGAAGATGTCCAATATCACCAAATGTTGATGGTTCAAAGCAAAACCACCATCTGATTCTTCATGGTGTGTTGTGACGGACTCCAGACGTAATGCTGCATGTTTGCAGACAACAAACCGCAAAGCCACAGGTGAGTGAGCTCATTATCGTTTGACTAGGCGCCCCACCCTGAGGTTCAGCCCTTAAAAGGACCTGCTGGACATTGGACCTGGCTGCCTGTTCCTGCAGCAGTGTGTTTCACAGTCATGCTTACCCTATTCCCTGCATCTGCAGCTCGTCAATTGGGGCGTGGAGATGATGACCCAGGGAGCCTTCACCCTGCGGGAGGCCGAGCGCAGCGCCAAGGGGCAGAAGCTGCGCATCTGGCAGAACTACACGGCCCCTGCCAGCGCAGGTCGGTCCATGGCGTCCCATGCTGGGTCAGCGTGGCCTCACTGCACACAGCTGCTGGAAGTGGGGACGGATTCCCAGCATAGTCACTTAACCAGTATGAGCAGAGAGTTTCCTGCGTGTGTATGGTGTGTTGACTGTTCACTGATAATCACAGTGAGCAAGTAATTGGGTGTGGGCGATGCTGCAGCCAGCAGCCTCTGCTGGCAAGGCCCCAGCAGAGCAGGTAGGAGGCTGACAACACCCAGCAGTCGAGACGTCTATTGAAGGCAGTGAACCTGACAAGTCTGAGCCAAGACTCCCTCTACAGTATGCCGCTTGCGCATCCAGGACCACAGCTGTGCCCTGCAGGCACCAAGTTGGCAGACGACTTCACCGGCAAGGTGGTGGAGGTAGTGTCAGGCGACTGCCTGGTGGTCAAGGATTCGGCGTCCGGCGTGGAGCGGCGAGTCAACCTCAGCAGCCTGAGGGCGCCCCGCATGGGACGCAAGGGGGAGCGCCCTGAGACATACGCCACAGAGGCCAAGGAGTTCCTGCGGCAGCGCCTCATAGGTGTGTGGCTTGCGGCGGTATGGGCGGCTATGGTCAGTGCATGACACCAGCGCAGCGGTCATCGAGTGAAGTGCCTCATGGATGAGGATCTCTTAGGACATGTGCATGAGGTATATGCCATGAGCTCACCAAGTTTCCACGGCTTTGCCTCATGAGGGCCTTGATGGGTTGCTAGGATTGCCGCAGCGCCTCATCAGTCTGCTTGGTGCAGGCAAGGAGGTGGCAATCAGCCTGGAGTACACCAGACAGGTGCCTGCGGCAAAGGCCCCTGCAAACCAGAGGCCCACAGCAGCTGGCCAGCAACACCTGCGCTGCATGCCCTGCAGGCAAGGAGGTGGCAGTCAGCATGGAGTACACCCGAAAGGTGCCTGTGGCAGGAGCAGGCGGGCCTGCTCCAGGTGGAGCACCTGCTGCAGATAACAGGGACATGGCTTTTGCCACCGTGACGACAAAGGGGAAGGACGGAGCCCAGGGCGGCAGCAACAATGTGAGTCTGCTGCAGCAGTTGTGCCCGGGAAACTATGTGATTTGTTTGTGAACAGTTTGTGCTGCTGCATGGTCTTGCCTTTGGTTTGGATGTCCTTCAGCTTGCTGAGTTTATGAGTGTGCTGTTATTGCCCAAGGTGACCACTTCAGATGTGTCTACTGTGGGTGGCATGAGCTAGCCACCAATATTTGTTTCTGCAGAAAGCCACATCCTCTCTGCTGCGCGTCAATTGCTGCAGCAGGTGGTGGAGCCGATGCTATTGCATGACCTGGCCACAGGCACCGCGCTTGCCGAGAGCAGGCACTCAGACAAGTAGCTGCTGTTACTGTCACCTGGACTGGCCCCGCTGCTTCCATTGCACTTCCACCCAACTGGCCCGCTCGTGCTGCTGCATGTGGCAGAGCGAATGCTGCTCCCTCAGCGGTGTGGCCTGCATATAGCAGGGCTCTGGACAGGTACAATTGCTGCAGATGCTGCACGATCTCGTTACAGTGGCATGTGCTGCTGCTGCAGGTGGCGGAGTTGATGCTGTTGCATGGCCTGGCCTCCATCGTCCGGCACCGCACAGACGACGAGCGCAGCGCCTACTACGAGGCGTTGCTGCAGGCTGAACAGGTGCACTGTCTGCATGGGCCTGATACTGTCTAGCACTTGGCCCTCAAGTGACAGAATTGAGTGCCTGCCATACACGGGGGGCAGGGCAAGCTTTGCTGCAGTGCCTGCCTTTACAGCTAGAGGCGGAGCAGCTGCGTTGGCAGGGCCTGCTACTGTCCAGTACTTTGTTCAATGCCCTGATTACTCTGCCCCTGCCTTTGCTTGCTGAAGCTTTCTGCCATCTGCCACATGGAAAGGGTTGTCTGGCCAGACAGCAGCTGAAAGCCCTTGGTGCACTTCCTGATTGTCATGCCCATGCCTTCCAATGCTGGACCGGTCTCCCCTTGTGCCCTGCAGAAAGGACGGTCCAGCAAGAAGGGGCTCTACAGCAGTGGGGAGCCGCCAGTGCACCATCTGAACGACGTGTCCCTGCCCGGGACGGCAGCCAAGGCCAAGCAGTACCTCCCCTTCTTCCAACGCGGCCGTCACAACGCTGTGGTCGAGTTTGTGCTGAGTGGCAGCCGCTTGAAGGTGAGGGCTGCACAGGCACGCCTATTGCAGAGCACGGTGTGCACTGCTGCATGCTGCACACAGCGCTGCAGACTGGGCTGCGCCAGCCTCACCGTGTTGCTGTGGCAGTTCCGTTCAGCAGCAGCCACTCAAAAGGTGAGGCAGTGAACCATCTTGGGTCTTGGGCTCAGTCTCCTGGCGTCCACCTCACCAGGCTCACTGGATCGCTGCAGAACAGCTGGTTCTCAAGCTCATGTTGGCGTGACCAGTGAGGCGCCGACCAGCCTGCATGTGCCTAGGGAACCTACACATGGAACCCTGTTCCCTGCCCGCTATGCTCAAGCTGCAAAGCTTACCTGTGCCCAGCCGCGTGCTGGCAAAGCAACATCCTGCTCCTGCCTGCTCTGCAGCTGGTCATGTTAGGGGAGGGCGCCTGCCTCATGAGCACACCAGCCCATGCCTGCCTGTAGTGCAACAGACTGCATGCCTTGCAACTGCAACATCCCCAGGGAGGGAGCCTGCTTGTCCACACCTGCGTTGCGGAGGGCCCCATGAGACATCAGACATGTCACCGCCCCTTGGTCTGCCCTGCAGCTTTACATCCCCAAGGAGGGCGTCTGCATCGCCTTCTCCCCTTCAGGCCTGCGCACGCCGCAGCGAGCCATGTCCGGCAGCGCGGGGCGAGCCGCCACCCAGGCAGAGCCTTTCTGCGACGAGGCGCTCGCCTTCACGCGGGAGCACTGCCTGCAGCGGGAGGTGAGCCCTGCCCTTTGAAGACACGCAACAGCCCAGTCTCTTGTCCATTGTCGCATGAAGTGCTGCTGCATGATGCAGATTCCATTGCGCACAGGTGTACCTGGGCTCTTCGGCTGCCAGCTGTCGCAACACAAGTGGTAGGCATTGCTTGCGTGCAGAAGGGCTGCCTCAAGAGCTGCTGGTCTGGCTGCAAGTCCAGATCGAGATTGAGACCTTGCACTGCAGGGGCACCTTACTGGGCACGCTGACCCTCAGCGGCTGGGGCCGACGTCCCGGGGGGCTCTCTCAAGAGCTGCTGATATGCCTGCAGGTCCAGATCGAGATCGAGACCATGGACCGTGGAGGCACCTTCCTCGGAAAGCTGACCCTCAACGGGCCACGGGGGAGAACCTGGGACCTGGGGCTGTCCCTGCTGGAGGCTGGCCTGGGCAAGCTGCACCCCAGCTTCGACGCCGACCGCGTGGCTGGCGGCCGCGCGCTGCAGCAGGCGCAGGAGAAGGCACAGAGCCAGCGCCTCAAGGTGTGCGGCCCTGCACCTGTCAGAAGCCTCTGGGGGTTTCATCAGAGATGGCCACCGCCTGTGCATCATGACATGTGGGAAGAGACAGAGGCTGCAGCATGTGCAGTACAGGGTACTTGATGGGCCCGCTGATTAGTGCAAACTATGGTGAGGAGTTGAGTGCTTCAGGAGGCACAACAAAAGGCAGTTAGTCGTTGTACGCGGCTCTGCATTTGTTGCAGGGTTGGGAATCTTGATCAGAAGTGGCTACTGCC
The DNA here is from genome assembly GCA_963969365.1 of Asterochloris sp. CNOR1. Taxonomy (NCBI): domain Eukaryota; kingdom Viridiplantae; phylum Chlorophyta; class Trebouxiophyceae; order Trebouxiales; family Trebouxiaceae; genus Asterochloris; species Asterochloris sp. CNOR1. The sequence continues at coordinate 231,772 of OZ017762.1, forward strand.
TGCGCAGCATGCTTTGTGGGGAGGGGCATAGGCTGCAGCGTGCGCAGCACGGGGCAATTGAATGGGAGGGGTGACCAAAAATTGTTGTGGGGTTAGGTGCTACAGCAGGCAGGCAGTGCACATGGCCCTGCATTTGCTGCAGGATACTTCCCCCCCCCCTAGCATGAGATCTGAGGAGAGGGCACTGCAATTCACAAAGCAAGACGTCTGCATGCTCTGTACAATCATGTTGCGTGCAGGTGTGGCACAAGTGGGAGCCCTCAGCGGAGGACGAGGGCGACGCCCAGCCTCAGCTCAACGGGCATTCTGCAGAGCTGCAGGAGCAGGTGGTGGTGTCAGTGACTGAGGTCATCAGTGGGTCCATGTTCTATGCTCAGGTGAGGCGGCAGTGACAGAGGTCATCAGCGGGTCCATTGTAGCGTGAGAGCAAGCAATGCAAGGCCAGACCTCAGATAGGTTGAGGGCTGGTAGAGGTGCAGTGCTGGCTGGAGCGCTGGCTGGTAGCTGTGCTGGCTCGTGTTGGGTCAAGCCTGTAGCATCAGGTGTTGCCTCACGCCACATCCAAGTCACATGCTCAGGTGTTGGTCAATGACAGAGCTCATCAGGGGGCCCATCTTCTATGCTCAGGTGAGGCAACGATACAGACTCAGGACAAGGGGATGACGGCAGCTGAGATCATGGGCTCCCTGTTTACCAGGCTCCGCCTTGAGCACAGAGGGGCTACTCAGCCTAGGCAAGTAGCCCACACGGCAGGTCAGGAGCCTCCCCTGGCCCCCCAGCAGGAACAGCTACATTCTCCCCTGCACTTTTGCAAGAGAGACTGTGGCTGTAAGCCCTTTCCAACTTCCTGCAGTCCACAGCAGCTGCAGCCAGTGCCGCAAAGGCACATAACAGAGCACCCAAAGATCTCTTGATCTCATGTCTCTGCATGTCGCCAGAAGCTGCCTTCCTGCAGGCAGAGCTGCAGCCCCTGCGCCTGACAGGCAAGCCTCACCGACCTTCTGCAAGGTGCAGTTCCCCTCATCAAGGACCTTGGGCAGGCCCTTTGTGACACACAATCATGATGGTCGTGAATGTTTACAGGGGCTAATCAGGTCCTCACCAGCCTTTTTCTTCCTTCTGCAGATGGCCACGGCGCAGTTCCCTGCTTCAAGGCACGGCAGGCCATTGCGTGACACATCATCATGATGGTCTCAATAAGTTACTGGGGACGACGAGGTGCTGACCAGCCCTTGTCTGCCTGCTGCAGATGGCCAAGGAACCGCGCCTGGCTTTCCTCCGCGAGCAGCTGCAGTCCCTGCCCCAGATAACGAACGGGGCAGGCCCAGCGCTGCAGACCGGTGCCCTGTGCGTGGCCCAGTTCCAGCTGGACAAGCAGTGGTACCGTGCGCGGGTGGAGCGCATCGTGAGCCGGGACCCTGTCAACCCCAAGTACCAGGTGAGGGAGTCCTGCCTTGAACGTGCTGAATTCAAAACCGCTGGTCTCAACTGGACAAGCAGCTCCACTGAGCAGCCTGTCCTACACGTTGCCAACCACGTCAAGATCCACTTCATCCAGCTGGACAAGCAGTGGCATCACGCTTATGTGAAGTCCCTGTGAGCCAGGAACCTTTGATTCTGGCAGTTGGAAGCAGATGACTTTCTTTGAACTTGGCATCTTGCCTGCAGGTCATGTTCATTGACTTTGGCAACCGGGATCAGGTGGCAGGCAACCAGGTCCGGGCGATTGACCCCAGCCTGGCCGCAGTTCCTGCTCAGGCTCATCCTTGCAAGCTGGCTTATCTCAAGGTGGGCTGGGGGTTGCTCAAGCTCCTCTTTGATTGGCATGCTCCTTCCCAGTAGCTGGCGCCCATCCTAAGACTCACCCATGCAATTTGACTGGCTTGAGGTGAATTGGGCTGCTTAGTGTCATCATAGCTGGCAGTGCCAGCATTCACACTGTTGCGTTCTTTGCGCACCAGAGGCTCGAGTGTGGCACAGAGGCTGCCCCGACATCACGCTCACTGCCGCTGACATCTGTTCCCCTTGTGGGCAAGGCAGGTCCCTTTGCCTAAGAACGAGCCTTATTTGGAGATCGGCTGTGACAAATTCTGCAGCAGCTTGCAGGCATTTGCCCGGTGTGTTCACTTCAGGTCCCCTCACCCGAGGACGATTTTGGCACAGAGGCAGCCCAGCTGCTGGCAGAGCTGTCCGGTGGGGGCAAGGAGCTGAATGCCACCATTGTGCAGCGGGAGCGGTCAGCCACCAAAGTAAGACTCCCTGGGTTCCTTCTGCTTACTGTCTGCATTCACAGTCTTCATCCGGGGCACTGTCCTGGCTGCTAAAGGCAACAAGCTGCAGCGCCATCGTGCAGTGGGGCAGTCAGCTACCAAGGTAAGCATCCTTAGCCCTCCTGCGTGCTGTCAGCATCAATGATAGTATTAAGTCAGAGCAGTGTCCTGGCTGCTGGAAGTAAAAAGCTGCAGTGCCATGGTGCAGCTTGAGCTGACAGGCATAGATGCAAGCATATCATGCCTGCCTGTGTGCACAGCATCGGTTGACAGAGTGGTCAGTAAGCAGCAAAGCTGCCCACCGCAAGCGTGGCTCAGATACTGCTGACTGGTCACAAAAGCTTGGCAGAGTTATCCCGCACCTGTTCTGTGTACCAAGAAGGCAGCCCATGCGCAGCAGAACAGGCTGCAAAGCCTGGACCCTATGCCTCAGCTGCTGAAGAACTGCTGAAGCTGCTGCTGTGTGCAGGGCCAACCAGCTGTCCTGCATCTGGTGCTGTACTCTGGGGAGGCCAAAATTGAGCACAGCGTCAACGCAGAAATGGTGTCAGCAGGCCTGGCAAAGCTCTTGGCCCGCGTAAAGGTGAGACTCCTCCTGTCCCATGATTGGCTTGGCAGCGTGTATCTTGTACCAGTCTCCACAAAAGTAGGCCAGAAAATCCACTTTGTGTTGCAGTCATCTCAATCATCTGCAGGGTGCACGCTCAAAAGCATGCAGGCAGCGCAACAATCTAAGCAGCTGTGTTGCAGCTGGCCTATTTGCCTGGGGCCTTTTGCCTGACTTGAGAACGCCTTTGTTGTGCAGTGCCTCAAACTCTTCCTGACCGCATCAAGTATATGCCTGCAGGCTGGGCCAGCCAGAACTGCACTGGAAGAGTGCGAGGCTGCAGCTAAGAAGGCTCATCGCGGCATTTTTGAGTATGGTGATGCCCCCGACTCAGATGATGACTTGTGACATCTGCCAAGCATCTCCCCTCCCCCCATAGATTTTGCAGGCGCAGGCCAGAATTGAAGCGCTTTCTGTGTGCGTCCATTTCATGCATAAAGATTGAGCAGCAACGATACGTTGACTGCATCATATGAAATGATCAACTATTCTCTGTAAGTCAAGGCAGGCCCGTTGTAGCTATGCCTACTGGCAGGTCGAAAAGCATGCCATAAAGGGGTAAGACTGCCAACAATCCCAAGCAGCATTTGGGAATGTTCAGGCAGCACGCAGCGCCCACTCCAAAGTGGCTGCTGTAGGGTAATGTTCATCTCAGCTCAGCATTCCACAGACAGCACGCTCTGCCATCCACATTGCCTGCCGCTGGCCCCTCGAACGTGTCAGGGAGGCGTTGTTGTTGGCTGCGCCTCCTTTCGTGCGGCCCGCAGTGCCTCCATCCGCTCTCTGGCCCGCCTCCGACTGCCTCTCAGGACGGCGCCTGTGCTGTCAAAGCGAGTGACAGCATCAGGATCCCGCTGTGGCTCTGTGAAGTTCAAAGAGGGGGCAATGAAAATCCTGGCCTCTGCGACTGCCACTGTCACAACTCCATGGTACCCAGCCCTGGGCACGCCTGCACATAAGCACGGCGCCTAGTAGCAAACAGCGGTGTGTAGTTTCTCAGACAGTTAAGGAGGTTTGCCTGGTGGCAGACAGCAGTGCTTTTGAGCCACAAGCAACAGGCAGTGGCCTGCATGCTGCAGCCAGCAACCCTCCAAGGGTGACACTCACCATCCTTCCACTCCCTCAGCATCTTGAGCTGGCCTGTGATCTGCTCAAAGTGCTCCTGGCTGTCGTACATCAGCTTGACAGGGCCCTGCGCGACTTTAGCTGCTGCAACATCCGGCACAGTCCTGCAGCAAGGGGAAACAAACTGCGCACTGTGCCAGTGTGTCTCCAGGACTTGAGGGTCCAAGGCTTGCCTCCTGCTGCCCTCCACTGACCCTGACCCTGTGATGCTGCCAAATTCATATTCCAGGGATGGTAGATTGGCTGTCATGAGTCCCTGCTCATATGCGCTGCTGTACTGCCTCTCATCGGTGGAATGCCCAGGGTGATGGCTGTCACGAGCCTGGGCCAGTGTAGCATCAGTGCAGCACCACCAACCGGCCCAGGGCATTGCCTGCATCCAGGGATGGGCACCACATACCGCAGGTAAGCCCTTGTGCATCAGAGTGCTGGGTGCAAGCCCTCAGCCCTATTCCAGCACACCTGGCAGAGGCCAATGTCGCATTCAGGTTCCGGTCGTACACCACAGGGTCCAGGTAGGTCAAGTCCTGCTGCATCCAGTCGATGTCAACCTCATTTAGCTTGATGGGCTTCAGGAAGCGCCGATAAAACTGCCCCTGGGAGGCCCCCACCTGTCCGAAATTGTATGTGCGGCAGACCTGCAAGAGAAAGTGGCTGCGTGAGCTGCAGAGATTGCCAAGACGGGCAAGCAGTGTTCAGGCCCAAGCTTCTCCCAGCAGGCCTGCAGGGCATGACTGAATGCCTTTGGGGATGCACCAGTCTTGGTGATGGCGTGAGGCAGAGTCCCCATGAGGAGGCCTCCCGTGCACCCCTAAGGGACGTGAGGCAGCAGCTCCATGAGGTGGCTTTCCCAGCTACTGAACCTGAGGTCACGGTTGTCGTGTGCCGAGAGGGCCCTCAGGGTGCATGTGCCTCATGCGCACATATCTGCAGTATCACCAATGGAGTTGGTGTCATGCTTCTGGTTATCAACCCACAGTGCTCTCGTGAGCTGGAGAGCAGGCTGCAGTTTGCAGCAGCAGCATGTCTCCCTAGGCATGCATCAGCAGCGAGAGCAGTAGTTGTCTCAGACTGACCTCAGGGCGGATGCACTGGCGCCCCTGCCGAGTCTCCCGCATGCGCATCCAGTCATCCCAGTAACTGTCAGGCCACCTGTCCCTGCAGCACGGCATTCCTGATGCTGACTGGCGCCTGTATGTCGCTCAACTGGCTGAACCCCACATACATGCATGCGTGAGGGTAGCCCCACCTGAGCCCCTGCCAGACTTGCTGGGTGGTCATCCACCCAAGGCCGGGGAAGAAGTCTGACCGGTACAGGGCCTGGCTGTCCTTCACCTGCAGGTCAAGGGTGTTCACAGGGTCAGCAGCGATGCTGCAGCTTTTGCAGTTGTGGCTGAGATTACAACCAGACGTTGTTCGATGCTTCTGGGATCACATACAAGGTGCTGCCCAAGCACTGAATATGCTGGCAAGGGCTGCTGAGCACCTGGCACAATCTCCTGCTAGATGTGCAGGGCAGACCCCACCTGCTGGATGTGCAGGGCAGACCCCAATTCCACAGTCCAAGAGAGGAAGGTACGATACTCAGCCCTCTCCTGCAGTGGGCACTGCCCCAGGAGGCAGCCATTGCCTTTTGGACGCCAGTGCAGACAGCATAAACGTCCTCTCTAGGCTTAGAGACTCATCCATTGGCTTGGCCAGAATCCCACGACAGGGAATGCCGTGAAGGTGGGACACATCATGCGGCAAGTACCTCAAGGCAGCACAGGCCACCACTGACTGCTGCACCTGTCTGGCAGAGTGAAGCTAGAGTCTGGCCAGGACAGAGTCAGTGGGGCACACCAGCCAAGCAAGCCTGTGATCACTTAGGCTGTGATGCAGTCCAGTCCCATCGAGAGAGCCAGCAGCAGCATTCAACTGAAGCAGTACACCTTGGCGCACCCACCAATTCTGATCAAAGTGTAGCTCTAGGGCTGGGACGTCAGCAAACCCCTCATACAGGGGGCATGCAGACCAGCTCAAGCACCCACACAGCGACTCACCAGCCGGTCCTGACCATGATCGTTCCAGGCTGAGATGCAGTAGAGGCTTGTGTCCTTGCTCATCAGGGCGGCCCCTGCCTCAAAGTAGGACAGGAAGTCCACTGCAAACTCCATGTCATCCTACAGGGCAGTTGACAGCAGAGAGTCCATCGGGGACTCCTGCATCATTGGCAGCACGATGCAAGCCCATAATCAGCACATGCAAGATGGCATACATTTGAGAGGTGTCTGTGGTTGCAACATCCCAAAGCCTGATGCAGAAGCCTGCATGCGAGTGGCAGCACTTATGCAGAAACTATATGCAAGGGGCAGCAGCAATGTGCTCTGCATGGCCCAGACCTCGCTACGCCACCTTCACCACCCTTCATGCCCTTGAGCATGGCCAACATTCCCACCAAAGAACGACAACACAGCAATGCAAAGAATGCAGGTATTCCAAAAGTGCCTGGGGCCCAAGAAGCTTACGGCTGATGTTTCTAGCGCAAGGGGCATCATATTCCCTGCTTGAGATGGAGTTATGGTGGTTGCATGTCTCAACCACCTGCCCGGCTCGCTCACCTTGTTGCTGGAAGCACTCAAACAGCTGCCCAGAGTTGTACTGGCGGAGGCTGCTGCTTGGCTGGCATCTTGAACACATGTCACCTCGACATTGGGGACACAAGTGCTGCATGCACTCCAACATCTGCCCAGCCACTGAAAAGTCTGACTCCATTATGGCATGTTTCTGGTGCTGCAAACAAACGGTCCAGTTGAGGCCAGCTCACCTCCACAACAACAACATTGGGGTACTGGAAGCAGTCAAGCAGCTGCCTGAGGATGAACTGGTAGTGGTTGGCGATGCGGTAGTAGACAAGGGACTCCCGGCGGTTGCGCTTGATGGGCTCTACCAGCTCTATGTGCTGAAGGTACCTGCAGAAGGCCAGCACTTGTTCCAGGCGTCAAATCTGTAAGTGCACTTGGATGTCTCTTGGCTCTGCTGTCCTCTGCAGGTACCTGCAGGTAAAGGGCAGTATGGTGGCAGATCCGTGATGTGCTTGCTTGGCTCCATGCCGCGCATACATGGGCTGCAGGGACTTCTGGAAGTGCCACCCTTCTGCAGGGGCCTGCAGGCCAAGAGTCAACTTGTGGTACCTGAGTTGACCTTACTGTCAGGGTGGGGGTGGGCACCACCAGCCCAGATGCTGCAGGCAGCAAATGACTTGAGGAACCGCAACCAGTCCTCTTGAACCTTAAGGTCTGGCCCAGTGTAGCCTGCTTTACACTTGCCCCAAGCCCTTGGCTTGTGTTGAGCTGAGTCTGTAGCGTCCAGCGTTGCTTCTCGCTACATTGTGGTTGAGGAGGCAGTGTGTCCTCAGGCAGCAGCGCCACGACAGTGACGCGAGCCCAGCCTGCTGCCTTGACACAGGCGCAGCTTGGACATGCACACATCAGCAAGCCCACATCTACGCCACTGAACTCAGCCAGCTCTGATTGGGGTGTGCACTCTGTCCTCGGCAACAGAGCCCTTGACATGAATCAAGGGCAGTCTAAAATTCCTCTCGTCAGCCAGCAGGCTGGGCCCACCTCACAGCAGGGCCGAAGGACTTCGCCAGCCCCGCCACAGCTGAATCGCTGCCGTCCTGGGAAATAAAAAGGGGGAACTTGGTCCTGCAGGGCAGCAGGGGGCTGCTCTCTTCAGCATCAGGTGATGCTGCCATGCACAGCAGCACCTCTGCCAAGCAGCCAGCAGGCAAATGTGTTTTGGCTTAGTTTTTGACAAAGCCAGAGCCCAAACACAGAGTCAGAAACATGCTGCCCTGCCACTGTGTTTGGGAAGCCATACCCTGCAACACCGGACACCTGACTCATAGCACCAGCGCCTCTGCAGTCTGCAGTGAGGCCCTGTACTCAACCCTGTTGGGGAATGGTGCCGGCTGTATACAGTACTAGATCTCCCTTCTTCACTGTGCAGCTGCCCCGCACAGTGCACACAGGCTGGTGAGGAACCACTGTCAGAGCGTGCTACCAGTGATGCCCACAAAACACGACCACAACGGCACTCTCGGTGCCCCTCCTGCTGCACTGCATACAACGACAACCCTGCGCGGAGTGCAATATCATAACCTGCCCAGACTGCGCATTTCATATGGCCAGGAGACTGTCAAAAATCCCAAGATGTGCAATGTTTGATGTGCTCAGACTGGGCATTCAATGTGGCCACGAGATAAACAGGAAGAATGACAAGCATTGCAGCCGCCTGGTGCCCCTTGGCGGAGTCCTGCATCCTGCACAGCAGCTGGGAGTCACAGGGCAGGGGCTTGCCACAAAAGCTGTAGTCTGTCAGTGACGCGCAGTGCCCAAAACCCATGGAGTGCGGCAGGCGCACCCAACCTGTTTGCGGGGTCACGCGACCAGCGCAGCAGGAGAGAGGCCATGGCTCGTTGGAGGTAGTCTGGCCTGTTGAACGCGACCATGACGACGGCAGCCACCACTCCTGAGGACTCCTGCTGATTGCTGACGCAGCCTGTGGCTTCATTCCCAGGCGGGAACACTGCCTGGTGGCCGCCAGTGTGTGCTCCCACTGCTGCATGAGTGCCGCTGGCGTTGATGCCTGCAGGGCAACAGCAGCACTGAGCTGTGGGGGGCCACAAGGAGGAATGCGGCTTGAGATGCTGAGGTGCACTGCAAGAACAAGCGTGGGGTGCAGCTGATCACTCACCCAGTGCAGCTTCAGCTTGTTGCAGGCTGGCATCTATGTGATCGAGCTGATGCTGAAGATGCTGCACATTTGCAGTGCCTGGCGGGTCCTCAGCTGGTCCATCAGCAGCTCTGTTCAGGAGACGGTACAGTGTCACCTAGCAGTGGCAGTGCAGTAATTCATCAACATGCATCTTGGAGGGCCCTGAAGTCAACCTTGCCAGCCGGATGGGCAACATCCAGCTCACCTGAAGCAAGAACACGATACAGGCTGCAGCAAGCAGCGCCAGGCCTCGAATCGTCATGCATTATGGAGTCAGATGCGCCTTGTGACATGAAGAAAAACCCTCTCCCCAGTTGACAGTCCTGATCTGGCCTCATGGAGCCCCCAACTGCCAGACCTGGGCCTGCAGAGGACGCTGACATTGCCTCCATGGCATGCCAGTTCTTGATCTCCCAGAACTACCTGCTCAGTGCTTTCGAGCTCATGGTAGAGGCACAGGTGCAATGCTGCAGCTCTCTGCTGTTTTTCTGACCAGCCAATGAACCCAATGCAGATTGCTGTGACATCAAACATCACACCGCTGCAGGAGAGTGGCAATGAGCAGCAGGTGGAGATGCTCTCACACTTCTTCTCCGATCGTACAAAGTTTCCACCAGAGAAGCTGGCAGAATTTGAGCTGGGGGATGGTGCGTAATGAAGGACAGTGTGAATTTTAGCAACTGTGTCTGTCTTGCTGTATTTTGCTGTGCGGCTCAATGTGTGGCAGGGCGGGCATGCTTTGCGCTTAGTGACCAGCACGAAAATCAACAATACAGGCTCTGTGATTGGTTGAGGTTGCGAGGCCACTGCATGATGTGATCTGATACCTGCTGCAAGTTCTGTGCCGCAGGGCAGCAACTGGTATTTGCTGATGCTCCTAGGGGAAGCTGGACTTCTGCTGAGTTGTGTGCTTTTCATGTGTGGACCTGTGCTTGCTTAGCTTGTGACACAGCCCCTCTGCCAACTTTTGCTTCCCCTGACCTCCTGGCTTGCCTGTCTGCAGCTGTGAGTGCTCAGAAGTTAGCGAAGGAACGTGAAGCGCAGCTCGGCGCCACACAGTATCAGCTGAGGGTGCTGCAGGAGGACATGACTGACATGCAGGTATGCTGAATCGTGCTTCGGTTGCCCTGCACTGCATGGAATAGCGTGGGGAGGTGAAGCTGTGCACATTGCAGTTTCGGTAATGCAACAAGGCACGAAGTCGCCGGGCTTCTGCCCTACCTCTGCCTTTTATGTCTGCCTGCTAGGTGCATGGGGGTGCTATGAGGCCTGTGAGCCATCTTCCTGGCTGTTGCAGCAGGCTGAAGCTGGCAGGCCGATGTGATGCGATCCTGCTGGCCGTTGCCGCAGGCTGAAGGCGGCAGGCTAATGTGATGCAATTCTGAGGGCTGCTGCAGCAGGCTGAGGCCGGCAGGCCAATGTGCGTGCAGGCTCAGCAGGACAGCAGGGCAGGCACAGGCGCAGCCAGCCCTGCACAGACAGCAACTGGCGATGCTCAGCAGCTGCCCGCCTTTGGCCTGGGTCTGCAGGACGGCAGCGGACAGGCGCCACAGGGAAGCCAGGAAGCTGCAGCACTGCCAGCCAGGTGAGTTCCCACAAGTGCTTGAGACTGCCTGCTGGCGGGGCATGGGCAATTGTTCTGATTTGAGCATGAATAATATAGACGATTGCCACTGGAATAACATAGACGATTGCCACTGGACAGGGGGCAGGCTGCAGCACTGCCAGCCATGTGAGTACACGTGTGTGCCTGCAATTGCCTGCTGATGGGTTGTGGGTACTGAAATCATATTGAGCATGTAACACCTAGGCAATTGCCACTGGGCAGGGGGGAGGCTGCAGCACTGACAGGCTAGTGAGTTGCACACTGCACATGTTCCTGTGGCTGCTTGCTGATGGCGAGGGAGTTGCGCATGGTCATCGTACCTGGGCTCTAGCGTGGAACACCCCCTTGGAGACTGGTGTCTTGGTGCCTCCCAGACAAACAGCAGCTGTGTGTCCCTGTACTGCAGGGAGCTGGCCCAGCTACACTCCTCCATGCACGCCTACCTGGCGCGTGCTGGCTACAAACTGACAGCCATGACATTTGCTGAGGAGGCTGGGTCCCATGTGGCAGGCGCAGCTCAGAATGGCACGCTTCTGAGCATGTTTCAGGGCTACCAGCAGTGGCAGGCGGCCATGCAGGAGGCAGAGGTGAGTCTATGGGGCAGCCCTGTTTGTGATGCGGCACGCTGCGACATCTGAGGCAAACATTTCTTGGGAGGCCTGCTGCTGTGGGAGATCAGATGGCAACGAGCACGCGGTCGGTGTAGAGGACAGGCTCTTTCCTTCAGCAGTGCTCAGCGCTGGAAGTTTTACAGGGCAAAACAGGAGGCAGCCTTCTTTTCTGAGGAGGAGGGAGCCTAGTCCACAGGCATGAGGCTTGGAAGTGTACAATGATCACCAGCGCTGCCTGCAGGAGTGCCGAGCAGCTGCCCAGGAGCTGCAGGGGCAGTTGGAGGCAGCACAGCGCCAAGCAGATGACATGCAGGTGGGCAGGCATATGGACGCACCCGTCAATTGCTTGTGGCAGCAAGTCGAATGGCCATGGATCACTATTCGTGCGGCACCCTTGCGGCTGGGCTACCAGCCAGGTCACCCTACCGCTGCCTGTGGCAAAGGTCAGGCTGCCATCAGTCTCCTGCAGCGCCTCTTGTACATTTGGGAGCTTTCAGGCACAGCTCTGGCTGAATTCAGCACGCTGTCGTGTTGGCATTCTACTGTGTGTGGGACCAGGCAGCCAGCCGCCAGAACGCGCAGCACAGCTGATCTGAATGGATGTGGGGCCTGCAGTTTGGCTGGTACACAGCAACTCTGAGGTGCCTCAGGCTGCACATGGTTCACTGCAGGGGGTTGGTGGCAAAGCACATCCTGGCCTCAGACTGCTGCCACCAGGATGCACAACAGCCTGTGCTGTGCGGGTCTGCAGGCTGCCCTGGATGCTGCCAACAGCGACAGCGCCAGGCTGCGGTCTGAGACAGACATGCTGAGGCAGCAGGTGGAGTGGCAGCAGCAGCAGCTGCTGCAACCGCTCCCCTCGCGCTCTGTGGAGAGCCAGAAGCAGGTGGGGTGGGCTGCAGGGTCCAGCCCTGCTGGGTGTTTGCAGTCTTGAGAGGTCAGCTCATGTAGAATGTCAATCAAAGGACACCCATTGCTATCAGTAAAGGTGGCGGGCCTCCACCTTCAGCAACCCTGCTGCTCTGGTCAGGCCACTGCTGTCAGTTCCCCTCCCCTGCAAATGGGTGCAGAAGGACAGACATGAGTTGACAACAAAGCAGTTGCTGCATGTCTGCCCACCTCTGCAAACAGAAGCGGCACAGGCTTTGTCTTGTCCCCTGTGCCTTTGAATGTGGCTTGTTCCTCCTTGTGCAGGAGCCGGCAGCTAGAGCAATCACTCAAGAGGCACTGTCAGGGGCAGAGGCAGCTTTAGATGCCATTGCACGCCAGCTGCCAGCCCTTGTGCAGCACCTACTGATCAAACAGCGACATGGTGAGCCTTGCCTTCCATAAGACTGCACAAGCATGGGTCATGTCTTGCTGGCTGCCCTGTACAGTGCAGCACCTGCTGAGAGCCTTGGTGGCAACCTGCCAAAATCCAGAGTGCGCATGCATGGGCACAGCAGCAGAGCCTGACAATACCCATGCACTGAATGTTACTGCGGTTGAGGCGTCCATCACTGGCAAATGTCTCCACAACAGCATCCACACTTAGCTTCGCTCATGGAGCATGCTGATCAGTGCGCATGGCTCCACAGGCTACATTGGTTGTCAGATCTGCCTGTCAATCTGCAAGTGTCCGTGCATGTGCAGAGATTGTGCCTGCCCTTCTGGCCATCATCCGGCAGCAGCAGGACGGCCTGGTGCGGGACCAGCTGGTGCATACCCTGTTCAATCTCGTCAAGAAACCTAATTCGGAGCAGCGAAGGGTCATTCTGGACAGCTACATCGAGCTGGCAGTGCACCTGGGGCCAGCCCGCACCGCTGCAGAGCTGCTGCCACAATGCTGGGAGCAGGTGGGCTGAGCAGCTTGCCAATCTGTCTTGCTGGCGGTGCTGCCAGCTGCAGCAAGGGTGGCCTTGCCCACTTGCTGCAGGGCTGGTGTCTTGATGCTCGCAGCAGGTTCAGCTGAGCCCAACATAGCACCGGGTGCAGCACAGCAGGACCCTGCCCTTTTTGCTGCAGGCCTCTTGCCACTCGCTTGTGGGGCCAGGTGGGCTGAGCAGACTGCCTATTAAGCTGGCCATGCATCTGAGCCCAGCGCGGGGGTTCAATGGCTGAGTCCAGCTGCTGACACGCGCGAGAGCAATGAGTTTGCATGGCTTGATGCTGACCTTTGAAGCTGACCTGCTGCAGGTCAATCACCGACATGCAGAGCGCAGGGTGTTGGTGACGGAGGGCTGCGCCCGCTTGGCAGCCCACGTGACTCCCGACATGCGCGCGTCCCTCATTCTGTCAATGTTCCAGCAGCTAGCCTCAGATGCAGACTCGTCTGTGCGCACAGCTGTGGCCTGCGGCGTGGCTGACGTGCTGCCCCACCTACCAGACTGGGGCAAGTACCACACAGTGAGTTGGAGGGGGCGAAGGGCCTGGCTGCAGTTGTCAACTCCTGTGTCTGCACAGCTGTGGCCAGCAGTGTGAATGGTGTGCTGCCCTACCACTGGACTGGGACCAGAAACACAGCAAGTCAGATGTTGTGAGTAGGGTTAGTAGCGGTGTGTTAGCTCATGAAGTGCTCTGTGGCTGATGGACTTCCTTTTTTTCTGGAGTGGGACAGTCATGAGTAAAGGCAAGGTGGCATGCCAAGCTCATGGTGGCTTCCATAGCCTGTTACATGGTCCTGCCACGTGGGGCCGCATCTGTTATCAGGCACCACTGCAGCCAGAGGGTGACCTGCTGCTGTAAAGCCGCTCAAAATGGTTGCCTCATTGCTGACCAGGGCAAGCTGCCGACTGTCAGCATTTCAGCCTCAGGTCATCCTGCCACCTACGCCAGCTTGAGGCCATTGCATCACATTTTACTTAGGCAAGATACATGCCATGTGCACCTTGTGCGCAGAAGAAGGCTCTGTGCATTCCGCTGAGCCCTGAGGGCTCCCTGGCAATCGGCAAGGCCGTCTTTTGATGCTCCAGAGCTCAGGTCAGACATCTGCTCTATGTGCAGGTAGAGGCTTTGTGCCTTCAGCTGAGCCAGGATGGCTCCCAAGCTGTGATCGATGCAGTGTTCGTGTCGCTGCTGCCAGCGCTGTTAAGTTGGTTAGCACAGGCTGGCAGCATGCTGCAGAGCTTCATGCTGGCAGTTCTGGAGGCTGCCACCTCTCTGCTGGAAAGGTGCGAAGGTGCTGTCATGACGTCACGCAATTGATGTTACATTGTTTTGCACAGGTGATCTACCATCTAATTGCTTGGCCTGGCTGATGACACTCAAGGGATTTGTGTCACTGTGATACCCTCAGCCTCTGCCCGGCTGAGCATCACCTCCCTGTACGCAAGGGTGTGTCTGTGGCTCCCAAGTGGATGACCTGCTGGTTGGCAAGTCGCAGTCCTATAGAAGCAGAGAAGTCGCTGTCTCATCTCTTCTGCAGCAAGCGGTGTCGTTATTAGGCAAAATGATCAAGTGGGAGAACGACTCAAGGGTCTATGATGCAGCCTGGCAATTTGGTGCGGGATGAGTGCGCGTCATGGCTCCACCTCATATCTCCTCCATGGCAGCCTGCGCTTGTGCTGCTTTCAGTGAGCTGCCTTGCTTGTCAGATGCCTGGCATCAACATCATTGGCGTTGCCTTTCGCGTGTCTCTCGCATGTCAGCCTGCACTTGTGCTGCAGCTGACGCCGGTGCCCTGGCAGTCAGACTCCCACAGCTTTGTGCCCACTGCCTTGACTCTGGTCATGTGCACTCAAGCCTGCCTTCATGCTGCATCTGAACCACTGTCACTGCCTGTCAGGTGCCCTTACCTTGGCGGGACAGAGGAGCGTCTCATAGAGCAGCAGGCGGCCTGCCTGCGGGCTGTCACAGACCATCAGCAGCGCCAGGTGAAGGCAGCAGGTTGGGTCGTCCCTCACCCTCACACTGTGGCAGACAAAGATCCACCATCTGCTGCATAAAACATCACACATCTTGCTGGCATTTCCCTACCTCCAGTATATGCCCTGCACCTCTCCACCAGTACCAGTGCATGCCACCTCAAGCTGGCCTCTGTGGCCCTGCATGTGCTGGTGCTAATGAGTGTGTACACTGCTAGACACGATCTGACCATCATCAAGCCAAGTCAAGCCTATATCAAAGTGCTGCGCTCTTATGGGTGCAGGTGTTGCTGCAGGAACAACGCACTGATGCACATGTACCCTGTTAGGCTCAAGTCAACTTTCGTAAAGTCCTAAAGATAATGCTGTGACTCTGCAGGTCCAGGTGTTGTTGAGGCTATACACTGCCATGCTGCCCAGCTTCAGGAGTCATGCTCTACTTGCCAAGCCAGCATGGGTGCAGGGTGAGTCCCCCAGCTGCAGCGCTGCTGCTCTGCTGCATGGGCAGGTGGCTGGTCTTGCACTGTGGGCTGCAGGGCGAGCTGTACTGGATGGGCGACAGCGTAGTGCCTGGATGAAGTAGTCAGCTGCTCAGCTGACTACAGAGCAGCACGCACCACAGCTGATACCTGCCTGGACAGTGCTGCTCACCAGTCTACACATGCAAGCATAGCCAGTGCTGCCCTGGGTCATGGCAATACAGGTTGCTCCTGGGTGCCAGGCATGCTGCAGCAGAGATGCAACCCTGCCAGCACACCCCCCTGCCTTCGGCAGAAGACAACCCAATCTGACGCCTTGTGGCCGTTGCACGCCTGCACTTCTGGCAGTGCCCCCATGCTTTCTTATTCTGCATCACATCCCGTGAATGGCAGAACAGGTGGACCCGTACCTCCTGCCCACAATGCACGGGGCTCACAGCGCGTCAGCCGTGCCCACCTGCAGGTGCTGATCAGACATCCCTGCCCCCAATCGGCCGTGCCCGCCTGCAGGTGCTGATCAGGCATCCCTGCAGGAGGCGTCCCTGGAAACTGCAAGCTCTGTGGGGAGTGGGAACCACTCACATGCCGAGGCGGCAGCCAAGCTGCAGCCTGATGTGCAAGGTGAGACACCAAAAGATGGTTAGTGTCAAGAAAGACCTGGACATCAAGACATCCATGGGTCTCGAACAAAGCAACGTGCAGTACCTGGCCCTCCCATGCTACCAGCCACAGAAGTCTGCTGCACGGGCGAGGGCAGACACACAGCTGCAGGGCAGATATGCTCGTCATGATCCTCGAGGCAGTGCTGCACCACCCCACGTATGACCGAGTTGCATGGCGGCCAGTACCTGGTACTCATGCAGTCCTACAAGTACAGACAACCCTGGGCACAAGGGCTAGGGTTGTGTGGCCACTGCTGATTGCTTGCGAGGCAGCAGCAGAGCAGGCAACAAAGCCCAAAAGAGAACAGTTCAGGGGAATGAATGCTCCTCAGGAGCTGTTCAAGCTATGCACCAGTCTACCACTTGCTGCAGAGTGCTCTGCTATCCTGCAGGAAACATCAAGGTAAACGATGGTCAGCTGCAAGCCGTAGCAGCCCCTCGCACCGTCCCTCAAGGCTCTGAAGCCAGCTCTTACTTTGTTGTAATTGTTTGCTCTGCAGGCAGCAGCAGGGCAGGCAAATTGGCATCTCACTAAACAGGAACTGGATCGCAGGCAGGCAACAGCACATCAGGGTTCTCAAGCTGTTCCTCGCTCGTTACTCAGTGGTGTTTGTACTGTTCTGTGATGAGTTGCCCTGCAGGGAGTCTGCAAGAAAGGCAGTGTGACCCCTTCTGAGAGTATGCACCCCAGATGAGAGACACAGGTTTCAGGCATCCCATAGCCCCTAATGCTCTGCAGCAGTCCCCACTTAATGTATTGGCTCTGTTGCTCTGCAGGAAGCAGCAGGGCAGGCAGCATGGCACTTCATGAGGAAGGTCCAGGGCTGCAGGCAGTCCACAGCCCCTCAAGCTCTGCAGCGGTGTCCCAGTCGCCGTGGGAAGACCTGTCCCTATCAGATAGCATTGCCCCCCTGCAGGAGAGCAGCCATGCTGATCCGTTGCGACCCAGCAGCAGCGCAGGCAAGGTTCCTGCTCTCATGCGTGCGTCACATTGCCTGACGTGCTTGCTTGATACCAAAGGTGATGACCCATTGCCAGTGCTAGTTCATGTGCCCAGACTGGCAGATCAGTTCAGCAAAACACGCTGCCTGTTTCCTGCACTGTGTTGCACGGTGGAGGGCAACAGTGTGAGCCACCGTTAGTATGTGTACCATTGCAAGGACTATCCGCTCCTGTCTTGCCACTGCAGACCTGGCTGGCCAGGCATTGCCGGCAGGAGCCAGTGCTGCTAACAGCCAAGTGGACATGGAGGCCACCAGCGGCCGCAGCCGTGCAGAGGCGGATGCAGCTGCTGCCGTGCAGGCCTTTGCCTGCTGGGCTCACAACCCACCGCCAGAGCTACCCTGGGAGGCGGTCGATGACTTTGTGGTGCAGCACCTGCCACAGCTGCTGCGGGTGACCTGGATGATCCCACCCCACCAGGACATGGAAGCTCTCAGGTGCGTCCACTGCACAAGCCTGCCTCTGTTCAGATGCAGAGGTGCGGGCAGGTCAATTCTGAAGCTGAGCTTGAGATCAGCCATAGCATGGCATCGTATGGTGCCACAGTGTCCTGGGTGGTGTTGGACAAGATTACACGGGGGCTTTGGGTGAAGTTTGCAGCGATGGTGGCTGGCTCGGACTTGGAGCCAGCTGGTGTGGTGGTCTCTCAAATGCTGCTAGTCGAAACATCAAAGCTCACAGGTGCTTTCGAAGCTACAGATACGTCTGGTGTGCAAATTGGTCTGGCATGCTGCAGCACCCATCTGGTGGCCTGCCTGGCGTGCCGTGCTGAGGGCATCCTCACCTGCTGCAAGGTGCCCACTGCGGCTGCCACAATCACCTGACTTTGAGGCTGGTGTGCATGGCTGCAGGCGCCGTCTGTGTGCCTCCTTGAAGGCCATCTGCACCTGCTTCGGGGTGCCCTTTGCAGCTGCTGTCGTCCAGCCGGTGGCCACAGCTGCAGCCGCCACACCCCTCAGCGTGCCCCAGCCAGTCACGCACCCCATCCTAGAGGAGGTGAGCTCTCCTTCTGGTGTGCTCAGAGTTTGTGGTATGTGTCTGCCATGACCCCTCCTGCCCTCCCCCCCTTGAAGTCAAATATGGTGTGCCAATTACCCCCCTTAGCAACGTCTCAGCATGTCACTTGCCTCACATCTAAACAGGTGAGCCTTCTGGAGATTCAGAGCCTGCTTAAGTATGCACAACTGCTGGGGTGTTGCCTATGCTTGCCCTTGTGGAATGAGGCAGAAGCTGTCCCTCCAAACTTCTCACACATCTGCCATATTCAGCCAAGGCATCTCAGCAAACAGCAAGCGCCAAGCACAGCATGCGTCGCTCATGCTGCCCCCATGCTGGCCCATGCCTCAGCTCGCCCGTACTGCAGCCCTGTGGGCTGATGCTCTGCCGCCTCCATCATCAAGCGCGATGGGGCTGCTCCCACTGGCACAGGCTCAACACACCAGTGGCCTCAAACTGCGCCTGTCTGGGTTAGGACTTTATAACCTAGTCTGTCCTGTCGCATCTGCACGCTCTCAAGTCCATGCACCTGGCCCACCCTGACTGCTGCACAGCTGTCTCACATGCGCACAAGCGTGTCTAGCAGTACCCACACAGTGCGCCTGTCGCACCTGCAAGCTCTTAAACCAAGAACGCAAGCAACACGCTCTGCCGAAGCGGAAGGTCATACATCAGTCTCACCTCGCAGCATGCTAACAGGGAACCTGTGCCCATGTGCAGGCTCTCAGGGCAGTGCACTGCTCCCACCCCGAGGCGCAACGAGTTGGCAATGTGACAGTGCTGCCCCTGCTGCTGGCGGGAGTCCTGCCCCACTGCAGCGCCAGTCAGGAGGCGCTTGTGCTGTACGTGCGCCTGCTGGTCGCCCCCAGTTCTTCCGGGGTCGCCTGGGCCCAGCACCATCTGCAGGTCGGCTGGGCTGGCTGCAACTAAGGCACTTGTGCATGGCAGCTTTCTGTTCGTTTTGTGGGGATGCCTAGGCCCAGCAACCTCTGCAGGTGAACTGAACTGGCTGCAACTCAGGCACTGTGCATTGCAGCTTTCTGTTTTTGTCATTTGTGCCTGCCTACTGCTGTTTTCGTGGGAACGTTTGGCCCCAGCACACCTTCAGGCAAGCACCGCAGCGCAGTATTCACTTGAGTAATGCCATATCTGTCTGCTGCTTGCATATTGGCGCTGGAGCAAGGAGGGTTTTTCGCTGGGCGTGTGTGTGAACAGCTTCATAGGATGCGTGAATTGTTTTAGCTGGAAAGCAGGCCTCACAGCACATCTGCAAAGCCTGCCAGCTTCTAGATGCTGTGATGTGAGTGAGGGTCTGTGCCTTCATCAGATAATCAATGTTGGCTGCCAGCGGCTTTTGCTTGAGCTGCTGGCGCCCGCATCTGACTGTGTGCCTCTGAGTGGCCACTGTAAGTCCCCTCCCCTTGCTGCTGTGCTGGCAGAGACCAACATCCATTGCGGTGGCCTGCAGTAGAAGTTTGTGTGGCTGTCTGATTTGCAGCGACTGCCCCGACGCTGCAGCTCCCCTGACATAGTGGCTGTGCAGGCAGAGACCAGACGCCATCGCTGCTGCCTGCAGGAGGTTTGCGCCGCTGCTCAGTTTGTAGCACCAGTCTCAGAGCCCTGACTTAGACGCTGTGCTGGCAGACACCAGCAGCCATCACAGCTGCCCGCAGGGGTTCAGGGCTTTCTGTTCCGCAGCGACAGGCCCAAAAAGTAGTGTCCATCTGACTCTGTCACTGTGCTGCCAGACAACGCCATCGTGCTTGCCTGCAGGAGTTCCGCGAAGCTGTTCGCTTTGCAGCAGTGGTCCCAGAGTTGCAGGCTCCGCTGACGTCGCTGCTGTGGGAGCTGGCGGTGAAGCCGGCGCTTGCGCCTCGCCTGGCGGCTGCAGCTGTGGCGGCCGCGCTGATGCCCGCCCTGTCAGCCCACCAGGTAAGACATACAGGGTTGAGTGCAGAGGTTTTGATGAAATCCACTGTAAGCCTGGCAGCAGCAGCTCTGGTGGCTTACCCCCCAGTCAGCCCATCAGGGCAGCTAACATACCAGGCAAGCGCAGCGATGGATGTGTGCCTGTATCTCTTGTGAGTGTTGATTGCAGGTGGCAGCGGCACCAGCTGCCCCTTCTAGGCACGCAGCAACCTCAGATGTTGCATGGGTGTTGCGAGTTTGTACCTTCACATGTCCTGGCCCAACAGATTGGGCTCTCTGGTATAGGCAGTGTATTTCTCGCTGCCTGCAATGCAGAACTCATCTCATGCAGACCTTCCTGAACGCACTGGCCCTGGATCTGACAACCAGTCACCCTGCTGCATTGTCAGCACCACCTCTTGTTTACTGGAGACCGTGTCTCAGCATCCAGAGCTTCCTGTACGCACTGAACCCAAACCTAATCACCAACCACCCTGCTGCAGGCAATGCGCCACCTGCTGCCTGCACTGGAGACCCTCTCTCAGGACGCAGAGCTGCCTGTGCGCACTGCGGCCATCTCTGCGATGGGGCGCCTGGTGCAGCTGCACGGCGCCCACGCCGACCTGCTGGATAAGCTGCAGGCGCACTTCGACGAGCTGCTGGGGGGGGACGACCACCAGGTCAGAAGTCTGTGCCTATCTGACTGGGGGTTACAGGCCACGCATGGGTGTGAAAGTATTATGCTGGACAAGCTGCGGGGCAGACTTTGACAAGCTGCAGCCATCCACACTCCATAAAGATTGAGGAACCAACGAGTCGATTGCTGTGCTTGGCTGCAGGTGCAGCTGGCAGTGGTGCAGTCCCTGGCGGCCCACGTTGGGCAGGCAGACCCCCGCCCTGCGGAGTACCTCCTTCAGAAGGTCCTGCTACTGCTGGCAGCCATGCACAAGCGCAGCGCCTGCGGAAAGACCCCTGTGCAGCTGCACGAGCTTGCAGAGGCGGCCTTTGATGCCCTGAGGGCAGTCAACGCCTGTGAGGTGCGCTTGAACTACATTGTTGTGGCCTGGGCTCACCATGCGGCACATGCCGGTGACAAAGAGCATCCCTCTGCTATCCTAGCGTGGCTCAAGTCAATTCATTGAAGCTGTTGGTGACAGTGTGATCGATTGCCATGCAGATGCAGGAGCCAAGTGTGAGGCTCCACCTTGTGGCCGCCCTTCAATCCCTGCAGCGTGAGAGTGAGCTGCTGGACAGCACTCAGGTTGACCTGGTGCTAGCCATGCTTCAGGACTCTGGTGCTGCCAGTCTGACGACACCACGACGAGCCAGCTCACGACGATTCTAGCCCAATGCTGCTAGCCTGGCCTTGACGTGGCAAGTATTTTCATGACAGTTCTGGCCCTTCAGTCAAGTTCTCTGGTCAGCAGGATGCCAGTGAAATCACTCAGCAGGACTGCTGAGCAGTCATTTCATTTATTCTGATCTGATGTCATTCCTGTGTGAGACAAGAGTGGTGTGCTCACATAAAGAATTGGTGGCAGAACTGTGGCTACTGTGTGAAACTGAACGGCCCTATGATGCGGCAACCTTGTTCTTGCCGACAATCTCCTCTTGCACATGCTTGGGCACCTCAGCATATTTGAGGAACGTCATTGTGTATTGTGCACGTCCTGCATGACACGAAAGATTCGTTCAGCACCAAGGGTTGCATTCAGAACTGAGGGGCTTGGCTTGCACATCGAATTGCTGGGAACTTGCAGTGCACACCAGTTGCAGTCGAACGGATTGCAACCTGCACTGCACATAGCAGTGAGCTCCCACACAGTCAGAAAGCAGCCCAGGACCGTCAGCAAGTCCTGGAACACTGGAGCACCAGACCACGAAATGCCATGCACCTCAACACCCAGCTCAAGCCCTGCGGGGGCACATGATGCCACCCAGAGTCACCCTTTGTCATGCCCTGTCTGGTAGACGTGAGCGAAAATTTGTGCATGGCAGCCTTGCAACAGCAACTGCTCAGAGCCAAGCGCCCCCAAAGACAGCTTGAGCTCACCCTTTGTCAGGTAGCGCAGAATCAGTTCCCAAACTCAAAATAGCTCAACAAGGCAGCCATCTGATCAACGACTACCCAGAGCTGAACTCCCTGACCACACCTTGATCCCAGGCTGTCTCATGCCCCGCAGGGTGGACTAGAATGGTTCTCCCAGGCAGCATTCAAACAGCACATTGCCAGACCCAAGCGACCCAAACACAGCTTGAGCTCACCCTTTGTCATGCCGCGCAGGGTGGACACGTACTGAAACATCTCTGCCAGGGGCACCTCAGCCTTCAGCAGCTTCAGGCCGCCATGCTTGTCCAGGAACTCGCCCACTATGCCACGCCGTGTGTTGAAGTCGCCGATCACGTCTCCCATGTGTTCCTCGGGAGTCACCACCTCAACCTGCAGACATGGAATTTGTGATTTGACCTTGTGTCAACCACACAAACATGACAACCTAGGACACTGCACAGACATGATGTGCAGGGTTCACCACTCCACCTGTAGACATGCAGAACTGCTTCAATCCTTGCCAGAACCAGGTGACATGGGACACAGTCCACCTGGCTCTGTGGGGGATGCCACTGCACCTTGGACATGCGTGCGTGACCACGAGCAGACTCTGGCTGCAACCCCCACCTTCATGACAGGCTCCAGCAGCCTGACAGCTCCCTTGCGCATGCCGTCCCTGAAAGCTCCCCTTGCAGCGATCTGGAAGGCCAGCACACTGGAGTCGACGTCGTGGTAGGTCCCGTCATAGAGGGTGGCCTTGACGTCCACCACTGGGAAGCCTGCCAGGCTGCCGCTGGACATCATCTCCTCAATGCCCTGCACATGCACAGCACAAGGGCTTGGTGCGTCTATGTTCCACGCAGGGTGGCTGTCCATGTACCCCATGCTGGTGGACATCACCGTCCCATGCTCACCAGATGCCCAGGCAGTGGAGTACTGGCTGTGCAAAGCAAGTGTGTTTCTTTGCTTTCAAGTACATTTGCTTGGCACAAAGGGTGCCAGGCCTTCAGTGCGGCTTGCTGGGCAGCAGGCAGTGCACACAGCATGCACATCAGTGCCCGGGCACCAGGGGGCAGGCCAGACCTGAATTGATGTCCTGGCCTGTTCAGTCCCACAAGGATTGACCAACTCTCCACAATGGCTGTTGCACTTGTCGTGCAGAGAACAGCTCGACAGCAAGATTTGAACCAGGTGCAGCTGATGCAGGTGCATTTAAAATGGACTATTGTGTGGTTTCATGCAGACAAATCACTCCAGGGCACATTTCACCACAAGGAGTGGCCCTTCTCTCGAGATTACAGACAGACCTGCACACAGTCCAAATAAATGCATGATGCAGGGCCTCAGCCCAGAGAAGCCTCTCAGACCACTTGAAAACCAACTCAGCCCACACAGCTGCCTCGTCTTCCAGCCCAAGCCTAGCCGCATGCCCAGGTGAACCCACCTTGACGACTCCAGGAATGAACTCCTTAGGAACTGCTCCGCCCTTGATCTCAGACACGAACTCGAAACCAGAGCCGGGCTCTCCAGGCTCAAAGCGAATCTGCACATCGGCAAACTGGCCAGAGCCGCCTGACTGCTTCTTGTGGATGTAGCGCACGTCTGCGGCGCGCGACAAGGACTCGCGGTAGTTGACCTGAAGGATGGACAGCAGGCTCAATATCAGCTTGAAACAGCAGCTGAGTGCATTCACTGGTAGGCCTCTGCCGCATGCAACAGGCATGCCCACGATGTGACCTGCAGACGTGGACATCAAGATCGAGAGCAAGCTTGAACATGACTCAGACAGCCAGAACCATTTGGACAAGCACTTGGAGGGTACAGGTCTGCTGGATGCTCACGGCCTTTGACCAGTGAGGCTGGGCAGCAGGCACCCAGACCTGGAGTGGACGTGACTGAGTGCTTGAGAGCAGGTGACAGCAGCGCAGTGGGGGTGGGTTACGGAGATGGGTGATGTGCAGGAGCGACATGCATCAGACCAGCCATACAAGTCTTGCACCACTTGCCCCTGCCGGTCCTGCAGCTGCTGTTAGCATTACTCGTTGAAATCTGGGCCCCCTGTGCACCTGAGGGCCCCAAACTGCGCTTTGGACTTGTAATCATGGCATCCAGATATGCAATCCTGCATACAGAGCAACCTGAAGGGCGTTTTCACAGGCCCCCAGTGTCCCCACAAGTATCTGAGAGCGCCAAGTACTGAGAGGTACAATACTCTCGAGACTTAGCCGCTTGATCCTCCTCACCTGTGGGGGCCCAGCTGCGCAGTCCACCTTGAACTCCCTCCTCAGTCTGTCCATGATGATGTCCAGGTGCAGCTCGCCCATGCCCTCAATGACGGTCTGGTTGTTCTCGTCGTCGCGGGAGAAGTGGAAGGAGGGGTCCTCCTGAGCCAGCTTGTACAGGGACTGCCCCATCTTGTCGGCGTCGGCCTTGCTCTTGGGCTCAATTGCGATCTGCAAGGGGGTGGATGTGGGGAGTGGGCAAACAGACACAGGAATGCTGCTTCAGGTGCTGGCCTCGCTCTTGTTCTCGATAGCAACATGCAAGGGGTTGGATGTGGGCAGTCAGCAAAAAGAAAATTGCTTTAGGAGGACAGCAAAGGTGTCGGCCTGTTGAGCTCAATAGCAGCCTGCATGTCAGTAGTAGAGGCGTATAATTCCTGGAGCGGTTGGGTGTGCATGCTGTGCTGCGACTTGTCGGTAGCGTGCTGGCTTCCTGTGCTTCACGGTGATCTGCAGGGGCAGGCCCATGCACTCATACAGGGCTGGGGCTGCGTATGTCAGAGACAGACCTTGATGACGGGCTCTGGGAACTCCATGCGCTCCAGGAGGAGTGGCTTGTTCTCATCGCACAGGGTCTCTCCCGTGATAACGTCCTTCAAACCACCCAGGGCGACAATGTCGCCTGCTCGGGCAATCTGTAGCAGCACACTCATGATTTTGATAGGATATAACCCTGTAATCACTTGCCGTGGCCTGATGCCTGCCCATGCAGCATGCAGCACAGGCGCAGATGGACCTCACGAGGTCTAAGCCACAGGCTGCACCATGAAGGTCGCAGGCGATGGTCAATACAGCACCCAACAAGCACGCAGAATGTCACAACACATAAAGAAACAACCCGATGGGGTTGTGGGTACCTCTCAATGACCATGGACACATGCACCAGCACAGTGCTGTACGCAGCCAAGACTCAGTCTTTTTCCCATGTTCAAGGACTCAGAAAGGCTTGCCAGACACACACCTTGATGTCCTCCCGGTTGTTGGCGTGCATGAGCTGGATGCGCCCAATGCGCTCCCGCTTGCCCTTGTTGCTGTTCAAAGCATATGTCCCCTGCAGAACAAGAACACAGTGCCTGCTTGTTTGGTGAGTCTTGGACCCAGAGACGGAGACCCAGAAGTCAAGCAGACAGAGCAGGCAAGCACCAAGCAGCCCTATGGGAAGTTTTGACCCCAGATACTACAAGCCCCAGCACAACAATGTGTGCACATATGGAGCACCAAAGGTCCACTGTACACCCTGATCAAGCTCAGGGGCGCCCTGATCAGCAATCGACAGCCCACACTGCTGCGGTCATGTGCAAACACATGCAGCCCTTCCCTGCTACTGTGGCCCATGGGACCCCTGCTGGAGGTCAGGGCAGCCTGATAGAGCATAAACAGACCCTTGCATGAGGTGTGCAGGCTCTGATAATGATATAAGACCAAGGAGCAGCCGCCTGGCCCAGAACCCGATACACACCCCACATGAGGGGCAAGGTGCCCTGATGACAATTGTCCACCTGCGACATGCAGCGCGCCCTGGCAGCCCAGCCAGCTCGGCTCTGCTGGCCAGGATGATGCCAGCCTGATCTTGACAACTGCACCTCAAATTGTGGCAGGCTTTGGTGCCTGCCATGGAGTACCCACCTGCTCCAGAATCCCACTGTAAACCCTGATGAAGGTGAGGGTGCCCTGGTAGGCATCAGACATGATCTTGAAGGCCAGAGCGCTGAATGGCTCATCGTCGCTGGCCTTGCGGGTCATGGCGACGTCAGGGTCGTCCACTTGTGTGCCCTGCAGCATGAGACAGCACCAGACTTGGTGCATAACAATTGTGTGGGGGGCTGCCTCTCATGGAGGACCAGTTGTACGTGTCAAGCACGTCTGGGGAGTTGTGCTTGATGCACGCTTTGGGCCTGTCATGCTTGTGGCCTGTGCTGCTGTGGCCCAGCCTCAGTAGAGCTGCTTGCTTGAAGAGGTGAAAGCAGACATGCTTGCTTCAAGGTGCCATACTTGAGAAGACTTGTGCCATACAGCAGCCTTGCTGCAGTGGGTGCTTCAGCATCCAACCCTTCTATTGTTTATAATTGGCAAGTTGAGAAGGGCAGTGGACGTCACCTCCACAAGGGGCCTTGAACCCTATCTCCTGACCCCAAAACAGACGCGCTACTGACTGCGCTACACTGTGAGAGCGCAGGTGCACGCACACTGAGTGGAGCCAATGCAGTCCGGCCTTCTTTGACTGCCGGCAAGGTGGGCGTATATGTGCGCAATTAGTCCAGCCAAGCAGTCATCTATACTAAAACACTGCCTCACCTTCATAGGGGGCACCTCGACAGGAGAGGGCAGGTACGCGCAGACAGCGTCCAGCAGTGGCTGCACGCCCTTGTTCTTGAAGGCACTCCCGCACACGACCGGCACAAAGACGTTGCCGATGGTGCCCTTGCGGATCAGCTTGGTGACTGTGGCGATGTCAGGCTCTTCACCCTGCAGGCAGCAACGTAAGAGAGTGCTGGAGATGCACTAGGATGCATAAGGTGTTGCTGGCAGGAGAGGGTCTAGAGCTGAGCTGCACTGCTTAAAGCAGCTGGTGGTGCTCTTGCAGATCAAATGAGCTGCGGGAATGTCTGGCAGCTCAGTCTGCCAGGATTTGAGTGTAAATTGTGCAGCCCTTGAGGAGCCACAGTCTGCCAAGGTTTTAGTGAAATTTGTGCAGCTCTTGAGGAGCCACAGCATGAGCACATGTCCTGAGTGCAGCCTGGCCTACCCACTGGTGTCAGGCCACCCAACGTTTGACTGGCACAACGGCACCCACAGCAGGCATCTGCTGAAGCAGAGCACCACAGGCCCAAGCCGGGCGATACTTCTGTTTTGCAGCCAGGCACGCCACACTCTGTCATGGTCGCCTGACACCACCTTTGGCCCCCTCAGGGTTACTGCTCAAGCCTGCTTGAAACCTATTGCGGGACTCCTACCTTTAGGGTCTGCTGCCAGGATGTCTGGCTGGAACTGCAGGCAACCTAGTCTGCAGAGCAAGCAATAAGTCTGACCACCTCCAGATGCCAGACTGCAGCAACCCCTTGACTACTTCACCCCCTCTACCACTGCTTGTGCCCACCTCAAGATATGCCTCCAAGATGTCGTCATCCATCTCCACAACAGTCTCGATCATTTTGCTATGGTACTCCTGTGCCTGCTCCTTCATGTCCTCAGGGATGTCCACCGTCTGGAAGGTGGCACCCATCTCCTGCACACGACAGCAGGTGCAACAGATGGGGCCAGTGACTCATGGGTGATGGACAAGCAGAGGTACCAACAGTTTCAAAGTGGCAGCTGCATCATCTCTTTCAGCAGCACATCGATTTGCCAGGGGATGCAATAATGCTCAGCCTCGCCTCATGGAGCTGCGTCAGACGGAACTGCTCTGCACACAAGCTGCCACGCAGTCCAGGCAGCAGGCTGGGGCCTCCAAGTCTAGACTGACCTCGCCGTCCCAGACGATGGCCTTCATCTGCACCAGGTCAACCACGCCTGCGAAGGTGTCCTCTGAGCCGATGGGCAGCTGCAGAGAGCACCAGAGCAGGTCAGGACAGGTGCTTGCGGCTAGTCACTGATAAGCTGGCAGCAGCAGCAGCTCACAAGCAGTGCAAAGGTCCCGTCTTGCAGCAGCTGCCGCTGGCCTGCCGCCTGCCAAGCTGCAGCACACCCCACTTTGCCCATTACATTTGACCAATGATGGCCTCTGGCCTCAGTGGCAGACTAGTGGGGTCCATACCAGATACGTCCCTCATAGGATATGCCCCATCAGGCACTTGAGAGCCCTCCCTTGAGCAGGTATTACATTACATGAACATTCTTGCTTGGAGAACCCGGGGGTTGGGGGCAGAGACCTCCAGAGGACAAGCAGCCACCTGGAACCCACTCAAAGACCCTTGAACCCACCCTTGCAGCCTCTCCAGGCTTGCAGATGTTCTGAGAGCCATGCAAGAAGGGCCCCACCTGAAGCACCAGGGGGGTGGCTGCAAGGTTGGTCACAATCATCTCCACGGTGCGGTGGAAGTTGGCACCCATGCGGTCCATCTTGTTGACGAAGCAGATGCGGGGCACACCGTACTTGTCAGCCTGCAGCAAGGGGCTGATTTGCAGTAGGGCTGATGTTGCACACATGCAGTTCAGCTGATTGACAATGCACATGCATGGCACGTGTCTACTCCGTCACCCTGCAGCAGGTTGGTCTGTGAGACTAATGTTCTGTTTGAGGACACTGTGGGGGCACATATCTGTCACCTTGCAGCAATAGGGTTGCTTTGATGTCGTGTCCAAGAGCACACTTGTAGTCCATTATTCTGACAAGACAAATGCAGTGATTGCAGTGATTGTTGGCCTGCAGCAGTGTGCTATTGCCAGACGCGGGTGCCCTGCGAGGTGTACTGTATCACAACTGACTGAGATGTGTGCTGCTTGGGCAGTCAGCCCTGCAGTGCAAGCTCAATAGCTGGCAGTCCAGCTTGCGGTCTGGTGAGGGGTTTTACAAGAAATATTGGTTACAACCAACATTTTGCTGGTGGCGGCAGCCAAGGCTGCCCTTGAGATGCCACGAGTCCCTCTGCTGCAGCTTGTCTTGCTGAGCAACTAACGTCTCATGCTGAGTAACACAGGCCTTCAAGGCCAGGCCACAAGAGTGCCAAGCTATCTCATGCTGAGCTCCATTCAAGCACCAACTGCATATCACCAAAACACAGCGTAGAACCACACAAACACCAACCCACCTGGCGCCAGACAGTCTCTGACTGGGGCTCCACGCCGGCGACGGCATCAAACACAGCCACAGCGCCGTCCAGCACACGCAGGGCACGCTCAACCTGCAGGACCCCAGAAAGCTTGATTGGTGGCGCACTGGGAGTGCACAGAACATTAGCTTTCCGACTCGATCAGGGGAGTGTGCTGATAGAAAGTGCCGCTCATGCCAGCTAACTTGCTCCATCCAGCATGTCACAGCTGCATGCCAGAAATGCAGCATGCCCCCGATTTGCTGCCACCTCAGTCTGCCAGATAGACGGCCAAAGCTCTGTTCCTGCTCACAGCATGGCAGCTTCCTTGTAGGCAGTTGCCAGGCTGCTGACACTGAGCAGAGCAGATGCCACTCCAGACGTTCTGGCATGCCACAAGCTGGCTGTCAATGTGAGATCTGGGTGGCATGCCAGGGGTCGCTTGGCAACATGACGCGCTCCTTCAAGTCCACAGCAGGAGATGACAGCCCTCAAACAGCGACACCGGCCACAAGCCAGTGCTGCCGCCTGGCCCCCACCAGAGCTGGCCTACCTCCAGTGTGAAGTCCACGTGGCCGGGAGTGTCGATGATGTTGATGAGGTGCTTGTTCCAGGTGCAGGTGGTGGCAGCGCTGGTGATGGTGATGCCGCGCTCCTGCAGCATGATATCGTGGTAAGGCTAAAGAAGTAGGGGTGATGTGGGGTCGCTTGTATCCAAGGGGGTGTCACCAGCATGACTGGCGGCTGGCATCAGCTCTGATGACTGTGCAGGTGGTGGCAGCACTGGCAGGCCATGTTGCCCGCCCTAACCCTAGAATGCTGAGAAACCCTGTGCATGGCGCACCTGCTCCTGAGGCATCCAGTCCATGGTGGCTCCGCCCTCATGCACCTCCCCGATCTTGTAGGTCTTGCCAGTGTAGAACAAAATGCGCTCTGTGCAAGTAGTCTGCAGCGCATGTAACAACAGAGGTCGACACCCTCCTCAAGTGTTTCCCTACAGGCTGGGGCTGGGGCTGGGGCTGGGGCCGGTGCTGGGGCCATAGGTGCTGGCAGCAGTCATCGACCGGTTATCACTGCAGTTGCGTCTGGGACCTCGCGTTGGAGCTCAGGGTGGTGGAAGCAGTTTGGTCAGCTGGTTCACAGGCCGCCCACAGCTGGGGGGGCACAGCAGAGGCTGCTGTGCAGCAGGCGTCCCCACTGCTGCTGGGCCACCCTGCTGCTTTGCACACAGCACAGACAGCAGAGGCTGCCTGCACTCTGGCGTATACCGACAGCTGGCCAAAGGCCTGTCCTAGAGCAATGGCAGCCACAACAGAGAGCACAGGGGCCATCACGCACCTTGCCAGCATCGATGTGAGCCATGATACCAATGTTCCTGCAGGACAGGGAAACCTGCGCGATGAAAGTGACAGCACAACGATGAGGAACATTGGGACTCCAGTGCATGGCATGCTTTGCAACAGTTGCTGCCCTGCAGGTATGCGGTACATGTCAACGTTCAAGATCAGGTTCAAGCCAGCCTGCTCACCTATACGTGTCAATTGGCACCTCCCGTGGCTCCCGAGCAGCAGCCCTGACCTGTAGACCGGCAGCGCCTGCCCTCCCTTGCTGCACCTGCCTGGTCGGCCTGCAAGGAACCTGCAGCACAGGACCAAAGTGTATGATACGGCAGCTGGGACTGCATGAAGCATATCAAGCAGGCACAATACTAAGCCTGCTCCCTACCGTTACTGGCACCATGAAAGATTGCCGAGCTCCTGCAAGCAGGGAGCGTCCAGGCTTGGCTGCCACTGGCCACCGTGACATGCATGGAGGCGCGATCTGGCGGCCTGCACATTGAAGGCCAGACAGGCGAGGGCAGTGCATGGTGCCGTTCATGCTGGCGAATCTGTGAGGCCCCTCAAAATTCCAGTTTCCTGTATTTGCAGTGCAGCCTTGCTGGCAGTTGAGGCCCTGGCCCCTGACCATCAAGCCCTGTGGCAGCACTCATTCTGCATCCCAGCCGGCCACCTTATTCAAGCTCAGTCTATGCTGGCATCCAAGCTTTCACACTTACTCCTCTCCTTGTATCAGACTTTTGAGTGGGGGCTGTCAAGCAAGGCTTCACAGAATGCAGACAGTGTGCAGGGAGAGGACAGTGGGGGATACCTGGCATTACTGCCCGTGGACGGGCCATTATTTTGACTGCCTCAGTGCAATTTGTACCACTACACTGCAGAAGCCTATGTGCCTGTGGCTCAGGACAAGCCCTATTCGCTGGCAGCATTCCCACCCACGATGATCTGATTGATGGGCTGCAGCACAGGCAGAGGAAGCTCTCAGCAGAGGTGGCAAGCTATAACACCTAGGTGGCAAGGTATAACGTGTGCAGCATGGCCAAGCAGTTCATTTGCGCCAGATGCCAAGCTTCACAGAACGAGTGATCCCTTCAGCAGGGGCATCAAGCATCCAAGCCCACGGTGCAAGACAGAGCTGTCAGCAGCAAGAAATCTGCTCATGCAAACCTCTGGCCGCCACGCCGTGAAAGCATTTCTGGGAGGTGCCGTGCATTGATCAAGCAACCCGGAACACACCACTCACAGCTGCCCTGTGTATACTCACAATGAAGATGAGCTTCACAAAGAAGCCAATGAACCCCATAACGATGAAACCAATGGCCGTCCTGACTGTAACCTGCGATCAGCCCAAGCTGTAGTTGTGAGAGACTTCAGTGGCAGCTGCTGCGCAGTGCAGGACACATTCCAAACTGCCTCTGCATATATGAGCATGGCTTGAAAGGCAGAGTTGCCTTCACACAGCAGATTGGCCACTGTCACTGCTGACAAACTTGTAATTAGTGCTGGAGGCACGCAGGCCTTGATTTTGAAGGCAAGCAGTACATCAGGGGTCACCTTCTGGAACTCCTTTCCATCAGGCTTGCTGCAGCGCTTGACCAGGCGCACACTGTTCCTGGAGAACTCTGCAGCATCGCAGTAACATGGCTGATGCATTTTTCCCTCGAGGCCACAGTGCAGTGTTCTAAGAGAGCACCAAAGAATTCCCTCAGTCCCTCTGCAATGGGCACCAAGACACACCTTTCAAGGACATGAAAGTCTCCATCTGAACAGCTCAGTACCTGCCTAGCTGTCTGCACTGCAGCAGAAGACAGAGCAGAAAGTTGAGCAACCCCACCGATCTTGCTGGCCACAGCAGCGGCCGCCATCCGCCACGCAATTGCCAGACACAACACCCACAAAGAGTAAGCAACATGTGGGCTCTCCCTCAGAACTGCTGCAACACTCAGAGGATCGTGCAGCAACCAGCCGGTCCAAGGTGTCGTTCAAGCTGCCATGTTTCTCCAGTCAGATGCAGCAGTCGCCATCAGCATGCCCCAGCAGGACGGCAGACATCAGTTGTCCAGGAAACAAGGCAGGAGCACCACCTTCAGCGGCTGGCACTTCTGTGTCTGGCAGCTGGAGTGGAGCTCCCTGCAATGGCAGCCTCTGAATCCTTTCAGCCCACTGGCTTCTCCAAGGAGAGCTACTATGTGACTCTTGGCCTTTTCCTCCTCAGTCTGCCTGGTGAGCATCTGCCTTGATCTGCGCATCGGCAATCACCTGGCGCCCAATGCATTGCATTGTATTCTGTTGTCTGTCACTGTGTGCAGCCCTTTGAATGATACAGCATTCATGCTGGAAGGCACACCTGTTGCATGCCTCCCCTGGACCTGCTGCAGACTGGTCATGTCAACAGCCGCCCTGGTGGGCTGTTTGAATGTGCACAGTGCTGTTGCAGCAGGCTGTCATCAGCTCCAGGAATGGATTGTGCTTGCCCTGGTACATAGTATCTGGCGCTGCCTTGTATTGCACGCAGAATATGTGGTGGATCCACAATAGAGAAAGTGCCTCCACCTACCATTGCGGAGCATGCAACCCATTCCTGTACAGCCAGCAGGGACCACAGGGCAGCCACTTAACAGTTATGCTGACCCTGCCAGCTCTCTGCTTACAGCCCAAGCAGTCCAGAAGCACAAGGGAGCTGATGCCAGTCAGCCACCACCAGGGCAGACTGCTGGCCCTGCCTGCCTGCCTGCCTGCAGGGACTGGAGTTGTGCCTCAGGCCAGACAAACCTTCTGACCTCTTAGGTTGTCCCAGAAAAGCTGCAAACTGTTGTTGCCCTAAGCAGCTGCTACCAGGCTGAGGGCACTGGGTAATGTGCTGCCCACCTGCTGGCTGGCTCCCTGCAGGGCTATCCTTGCCAAGCAAGACAATTGGATGTCTCCTTACCCTGGTCTCATGCTCTCAGGGAGAGACATCCCATGTCGACACTATAAGTTTTGCCTACATGGCTCTGGCCCCATCAAGAGGGTGCTTTCATGCTTGTTTGAAGGTCCTGCTTGGCTGCTTGCAGGGCTGTGACAGCAGGCCTGCCTTTGGACAGGCAGGTGCTACAAATTGGCTGCCGAGGTAGCCAAGGTAGATGGTCACAAATTTCTCCTGCCTGCAGGGCTGTGGTCCCACATCATTGCGCCAGCCCTGGCAGTGAGGGTGGCCTCTCATGCTCGCCATAAAACACTCCAGCCATCAACCCTGCCTGTGTGCAGGGTCACTTTGTGCCAGGTCAAGGATTTTGGCCAGAGCAGCATGTCACAAAGCGTTTCTGCCTGCAGGTCTCTGGTCCCAGATCAAGCGGGCGCCCAAGGCCAAGAAAGTGCGCAAAACCTTTGAAACCCCAGGACCCAAGGCTGCTGAGGCGCTGCCGCTGGACGTGCGTGCCCGCCAGATCTTTGCCTACTTCAAAAAGTACAATTACGCAGGTCAGGCGGCGACTCTTGCAGCAGCCTGAGTTGCTGCCATTAGGCCTTCACAGCCTGAGCAGGCACATTGCTCAGCATACCACCTGCGTCCTTCAAGTGCCAACTGATGTTGCCTGTATAGCTGCAACCTGCACTGATGTCTATCAAGCATATGCTTGTGCAGTCTCAGATAGCACCGCCAGCAGCAAGAGGACTGCTGCCATCCCTGCAATATGAAACGCTGCACTGTGCTGGTGCAGTGAAGGACACAGGAGAGGTCATCCGCTTCACTGGGCAGTACAAGGCCAGCCGCGGCCAGGCAGCTGCCTTAGTCTTCTATGTATTCATGGGTGAGCTCTCCCAGCTTTGCAGGCGTGCAGTATGCCTGCACTTTGCAAAAGTTCAGCATGAGGCAGACGCCGCCTGTCGGCAGTCTCGCCGCCCTTGTTTGCGATCTTTTCAAGGGAGAGCCTTTGCAGCTGTGCACATGTAAGCTTTGGCTCAAGGGTGCCAGAGCAGGACCTGAGCCACGCGGCTGCCCTGAAGGCTCAAGCCTTCAAGTTTGAGCATCTGCAGCTTGCATAGGCCAGTTTTGGGTATAGCCCTGGGCAGTGGTTCACGGTGTGTGCATGTGTATGCAGCTGGTCATGTGCACTCACAGCTGAGGGACAAGCTTTAGCAGCTTGCCCAGTTCGTGTGCAAGTCACAGCTTGTAGTGGTCAGTTTGAGCGCAGCCTAGGCTCTGGTCTGACCCCTGCTTGTGTGACTGAGCAGTGTCTGCAGCTGTGTATAAGCAAAGTCAAGCATCATGAAGCTGAAGGGGGCAAGCAGGGGGCAGCTGCCATGACAAGGTAGCAGGCAGCTGGTCACACTCTCTGGATGGCCGGCTGCAGCCTAGCTGCAGCTTGACAGACGGAAAAAAAATCCTGTCATGCTGCTGCCCATGCTCTGACTTTATGCTACTGGGTGGGCTCATGCAAAGGGCTCCAATGGCTTTGACTGGCCTGCTCGCAAGCTGGCAGGTTTCTGCTGAGCCAAACACTCACCACTGGGCTGCAGTGCAGGGGTGTGAGCAATACAGCACTAGTGGTAGCATCGGTTTTCTGTTATGAGGACACCTGTCATGCTGCTGTTGCAGGTCTGGGCAGCACAGCGCTGGTGCTGTCCATTGCAGCCCCTTTTGGAGGGAGCTACTGGTATGGCCTCACAGCCCTTAGCCCACTGGCAGGCTTGTACTACTTCCAAAAGGGAACACGAGAGGAAGAATGCGCGGTGAGGAGTGTGGGCTGCCTGCCGCACACACAACAGCTCAGTCCACCTCCTGTCCAATGCATGGCCTAGATGAGCCACCACAATGCAGGCTGTAAGACCAAAGTTTGACTGCATACGGGGCGTCGCATTGAGGCCCTAAAGTCAAAACAGCCTGTGGAGCCCTCTGGCCGCACTTGCGCTTCAGAATCCAGTACCACATTGGAGAGGCCTTGGCCAGTTTGCTTTGCAGTGCTGTGCACCTTTGTCCTCCTGATACAACATCAACAGAACCGTGAAGGGCGGTACCCGACTTTGAACTGCTTTCCTCATGCTCAGGGAACTGCGGCTGTGCTGTTCACAGTTGAGTGGCCATAGGGCTGTGAGCAGCAAGCTGTCCTCCCCTGTTGTAGGCGTCTAGTTTGACAGGGCAATACTTGTGCAGGTGAAAATGGTGACCGCCGATGATGAGGCAACCACAGACATCATTGTGGAGGGTGACCAGGAAGAAATCACAAGGATGACCAAGGAGTTGAATCTTCAAGTGAGCACACGCCTGCGTGTGAATGCCCCTGGGCTGCTGGCTGGTGCATAAAAAGCATTCATAGAGGCTGCAGGCTCTTACACGGACTTGTGCATGCAGGAAAAGGGCAAGGTGCGCGTGAAGGGTCTCCTGGAGGGCTGAGGCTATCTGAAAGCATGAAACATACGTCAATGAATTCATGGACACACTTCCTGCGCTGCCTAGTGCAAGCCGCAGGCTGCAGCTAGATTTGCTAAGAGTGAACATAGAACAAGTGATGTCAGGACCCAGACTTGGCCCTGCAAGTGACGTGATCAGCATGTGCATCTTTTTGTTCAAACCAGGTGTGATGGGCATCAATTCAATGGTGTAAGCAGCAGTTGCCCTGCCAGTCGCTGGGGGTGGATAGCCACAGTAGCCAGCTGTGAGACTCAGCAGACACCTCAAAGGGGTCAGTGGCAAGCTCAGGGCTTGGGCACTGTCCGCACCAGGTGCCCAGGCAGGTTCTGGCGGCGCCTTGCAGGCGAGGGCACCAGCCCTGGCAGATGCCGGCCCCTCACAGGCGCGAGCGCTGGGCCATAGGCACCACGACGATGTACTCATAGGCAGCCAGGGTGAGAAAGTCGGCCAGCTCTGGGCTGGTGCTGAAACGTGCGAACAGGCCGCGGGCCTCCTCAAAGTGCCCGCCATAGTACCGCGCATCTCCGCGCTCCTGGCGCAACTTGATCATCTCCTCGTCCATCACCTGCATATAGTGCATGGAAAGACTTAGCATTGAAAGCATACAGACAAGACAGCGCAGAGCCGTAACTGTTCTGGCTGTTTCAGGCATTGCCACCTGACAGACCCATAGCGCATGATGTATCGCAGCAACACCCTGCACAGCCATGAAAGCGCAAGGCAGCAGGCTGGCCTCCCGCGCTTTGTTTTGATGAACAGCACTGAAGTCAGGCCTGGAACAGGGGATATATCTCTGTTCACAAACATATACTAAAAGGGGTTGCAATGAGGAGGTGACAGACCTGGTTGAAGTGCTTGATGGTGAGGTGCTCCCATTATGATGGGCAGCAGGCTGGCCTCACATGTTGCCCCGCCAAACAGCGACATATAGGGGCCGGAACAAAAAACATGTATTTCAACCATACCCATGTGCTTGCAATGTGGAGTTGGCAGACCTGGTTGAAGCGCTTGATGGTGAGGGGGTCCCCGCCGTCCAGGGCTGCTCCATGCCGCAGCCACTGCCAGACCTGGGTGCGCGAGATCTCGGCTGTGGCGGCGTCCTCCATCAGGCTGTGCAGGGGCACGCAGCCGAGGCCGCCGAGCCAGGCCTCCAGGTACTGCACCCCCACGCTGATGTTGTTGCGCAGGGCGGCCTCGGTGCGGGGGCCCTGGGGGATCTGCAGCGGAGGGAGGTGCACGTGAGGATGTCTTCATGAATATGATGTGAGCACTCGATTGGTCTTGAGGTGAGGCACTGCAATACCACGCTGATGTTGGTACACAGGGCAGCTTCTGTGCGTGGGGCCTGGGGGATCTGCGGGGAGGGAGGTAGACATGAGAATGAACCATAGACATGAGGTGAGCACTCAATTTGATTTGAGGTGAGCCACTGCAACCCCACACTGATTTTGACCAGCAGCCGGGGCTCAACATGAAGGACGCACATGGCTGCCTTTGTGCGTGGGGCCTGGGGGATCTGCAGCAGGTTGAGGTATACTCAAGGTATGCTGCTGAATCCTGAAGGGAATCGTTGGGCGGACAAGAGGTACAACCTGGCGCATATGGCAGCCTCCATACAGGCCCCCTGGGCATCTGCAGCTCAACAGGTTAGACAAAAGGTATGAGTGTTGAATCCCCTTGATGAAGTTGCTGGCCTTTGTAGCATCCCATTCTGTCCTGACGGGTGATGTGCACATCCGTCCTCCTGTTGCCCTTGGTCCTTGATGGCTGCTGCTTGTTATACTGCCTAGCCCCACCTGCTCCAGTGTTGCTGGGCATCACAGACTACAAACACACTGCTCACCTGCAGGAGATCCTGCTGGGTGCTTTCTACATGCATCCACCTGCTGGCCCTGGTCCTTGCTGGCCGCTGCTATCCTCGCTCCCCAGTATCACCTGCTCGAGTACTGCTGGCCCCAGATGCCCGACCCACTGCTCACCTGCAGAAGGTCCTGCTGGGTGATGTGCACATCCGTGCGCTTGTTGGCCAGGTTGTTCTTGGTTTTCATGTGCTCGTTGAAGATGTCGAGCGCCACCTTGACGAGGGCGGGGTGGGCCACCCAGGTGCCATCGTGGCCGTCCTTGACTTCCCGCAGCTTGTCTGCCTTCACCTGCAGGTGCAGTGTAGTGCGTCAGGGCAGAGCGGGAATTCTTGGGTGGTCCTCCCTCTTCCGCAGCTTGTCTGCCATCACCTGCAGGTGCAGTGCAGGGTGGTAGAGCGGGGCAGGGCTTGTTGGGTCGCAATCCCCCTTCCTGCAGATTGTCTGCCTTCACATACAGGTACAGGTGCTATTGGGATTCCCATACCTCTTCCTGCAGCTTATCTGCCCTCACCTGCAGGTGCAGTGCAGTCTGTCAGCGTGGGGCACGGTGCCCCATGTGGGCCATCAAGGTGCCTTCATGCCCAATGCTGCACTTCCAGCGGCTGCTAGGCCTTCCTTAGGCAAGTAGACAGTACAGCAAATCTCATCCACTGGTTCTCTGCAGCTTGGCTGCCTTGTCCTGCGGTGTGGTGTCGGGCTGGGGTCGAGTGACGGGTGTGATGTGAATCATGCCAACCCATTCAGTAGGAATGGATGTACGCCTCTTGTCTCCTCACTTCATGCCTCACTTCATGCCTCACTTCATGCCACTGACAGCATTCCTCCCCTTCAGAAAATTGATTGGCACCCCATGATGCAATCAGAGCTGCGCTGCCATGCAGCTTCTGGCAGCTGCTAGCTCAAGCAGCTCAGAGCAGCGCCGCTGACCTTTGGGTGTCCCAAGAAGGGGGCAGCATTGCAACAATCCCAAGTCACACTGCCAACTTTCATGGGCTTGTTGACAAACCAGAGAGCAGCCCAGCCATCTCAGCCACAGCTTGATTGGCATACGGATAGCACAACTCCAGTTCGTGCCTGCAGAGCTCTGCTCCACGGCAGAGGCTATGTTGAGTGCCTCAGAGCATCTCAGCACTGATCATGGGGCAGTGATGATGCAGCAGACCCACCTTCTCCAACGCAGCATTGTTGGCTTTGTCATCATTCTTGATGGGGATCTGGGCTGCCATTCCACCCATAGCATGCACTCCTCGCCTGCACGACACAGATTGCAGCTCAGGGGCACTGCACTGCATACAGCACCACACATGCATGTCTCCATGAGCTGCAAAGCTCCCACATAGGCCCCAGCACAGATTGCCCATGGGTAGCAGGCTGCAGGCGAGGGCCGTCCAGGCACAGTGCATGGGCTATGCAGCAGGCATGCACAGGCTTCTGGGGCTGGCAGCATCGACGGTGGAGACCCTGACAGCACCAAGAGTCAGTGAGTGGCACAGTGCTGAGGGGCAGGTCCCCTGTGCTTGTCCAGATCAGGTGCAGCTTGACTGTGCAGCTTGGCTGTGCAGCATGCCCTGCCAAAGCAGCAGTGACACCGCATCGCAGCCCGCATACTCACTTGAGGGGCAGGGGCCCACCACCTCCAGAGTGCACAGCGCAAGAGCCCATACCTGTGATTCTCCAGATCAGGTGCGCTCGACTGTGCAGCATGCCCTGCCAGTGCAGTACCCTCAGTGCATTGCATCGCGCACACTCGCCTGAGTGGCATGCCCTGTTCTCTGCAGTTGGAGCGCACACCACCTCCCACATCAGAAGCCCTCTCATGACTGCGATACTAACCCTCTCACCGGCGGCATCTCCAAATCTGGCTGTGGACTGCAGGGCTCACTCTCAGCAGCCCTGACTGTGCAGCGCATGCCACCCGCATGCCCAGATTCAGGGCCTGCATGCCTGCTCAGAAGCATGCTGTAGGACTGCAGGGCTTTCTCTAAGCAGCCTAATTTGCAGTGCAGCCCCGCGTAACGCAAACGTACAGGAAGCCTCCTGTGCTCACTTGTGGCACGTCTTGATGAGGAGCAGGCTGTAGGACCGCAGTGCGTGAGCAGTCATGCCAACAGTCCCGCGGTCTGGGAACACTGCCTGCAGCCAACAAAACAACAAGGGCTTGGACACACCTAAGGCGGCAGATGCCGGTGAGCACATGTATATCAAGGCCAATTGTCAGCAGGTGGTTGTTGCTGAATCCAGGACTCAGCAGAGATGAACGGCATGCACCCAAAAAGCATTTGACACTGACATCCTGCAGGACCCATTTTGGCCTGGGGCTGCTGCTGGACCCAGGAAGGCTGCCAACATTGGGCAGCACAGTGGCTGCCTAGACAGGGTTCGTTCCTGGGCGTTATGCTTCAGCTTCCTCGATGATGTCAAAGATGCCTTCTGAGAACACCACGATCAAGCACAGCCATTGCTGGACACCAGCTTAACCAGGGGTCTCGCCCCAAGGCTCTATATTGGCTGATGATGAAAGAAAGCCACTGAACTTGGCTAGGATTGTCTTGCCTGAGGGTCCTGCTTCAGGGTCTTGATGAAGCTGAAGATGTAGTCCCACCGCCCACAGTTGAGCCCCGCAGAGTGCTCCCTCAGCTCAAACAAGATCTCGTCCATCTCAAAGGCTGCCGGCAGCGTCTCAATGAGGCAGGTGGCCTGTAACTCAGTCGCAGTTGTAAGGGAGAACAGCAGTGGTCTAAAGGGGAGCCGGCATTGTCTTGATGAGGGCAGATGGTCTGCAGCCCACAGAATACCTTTAGAAGCAGATACCAGAGTTAATAGCTTGCATCTAACAGCTTCTCAAAGGGGCGCACAGTCTACAGCAGCAAGCTTGTGAGGTTCAAAGATGGCAGACATTCAGGCAGAGCTGCCCTGAGCCTGCAACATGCATGTTCATGGGCTGCATGAGGCAGTTGACACATCCAAAGGCGTCCAAAGGCTGCCAGCACCACTTCAATGAGGCAGGTAGCCTCCACAGAATCGTGAGGAGCGGTGGGTTTTGGCTTCTAAGGGGCTGAGCGTGCTAACTGCAAATCAGTCTGCAGAGGCCACCGACAGCTATGTGGAGCCCAGGTTGACAGAGGTGTAAGTTTGTGGCCACAAGAAGACAGCTGCCCACCTTGATGGTGCCCCGGGGGATGTTGAGCATGTCCTGGGCCTCGCAGAAGATGTCGTTCCACAGGCGCGCCTCCAGGTGGCTCTCCATCTTGGGCAAGTAGAAGTAGGGGCCTGTGAGCCGCACACAACATTGTTCAGTGCCCAAAGGTCCTGTTGCATGGGGATGTCAGCCCGGCCTCTGGCAGATAATAGGATCTAGTGGGAAACACCCAGATATGTCACCAGTCTTTGAGGAGCCAGAGTCTCTGCAACACCAGAGGGAGGGGGTCAGTTCAGACAGAGGTTGGCATGGCAATGGGACATGTGAGGGCTGGCGGCTGCTTAGAGACGATAAGCTACACATGACATCTCTTTGCCTTCTCAGGGTCAGCAGGTAGCATATCAGACATATGTATTGATGTTGTGGTTGGCACCTGTTGGGGACCACCCACCTGAGCCCAGCTCCATGTGCACCTGGGCTTGGTGGACATGGACTGTCACACAGAGCTTCAAGAAAATGTTCCAACAGCAGCCTTGCCGCTATGGGAGGCCAGGAGATCCCACCTGAGCCTCTCTCCGTGAGCGCCTTGGCATTGTGGAAGAAGAAGAAGGCAAAGTCAAAGATGGAGCCCGAGGTGGGCCGCCCATTGACCAGGATGTGCTTCTCAGGCAGGTGCCACCCACGGGGGCGCACCATCAGCGTTGCCGTCTGCAGGCAGCAGGAGCAGCTGTCACCAGGGGTGTCGCCCAAGATTTTTATGCAGAGCTTCTCAACGAGCACAGGCAGCCGCAGTCTGCAGGCAAGGGGCTATCTGTCCAGGACACCTTAGACTGGTCAGCCTCATTCAGAAAGACTTGGAGCACATCCTGGGGCTTGCCTTGTCATTCAGCTTGTATGACTTCCCGCTCTTGGGGTCCTTGAAGCTGATGGCCCGCCGGGACGCCAGCCCCATGTTCACCAGGCCATCCAGCTGATTAGACCTGCAGAACAGCAGTTAGCCATCTAGCAGATGGGACAATGCTCAAGGGGAGCAGTGCCTCGACAGTGTTTGTGCTTCCAAGTCGTAAGGTGGGGCATGCAGGCTGAGCCTCATATGCACCAGGCCTCCTGATCTGTGACATTGCCAGTGTCGCCCAGGCACGCTGACATGCAGAGCACCACATGGTCCTGCCTGCTGCTGTCACATCTGCAGTGACTGCTCCAATCCGAGCATGGGGGTGTTGAGGTCAGGCAAGCCTCTTTCATGATCAGGTGAGGGCATAGCACTCATAGCCCAGTACTGACAGGGCACACAATGCAGCCACAGGCGACAAGACAGGCTTGCTCACTCACCAGGTGGGGGCATTGGAG
The DNA here is from genome assembly GCA_963969365.1 of Asterochloris sp. CNOR1. NCBI lineage: Eukaryota > Viridiplantae > Chlorophyta > Trebouxiophyceae > Trebouxiales > Trebouxiaceae > Asterochloris > Asterochloris sp. CNOR1. The sequence continues at coordinate 273,798 of OZ017762.1, forward strand.
TCCTCAAAGTCAGCCATGAACACGCTGGCCCCAGAGTTGAGGGCATTGATGACCATCTTGCGATCCACAGGCCCTGTGATCTCCACACGCCGGTCCAACAGGTCTGCTGGCAGAGGTGCCACCTGCAGGCAATGCATGTGAATATCCAAAGCTGCCCAGACGCAGTCGACCAGCAATTTGCCTGAGCCTGACCCGTTGACTTGGGCGCGACCTGAGGGCAAGGCATGAGGCACTGCCAGTGGCACTTGAGCTGCTGCGCGGGGCATGCTGGCTGCGGCTGAGAGGGCCAAGAGGTGCACCATCCATGAGACCACCTGGTCTCATGGGGCATCGTCCAAGTCATACTGCTGGAGTCAGCTGCAACCAGTGGTGGGCTATGGACCAAACAATGTCCACAGTCTGCTGGTCCTGCAGGTCTGTTGGAGGCGGTGTTCACCTGCAGACGAGGCATGCAACGCTGCCAGGGGACCTAAAGCTGATATCTGTCCGCAGACCCAGATGGCTTTCCAACTTCAAAGGCGGAGATGCCACCCCTGACATTCCACCTCCAGTGCAGGCAGTTGGCAGTTGTTGAAGCAGACATTAGCAGCAGCCTTGGCCTCAGCCAGTAGCATTTGCACATTTGCCAGGGTGTGGCTGTGGCGGCTCCTGCACTCGACAATGCATGAGCGAATGTGGGCAGTGTAGGTAGGGAGACATCATCTGTGGGGCTGGTGGCAGGCCTGAAGTGTGGCTGTAAGCTGCATGCCTGCCAGATGTTGCAGCAGACATGCACGTGACAATCAAGGGGTGGCGGCTGCATCTGTATACAGAGGATGCCAGAAACCCTGTTTGCACACAACCCTTAGCATGCAGTCTCATGATTCCCTGCTGCAGCAGCCAGCAACAGTTCATAAGCTTCCTTGCCAGCATGGCAACTGCCAGGCTGGACGAGAGGCTGACCTTCCAATCCCCTTCCCTGATGCCGCGCGTCTCAACCAGGAAGTCTGGCTTGGCGCCTGCATCAAACCTGCAGTGGGCAGGCTCATGTATGATCATGCAGGTGACAGGCAGGCACAGACCCGCATGTAATGGGCGGCATGGCCTCACCTTGCCTGGGCCACCTTCCTGGCATTCAGTAGATCGAGCCGGCGCTGCCCAAACTTCTCCTGGAGCACGCCGAAAAATTGTAGCGCTTCGCTGGACAGAATGGACTTGTGCTCGCTGTTGCACTCGCCCAGAACTTGAACGTGAGGAGCCATGATCACCCTTTGATGTGAGATCAGGGATTTGCTGTTTTCTGCCAGGTCAGCATTGGGGAATCTGAGTTTCATTTGACATGAGTGCAAAAGAGGCAGAGCACAGGACTGGGCTTCTCTGGGGAACAGACACAGAAACGATTCAGGCTGAGAGAATGGGCAGCCATCTGTTTGGTGGTTAAAGATGCTCGCTCAGGCTTGGGCTTGGGCTTTCTGGGGACCCACGACCATGATCATCTGGCGGCCTTGCATGAGTGGCCCACTCTCCACATTGGCAAGCTCTCCCAGATCAGACAAAAACCGCTGCAGAGCAGGGGCATGATTGATCCAGTATGGCTGAGCCAGAGATGCATGCAGAGCGTGAGCTGGAGCGTGACTTACAGCGCTGCAAGTACTGATGCAGAGCGAAAGACTGCGTGATAGGCAGACACTGTGCAGGGCAGCGTTGCCTGCAGCAGACTTGCTGGCCAGCACTGCAGCCTGCCTGAGGACACCCCAGCTGAGCATGCATGGGCTCAGCTGATGGCCGCCACCTCAGCAAGCCTGGCAAATAGCTACAGACTTGGGACGGGCCTTGACCAACCAGCAAGAGAGGGGTTACACCCTTGGCTCAGCAATCATGGCTCTGTGCTCCTGCACTGGCCCCAGTTGGCGTGCAGACCGCCCTCACCTGCAGCATCTGCTGGCCGTCCTCTTTATACTGCATCTCACGCCCTCTAAACTGCAGAGTGAACTTGACCTTGTCACCCTGCAACCCGGGATGACACTCTGTCAGCAGGAGCCTTTGGCAGCAGTCGGTTTGCACAGCTCGTGACTGCAAAAGGCGTAGGCAGCAGCATGCAGAGCCTGCATCATATTGACACCTCACATGAAGCCCTTGGACTGCATCAGTCCAGCTGTGCCCCTCCACATGTAACACATCACCTGCCTCTGCTGAGTTGCAGTGATTGAGACTCGGAAGGGCAGCATGTGCTCACCAGATACGAGAGGCAACCGCAGTCCAGCCGACAGCTGTGCTTCCACCCCAGGCAGAGCTCCTGCAGACCTGTGCCTCACCTTTTTCAGAAACTTCTCTGCTGACCGTAATCTGACTTCATAATCGTGCACATCAGTGCTGGGCCGCACTTTCAGCTCTTTCAGGTCTTGCCTGCAGCGATGACAGCATCTTTCAACATGATGAGGGTCTGAGGGCCATGGACATTGTAGAACAGCATAGTGTCAGGCCACACAGGCCAATGGCAGGCAGCATCCCTCAGGCTGCTATGCGCGGGCTGAGAAGCATAGACTCCACGACCCAGGCAGCTCCAGTCAGAATAGGGACTGCAACTGATTGAGGAGCCTGGCCTGGTAGGCTTGGCCACCGTGAAAAGCAACTCCAGATCATAAGCCCCTGCTTGCTCACTGCACCTTGCCCTGCTGCTTCTTGGAGACCTTCGTCCACTTCATAAGCCGACCCCAAGCACAAGCTGCCACGCCCAGCTACGTTTTTGAAATGTTTTACTGCAGAAGGACCTGTGCAGGCTGAAGCCCATTTTGCAGACAGAGCTGTCCTCTGCTCGTTTTTGGGGCCTTCCCCTCCGCTGCTCCCCTGATAAACGTGCACCCATATATATGTACACCCCACCCACCGCGCCTCCCTCTGCTTCTTCTTGGACTCCTTGTCAGCCTTCTCCAGCTCATACTTGTGCTTGCTGGCATCCATGATCCGGCACACTGGCGGGCTGGCATCGGCAGATATGAGGACCAGGTCCAAATCCTCTGCAATTGCCTTGTCCATGGCCTCATTGTAGGACATCACTCCCATGTTTTCCTTATCCTGCCCCAGCAGGCGCACCTCAGCGGCCCTGCAGGCAAGTGAAGTCCATATTTTGCTGTTGCTGCAGCCTCAGCATGCATGCCCGTCTGCAGGAACAGCACTTGATCCTACGATCATTTCGCACGGCCTCGATGTAGGACGTCACTCCTAACTTGGAGTCTTTGTCCTTCCGCAGCAGGCGCTCGGCGGGTCTGCAGCTTGTATGCATGCACTCGTGTCTGAAAGCACCCTTAGACCCCCCTGTGCCCCAAGCAGTGTTGTGCTGCAGCGCTGGAGTGGACACAGGCAGATGGTGGGGGCGCTGCCGCGCAATCGATCCAGCTGCAGAGGCATGCACAGGGCTGCAGCCTGCAGTGTGCATTGGCCTGGAGGCAGCTGTGCTGGGTGAGGGCGGTGCTGGAGTGCCTTGCCACCCTGCATCAGCATGCCAAAGAGCATGCGGAGCGCGCGCCTGGGGGCCTAGCTGTACTTCTGCCACTACCCTCATACACATGCAGGCTGAGAGTCTCAGCTTGCTGAAGACCATCAGGGGCCACCACTCCTACCCATACATACATTGCCAGGCATGTCCTTCCTCCTGCCACGCATTGACTCTATAGATGCACCACCTGCCCCATTCGCCCAGTGTCACACAAAGCCAGACATGGCTGGCTGGCCCCGGTCAATCATGGCTACAGCTGCATCATGCTTGCAGCAGTCACGCTGCTTCGGGCCGCACCATGAGGCTGCCACGGTCCCAGCTGCCAGGACCACCACAATGGTGGACACCACTCACTGGATCAGCTCGTTGGAGATCACGCGGGGCTGCATCTCCGGCCCCGTCCTGCCCCGTCCCCGCCCGCCACTGAAGCCACCCCGGCCACTGAAGCCGCCCTGGCCACCAAAGCCGCCACCACCCCCACGACCTCCCATCTGCCCATACCCACCTGCAGGGCATGCAAGTGTACCAGTGTCTGCAGCCGTCTACACAACTGATCTTGCGGTGGCCACTGGCCCTGCAGACACTGCTCTGTGCTGGGTCTTGAGCATATCCTTTGTGATTTCTGCTGCAGCAGCACCTTTGCTGATCTGTCTGTACCTGCCCAACTGTGCTGCTAGCCACCAGGCCGTCATGAGCCTGCACACAGCACCTAGCAGCAGGCTACTGTGCACACAAGGCCCAGTCTCCGCTGGGCAGATGACGACACAGCAGGCCGGAGACCCAGTGACTCACATGTGAAGGGTTCCTGACCTGGGAATAATACATGCTACTGCAGCCTTACCCACCACATCATCTCAGCCGGTCTCACATGGCAAACAAAGCATCTTTTGGATGGCTCACAGAGGTCTTGGAAGCCAACGTTGCCTTGCAGCGGGCTGCAATGATTGCCTTGCCCAAAAGCTAGAGTTGCACCCAGCTCCCACCTGGCATTGGCCGCCCACCATGGCCCGGCAGTGAGGGCTTGCATGCATTCTGGGCAGTGGCCTGGCCAGAGCCCCTTTGTGGCCCTCACACAGGCTGCACAGCGTGGGTTTTTTGTGGTCAAGATCCCAATGTCACAAGCACCTTAGACCTGGCGACGGCAGCTAGTACTGGCCCATCATTGAAGGGTGGCGTTCCTTCACACACGACAACTTAAGTCAGTGGGAAGAGGGGCGCAAGGTTCACATGTGGCGAGGGCTGCCTTCACCGGCCCGGCCCTGCAGGCTGGCCTCCCTCACGTATCAGTGGTCAGCAGTGCAGCAAGGGTCTCACCGGATGACGGCGGCCTGTACTGCCCTGGCACTGAAGGCCGGCCTCGCTCAATAATGAGCCTTGCTGTGAAGAGAGGTGTGCAAGGCACTCACCTCAGCAAGGCTGCCCATAACGGCCCAGCGGCACAGGCTGGCGTCCCTCAGAAACCACTGTGTCAGTGGTTAACAGTGCAGCAAGGGTCTCACCTGATGCTGGCGGCCTGTACTGCCCTGGCATTGAAGGCCGGCGATCCTGCCCGCTAGTCTGGCCTGGGCCCCCGCGGTTACTTTCACCCTGCCCCTGGCCGCCTGGGCCTCCAAGCTGCTGAGGTGGGGGGTAGGACCTTCCCTGCCCCTGGCCCTGGCCATCCCCCTGACTGCCGTTGCGGCCCAGCTGCTGCGGCGGAGGGTAAGACCTAGCCTCGCCCTGCAGCGTGTAGGTCACCATCAGGGCTGGCGCAGGGCATTTTGTTTATGTCCCCAGACAGCCCGACATACCCAGCTGCTGTGGCCTCGCCCTGCTCCTCACCACTGTTACTCCAGGGGCAACAAATTTGTGGCTTGAAAGCAGACCCAACTTCAGACCAAGCTGCTCAGCACCACTACCTGCTGTGGCAGGTGGTAGGACCTGGCCTCAACCTGCAGCATGCTTATCACATGACACTGCAGCTGTCAACGTGCGGCTGTGGCCAACCTGCAGTGGCGACACCCCCCCCCCCCCCCCCCCCCCCCCCATGCCTGCAACATAGAGGCCCAGCAGACGAGGATACGAGCTGGCCACCTCACCCTGCGGGGTACAGCTCACCTTCCAATATGCTGCATGGGGAATCTTAAGCAGACTCAAGACAGCACAGCAAGCGCAGCTGCTCTGGCAGTGGGTGGGGTCTGCCCTTCGCCTGCAGCCTGTTGCCCACAAGCTTATGACTTGACTGCCATCAACGCAGCTGCCAAGGGAACCTCATGCAGCCTGAAGGCGGCACAGCAACCTCACAGGCCTCATGGTGGCCACATGCGCACCAGATGCAGTGAGAGCAAGCGTTGCCAGGCATCCCTCTCGCGCGTGATGCTGACTATCTGGGCCCGCACCAACCTTTTGAAGCCAGTCTCGCACACTCAAGCCCCCTTGGCATGCCAACATGGGGCGGCAGCACCCACTTGGCCAGACATTATGGTGTGCAGGCACAGATCCACCCACAATTTGCCTATGATGCATGAGGCACCAACAGGAACTGCACAGCGAGGTTGATGTTCACCCCAGGCAGGACATTGCCCACCGCCACACCTGCTGCTGTGGGGGGCGGTAGGGTCGCTGCCCATTGTCCTGTCCATTGCTGCCGCCCTGCTGCGGGGGCCGCTGCAGGTCGGCAGGGGGGCGGAACCCTCCCCCCTGCTGCTGCTGCTGCTGCCCTGGCTGCTGCTGTCGCTGATAGGGCTGCTGCTGGGGGCGATTCTGTTGATACTGGCCCTGTCCCTGGCCACGACCGCCACCACCCCTGCACAGTGAGAGGCATGGCGGCTCTAGAATGCCTGCTTTTCAGGCTGGCCTTTTGCCTGCAGTGTGCAACACATGCTGCCCCTGCCTTGCAAATGGTGCAGCACAGGTGACACGGCCTGCCATGGAGCACAATGCTGCAGCATGCCTGCCTAATACTCCTCTCTGCAAGCAACAGGCATGCCCCCTTGCGCCTGCAAAAGGGTTGAGACGCCATCAGGCGCTGCACGTCAGCAAGCCTGCAATGGTGCTGCAACCAAACTGGCGGGGCATGCTGGCCCTGCCTGGGCAGTAACCCAGGTGGCCTGCCGATGCTCCAAGCCATGCAGGCAGCTCTTTGCCAGCTTGGCTACAGCTGCAAACGTGCTTGTATGCATGCTTGCTGCTCCTGCCGGCGCATGCACATGATAACCCCTTGCAGCATGCATAGCAAGCTGCATAGATACTCACAAGCAGCGCAGCTGCAGGGATACTGTGCCTGCGGCCTGTCCAGTTCTCACTGTACTGCTGCTGGCAGGCCACAATGGCTAGAGCACTCAAAGCTGCAGCCACTGTGCTGGAGTGCAAGTGCCGAACCATTGTGGCCAAGCAGTATTCACCTGCCCCCTCCCCCGGCACCTCTGCCTCCACTACGGTATCCCCCGCCTCCGCTTCTGCAGATCACCTGAGACTGCATTTGCCCGTTTTGCTTGACCGGCCCTAGCTAGGTCCAGCGGCTTCAGGAGCAGCAGCCAACAGATCCAGCAGAGAGACTTTGTCACAAACACAACCTGTGCAACAGCTGGCTGTGCAACAGCTGGCACCGAAGAGCGTCTCTCAGGCAGGCATCATTGCTTGGCTGTTTTGCACACAGGTGCTGCCCTTGAGGTGGAGATGATTTCCAGAAAGGTGTGGCCTGCAGGCAGTAGGGCAAAGCGATGACAGAGCCTGACACCCTGCCTGATCCACCTTCCCTGGCGGAGCAACCTGCAGCAGAACCGGAGGGGCAGGTCGCAGCTGTCTTGGCAGAGGCTGTCGGCAATGCAGCGGCTGCACAGGCAGATGCCATGGATACAGAGCAGGCTGCACCCACAGAGACGGCCCCAGAGGTCAAGTTGGAGCCCGCAGAGGCCAAGGCAGAGCCAGTCAAGCTAGAAGTTACTGCCAACGGCGTCACAGGGGCAGCGCAGGTGTGTTCCCTTCACACAGATTGGCCCATGTTCTGAGGCAGGCAACTTCGTGCGAATTCTGAGGCACACATGTCTCTGACTTATGGCCTTGAGGAGATGCCAGAGTGGTCGGCTGCACTCATATCAGAGACAAAGCACAAAGTGCCCACTGCTTGCAGCAAGACCGCACTGGGAAGCAGCTGAGCCCGTTTGCTGGGCACACGCCTTTGGAGGATGAAGCTCAGCAGGCGGCCCGCTACTCAATGCGCTTGACGTCAGCCTGATGTAGCCCCCTGCCTGCATGGGACAGCCTGGGACGCGGCATGTGCTGGTTCCACCGGCTGAAGTGCGAGGGCTGATTTATCATGCGAGGGCTGACTATTCACAGTTGGCCCCTGCAAGTGTTCTCAAGCAAGCCGATGACCAGCAGACTCATCCAATCTACTGCTGCAGGATGGCACGGGGAAGAAGCAGCGCTGGGGGCCCCCTGCTGAGTACGTCCCTCTGAAGGCTGACTCTCAGCAGCTGGCGCGGAAGCGGAAGCGCAAGTCGCGCTGGGAGGAGGCAGAGGCGGAGCCCAGCAAGGCGATTGTGGCTGTGCAGGGAGGCGCAGGATTCCCGCAGGAGATTGTGCTGAGCGGGGGCATCAAGGTGAGCTACTGCACGAACAGCCTTCAGAAAGACAGCAGGTTGCAGGCAGTCCCATTGTTGCCCAGCCACATGGGTCACATGGGCAGCAGTGAGTGTGTGCAGCAAAGAGACGTTGCTGTGAGACGCTGCCCAGACGGGCTGCAACAATATGAAGAGGTGGTGCAGAGCAATCCTGAGTTGCCCAAGGAGAGGAATGCTCCGCAACGGCATGCAGTCGGCAAGATCATCTGCGACAGCCCTGCCTTCAAGGGTGTGGCAGGCATTCCCCTGGAATGCAGACCTGGTATTTCAGGAATACAAGGCACACCTGGTCATCTTTTCTGCGAAGCCAGTCTTGCTTATGGCGACTGCCATTGACTTAAGTTGTTCAGGCAGCCCAGGCAGGAGTTGAGTCTGGCCCTGGGTTCATGACAATGGCTGTGCTTCATGCATGTGGCAAGCAGCCCGGGCTTCTCTCAAGCTCAGCCCAGGATACACTGCCATGAACGAGCACTGAGGGGCAGCTTTGCCAAGTAGGTCAGGCAAGCTCTTCGTAGCACAGTGTGTGCTGAACCCATCTCTGGTGCCCATGCCTGCAGGTGGTACTGCCCCCTGCGCTGACAGGAGCCATCACCAGCAACGACCCCCACATCCGCAGCCTGCAGGAGCAGCTGAATGAGGTCAACCGCAAGATTCTGCGAAACGAGATGGACCTGCCGCCTGAGCACCTGAGGTCTCCCTCGCCCGAGCCCAGGTGAGGTTCTGCACTGCTTGCTCATGCTTGCTTGCATCTGTGACTCCACAGCACGTACCCAGAGCATGCTAGGTCTCTGAAAATGGAGCCAGCATACGAGCTTCATCATACCCAAGGAGGTGTCTGGGGAAGTGCTGGCTGTAAGTCAGGGTCAGTGTGACCAAGAAGCTGGGAGCAGGGGTGCACTGCAAGGTGCATGCAGCTGTGCTGCACCTCAGGGGTGAGATTGCCTGAGCCTGCTGTCTTCCTGTGCATGGCTTGACCTGTCCGCTGGCCAGGATTGTACAGTTCTGTGCAATGCCGGCTTTGTCCTGCACCACCAGCGGTCCTGAACGGCAACCCTCCTGCCCGATGGTCCGGGCTGAACATACCAACACATGCACAATCTGTAGACCACCTCGCCTGACTGGGCGTGCTGCTGCATATGTGCTGAGACTGCTGCGCCCAAGGGCATGGAAGTCCAACTTGGCTGTGTCGTGACCTCACCATACTGCTGTATGCATGACTGGATTGATGTGCTGGCTGTACGTCCATGTGAGACACTGAACCACAGTGCTCTGTCCAGCTCCCTGCAGTTGGAGTCCACATCCAGGCAAGAGCTTCTGCTGCCAGGCTTCTGTTTGAGCTGACCCCTGTCCTGTCCGCACTGCTGCAGGTACGACCAGAACGGTGTGCGCACTAACACACGCGAGATTCGATACAAAGAGAAGCTGATGGACCGGCGTCAGGTGCTGATTGAAGAGATGATCAAGGCCGATCCTACCTACAGGCCCCCTGTAGGTGCGCTGGGTGTGATGTGTTGAGGCCAGAACCAGCCTAAAGAACAGTGGGGTTAGCCGGTAAGGTCTGTCTTACGTCTGGCTGAGGTGGCCCTGCACAAATGCGACATGTGCTGCACAGCACCGCTCCTGCCACAAGGAGAGTAAGTCTGGCATTCCCCCCGCCGCTTCACTGCAGTGTTGCTGCTGACTGCCATGCTTTGCCTGCTGTGCAGACTACCGGCCCCGCAAGAAGGAGAAGAAGATCTTCATCCCTCAGAAGGAGTACCCTGGCTACAACTTCATTGGGCTGATCATTGGCCCGCGCGGCAACACCCAGAAGCGCATGCAGAAGGAGACCAACACCAAGATTGCCATCCGTGGCAAGGGGTCGGTCAAAGACGGCGCTAGCCGCGACCCTAAGTATGACTATGGGGAAGAAGAGGAGCTGCACGTGCTCATCTCAGGGGACACACAGCAGGATGTGAGCTGCTGGCTTCTGTGTACTGCGCGACGTGCTTGCTGTGAAGACGTGGGGTCATTCATTGTACGTGCTCCTGTCAGGGCCCCAAGGCAGGATGTGGCCTGGGCGGCTGGACAGCTGCTATCAGCTATGCAGCACAGAAGCGGCAGCCAAGTTGCAAGGCGGCAGCCATGCAGACCCCGCAAAGCATGCATGAACCTGCTGCTGCAGGTTCTGCTGCTCAGGGGACCATCACAATCCACACCCTGCTCCACACACCCAGCAAGCTTGTTGCTGCACAGTGTGCTGCAGTCACCACACCAAGCCATGCACCCCAAACCCACCAGGCAGGCTTGTCGCTGCAGGTTGACGCGGCTGAGAGGATGATCCGGGACCTGCTGCGCCCTGAGGACGAATCCCGCAATGAGCACAAGCGCCTGCAGCTGAGGGAGCTGGCAGCCCTCAATGGGACCCTGAAGGATGAGGAGTTCTGCTTCCTGTGTGGCTCCGCCGGGCACAGGTGGGTATTGGAAACCACTTTATCCCTCTGTGGTTCAGGGCTTCTGTGTTGCCTGTATGGGGCAGGTGAGGTGTCCTGTCTCCCCTGTGGCTTGCAGGTGTGGCATCTGCGACATTCAAGGTGACAGCCTTAGTTGCGGCTTGCGTGTGGCCCAGCATGGCACGAGTGGTGTGGCTTCATGTGTCCTCTTGGGAGACCTTAGGTTAGCCACTTCGGCTCATGTTGGCTACAATGGCATGCTTGCAGGCAGACGGAGTGTCCCAACAACCAGCAGGAGATTTACAAGCTGCCTGAGAATGTCCAGGAGCAGGTGAGCTCAGCCAGACCCCGTCTTTGTTGTGTCAGAGGCCGCAGAGGAAGCCCTACTCTGTGGGACTCTTGCTGCCGTCACTCCTGCTGGCTGCTGCCGTACCTTCTTGCCTTGTAGCTGGCCACCGTGGCTCCCCCCATTGTTGCCAGCTGGCTGTTGCTTGGCAAGGTAGCCAACTGCTGCCCTGCCTGCAGCTGTCCAGGGACCTGCTGCATTCCAGCTATCCCTGCAGCCTGCCGTCACGTCATTGCCCCTGGTGATCAGCATGCAAAGCGCTGTCTGCTAAATCTCACATTCATCACTGCCCCTGCCCTGTGCAGGTCAATGCCCTCTACCAGAAGGACATTGCCCGCATGGCAGGCGAGAAGGGCACGGCACCCATGGAGGACGAGTACAAGTCCTTCCTGGCGGAGCTGGGGGGCAAGGACCCAAGGGCTGCGGGCGGCGAGACCTCCAGGCCTGGCCTTGGCTCAGGTGATGAGCTGGTCTGAGCTCCTTTGAGCTGGTGCTTGGGGCTGCAAGGCCCCATGGGCCCCTGGGGTTCAGAGGGCAACCCTTGCAGGTCTCAGCTGGCGGCTATGCTTGCCACTGAATATGTTGGCCCTGCTGAGGGTGCAATGCCACCTTGTTCTGGCAGAAGAGGGCCAAAGCCTCCCCAACCTGCAGGACGCATCATCTCCATGCCTGTCCATGGAACGTGCGAGGCTCTGTTTGACAGGCTTTCTGGCTCAATGAGAGGCCCCAACGGGGGCCAACACCCCTTGCCTTGAATGTGACATGGCTGGCTTGCACGTCGGCCTCGCACTGAGCATGAAGCAGGCACCCTCACAGTCCAGTGGGAGACACCCCAGGCTTGGCCTCGGGTTAGGTAGTTCAGGCGGCCCTGGCCTGCATTGTGGTGTCTGGCAGCCTTGCTGATAGAGGCCTCTGTATGAGTTGCGGGTCCTTTGCAAAGAATTCAGGATGCATGAGTTGTCCACCATGTCTCCAGCTGACCTGTCCGCCTGCAGCTGTGTGGGAGCATCATGTCAAGCTGAGAAGGCCGCAGTTTAAGGACATGTCTCTTTGTAGCGCTCTTTAAAGATTGGTGTTTCCCCTGTCTCCCTGCAGCTGCGCGGGGGCCTCATGGCAAGATGAGGCCGGGCGACGAGTTCCCCGACGACTGCAAGCTGTATGTGGGCAACCTGTCCCCCAACATCACCGATGAGACGCTGAAGGCCATGATCTCGCCCTTTGGAACGGTGCTGCACGCCATCGTGCTTATGGACCAGGTCACGCAGCAGAGCAGGTGAGAGGTCTGGTGCCTGGACAAGCTGCTTGTGAGCCACTCTAGGCTGCGACTGCGATCTCGCCGTTGGGCACCGTGTTGTTCACCGTTGTGTCACGCAGCAGAGCAGGTGCGCCTTAGCACTTGACAGGGGCTGCTTGTTGGCTCACCCCAGTCTGCGGCTGCTATCACACCCTTGGCAAGATTCTGCACGCCTGTGCTGACAAATGTCATCCTAGCTGGGCTCTGATGGTGGTGAGGTCAACCCCTGCAGCTGTGGTTTTTCACTGTATGTCAACAGGCCAGCACAGACCTTTTGCACACAGAACATGAGGACTTGGCGGGGTGCCCAGCAGCCTAGCTCAGGAGGACAGCACCTGCTGACCTAGCACCCACAGCCGCTGTGGCCACGCCACAAGCCCACCATGTGTCATCAGGCACAGAGGCAACAGCATTTTTCATGCAGCCGCACTGCACGCCTGCCAAACGTGCAAGTGCTGCATGCCCTTGGTCAAAGCTTTGCCTGCTGTCCCAACCTGACCTGTGCTGTGTTGCGCATGCCTGGCTCTGGATCACTCCTGAGCACCCGCCTTGCTTTCCCCTCAGAGTACAAGCTCAACCAAATTCTATGTGCTGTGCTGCAGGGGGTACGGCTTTGTGCACATGGACAACCCTGGCAGTGCAGAGACGGCGTCCAGGGCTCTGTCAGGCAAGGTGGTGGATGGCAAGGCACTGGTGGTGCGGCAGAGGTCCCAGGCGCCTGGCAGTGGCGGCGGTGGCCCTGGTAAGCAGCAATGCACTAGAGCTTGGCTTGTGGGGCGCACCTGCTGGTCCTGCCTGTGCTGCCGGTGCAGCAGAGGCCCCAGCCAGCGGTGGTGGGTAGCCAGCTGTGCGCATGCAATGCAAAGCCACGCCATGGGCTGCTGGTAGACAACTGCAGGCAAGACTGCTGGGGGCTTGGAGTGCACTTTATGCATCTCTGCACACTCCTCTTTGTGCATATGCACCTGTAGTCCTACTAGGCTTATTCACCAGCCTTTTTTATTGCCTGCAGGGCCTCCAAGACCAGAGGACCGGAGCGGTCCAAAGCCTCAGTTTGGGGTGGGAGACAGGGATGCAACCAAGCTGTTTGTGGGTGGTCTGATCCCTACAGCTAATGAGGACATGCTCAGAGAGGTGCGTTCCCTACAACTGAGGCCTGCAAGCACTGTCGGTCCTGCACTGCAGCCTAGAGATTGGCAGTCTTAACGTAGTACCATTGTCCTGTGCCCCTGTCCAGTAATTTCCATCTGAGCCTGAGTAGAACAGCCTTTGCCAGCCAGCCCTGCAGTCCTTTGCCAAGCCTGGCACTGCCTTCGTGTGCACCTCATTGCTGAGCTCAGCCACAATCCATCCCTGGCCTGCTTGCAGGCCTTTGGCAAGTTCGGCATTGTGCTGGATGTGCGCGTCATCACTGAACGCGACACAGGTGTCAGCAAGGGCTATGGTTTTGTGACCATGGACAGCCCGGCCTCCTGCCAGAGTGCCATGAGGTGAGCTCGCCGGTTGCTGCTGCACACTGCAGATGTATTGGGATGACCTGCACAGGCCAGCGTGCCTTGTGGTCTGAGTAGCGCTGGTGCTGTGCTTCGTACACACTGCTTTGCATGATTTGTTGCATTGGAGACTTTCCGGCGGCAGTGCCTCCTGCCAGACAGCTGAGACGCAATTGCCTTTGCAGCAGCCCTTTGCATGCCTTGTTGCAGGGGGCTGGCAGGGTTCCGGATCGGCGAAAAGCCTATCTCGGTGCGCATGGCTGGAGCCAACAAGTCAGCTGGAGGCGGCAGGGGCGACATAATGCCACCTCCAGGTCAGTCCACTGGCCTCCAGAATAGCTCCACCTGGGCCTTGCTGAGACCAAGCAGATGTGCAGCAGGGCTGGAGGAGGCCTGCCTGGAGCCTCATATCCTTGTGGTTTGCTTGCCAAGAGCCCCAGCGCTGCCCTTAGTGTTACAGACAATTGGCGGGTCAAGGTCATGCACCCCAAGCCAGGCTTGTGTCAGCTTGTCATGCCATGTGGTGCGGCGGCCATGGCTCAGCTGATGTGCCTGCTGCTCTGTGGGATATGGTTGATCACCGCTGCGCTAGGAAGTGGTGGCATCCTCAGCGCTGTGCTTGCTGTCCTGCAGGTATGGGGCGGCCCACGCTGCATGCAAACCCTCTTGCTGCTGTGACCTTCACTATGCATCTGTAACTTAGCTGCTAGGTTTGCTGCTCTGCAAACGGTGCTCTGTGCATCACCCCTGCTGCATCTTGGCCTTCACCATGGAAGCTGTGACTCAGCTGCGTCTGCTGTTTTGAAAGCCCCCAATCCGTTGTCCACGCCCTACGCAGCCACCCTGCACTGGGAACAGGGATGGTGTCATCAACCCTGGCGTCAGCATGTTGGGCCTCAGCCGCTGTGCTTGCTGACCTGCAGGCATGGGCGGGCCGCGTCCCATGCAGCCAGCATATGCTGGAGGTGCACCTCCGGGTCCCGGGATGATGCCGTATGGTGCCCCCCCGGGAGCGCCAGGGCCCTTCATGGGCGCCCCACCAGGCTATGGTCCGCCCCCAGGCAAGTGGCAGCGGCAGCCCCTCTGCTGGGGCTGGCTTCTGGTCCCTGGATGCAATCTGCTTTGACAGCAAGGCTGGCTGCTGTGACAGCGCAAGCTGCAGTGCCAGTCTCTCTGCTGGAGGCCTGCACTTGGTTTCCGGAAGTCACGTACCCGTGGCGGTGGGCCGAGCTGTCATGCCAGAGTTGTGGTGCTGATCAGCCCCTGCCAATTGTCAAACCCCATGCACTGTGTCTCTTACCTTTGTGTGCCTGTGCCCTGCATGCTGCTGTCTGCCCTGCAGTGGGGCTGACCTTGTGTTGTGTGCGTGCAGGCTACGGCCCCCCGCCTGGCTACGGCATGCCTGGCTACGGCCCTCCAGCTGGCTTCCCAGGCTATGGACCACCCGCCGGCTTCCCTGGTTACGGACCCCCAGCAGGTCTGATGCTCTCCGTGAATCCGGGCATGACTGACGTGTAGGCCGGCACAGCAGCCTGGACACGAGGCTTGACTCTCTGCAGTTTTCGTGCTGCAGCATGCTCTCCAGAGCAGCCAGGGCATGGCTGCTCTCCTGTATTCCCATGTGTCAGCTGAAGGGTTTTGTTTGGAGGAGCCCAGAGCCCAAGCTGGGCCTGGCAGTCCTGGCTCGGCGAGGTGCCATTGTGTCTGACAGTCGGCCACTGCCCCTGCAGGCTACGGCCAGCCGCCCACCAGTTATGGGCCCCCAACAGGGGCAGCGCCGGAAGCCGCTCCCGCTCTGCCCTCTGAGCCAGCACCTCCTCTGCCTGATGAGAGCACCAAAGTGCAGAGCGAGTATGAGCGTTTCATGAGCGAGATCGGGCTTCCCAAATGACTGTTGCTTGACGTGGATGCCACACTTGTAGGACATGCCCCAGCACAGACTTTCACAGCATCTTTTGACATCCTGTTTGACCAGGTCCATGGCAACATGTTCAATGAACATCACTCTGGCCTGACACCCCTAGATTGGTGGGCGTGCACCATCCTTTGTAGGCGGAGGTACATGCAGTGCTGTGACATCAGGGGTGAGCTCTTGCTCCAGAGAACATGGCAGTGTCTGACAGTCTGCTGTGACTTTGCAAAGGCATCCTTTTGTGCAGCAGAGGCATAGCAACCACGGCGATGGTCTGCAATACACTGCAGGGCGATCAGACTTCGCATTTGCTCTAGAAATGCATTACTCACTTGAAACACCTGTGAATGTTCCAGCTTGTTGGACATCTGACGCAGGCTGTGAAATCCAGTGCTGGGCCACCCACACAATGTGCTCAGCAGAAGCCAGAAGGACTTATTAGGGCAGCATTGGTGGTGGCCTCTGTGGGCGCATAAGGATCCCCTGCTGCAGCCTCCGTTATCTGTTCATCTGGACGGTCAAAACAGAAGTGGAAAGGGCCCAGAGGGCACTTAAGGGCTGTGCATGGAGCTGGGTCAGGAGGCCCACAGCTGTGGTTTCCATGCTGCCCTCCTTGGAAATCATCATTAGACTGAAGCATGCTCAAGGCCATCTGTCTATCGCAGCCACCGGAACCCAGCTGTGCTGCCAGAATCATGCATGAGGCACCTGGCAGGAATGCTGCCAAGGCTGCCAGGGAGCAGAAGGCTCCACCAGGCAGCCACACCAGGCAGGGCCATGCAGAGACAGATCACCAGTGGAACTCAAGATGAACTTGCTTACCTGGTGCAGCTTTTCTGTCGATGGGTTACGCATGCACCGAAGCAGAACTCCTGCTCTGTTGCAGGCTATTCTGATGAGCAGGCTGCAGCTGGCCCCAACATCAGCAGACTGGCTCCACACGTGCAGCAGGAGTGGGACCATGCAGCCAATGCCTACCTGGGCTGGATTGCCATCGCGCCCCATAGCAACATAAAGGCCTGGTGGAGGAGCGGCCTGTGCAACACCAGGAACTCGGAGGGTGCTGCAGAACGAGCAGAACCGTACACACCTCAGTGACACCCCGCAGCGTGCACATGCTGGGGTGATGAGCCTGGTCCCTCTGTGGCAGTTGTAGGTGAGGCAGCTCCAGGCATTCGCCTACAGGGAAACGTGTCTGGAGGAGGCAGCAGCTTCAAGACAGCTCCGAGCAGCTGCAGGCAATCCTCACCATGAAACGCCCTGTGCTGGCAAAGTGCCAGGGCACCTGCTGGCAATGAGTGGGCTGCTCAGCTGGCCCCCACCTTGGCACGCTGAGATTGCTCGATGTCGCCAGTGCTTGGAGGGAACCTGCAGGCACAGCCTTGAGACCAGGTGAGACTGGCAGGAACAGATTGGCCAATCTGCATGACAATGAGCAGGATGCTGGCACCAGGGCTGCCAAGCTGAAGTCTGAAGCAGGAGTTGCTGCAAATAATGTCCAGGCACTGCAGCCAACACTACAACACCTGCAGCGATATGCTCTTGACCGCATGCCTGTGCCATGGAAACATCCCCAGCACAGGATCCCCAGCACCTGCGCTTCAGGATCTGAGGAGCCACCCCTCCTGCAGGGAGGAGACTTTGAGCAGTGACCACCTGGATGCAGCCGCCAGCATGCTGGGCCTGGGGCGCTGCTAGCTGTCAGCACTGCGTCGAAGCAGTGCTTGTACCATTTGCAGGTCATGCAACAGCCAGGCTTTTGCAGGCAGTGCATTGCTCCCATTGCAATCTGAGGATACCAGTTTGGGAATCTCGACTGAGGCGAGTGGACCCTCTGAACATGCCAAAGAACCCTTACAGCTCCGCCAGCTCACACTGCGGTAACATGCATGCTGCCACAGCCATTGTGTGAAAGGAAGTGACTTGTTGACCAAAATTGGTGCGGCAAACTGTGGCTGGCAGTCCATGCAGGCTGCTCACAAGGGCACCTGACACTGAGCAGACCCCTGAACCTGCACTGTGTTTGATAAACAGTAGTCACATGCAGCAGCCTGCCACACAGGCAGGACCCAGGGCCAATGGCTGTCTGGGTCCTGCAACGAAAAGGCACGGTCTGCCATTACGTGGGCCTCACCTGCACAAGCAATCCAGTGATGCTGGCTGCAGCAGTCATCCACTGCGGTTCAGGTTGTGCAAAGACGGTGTTGAGCAACATGTTCTGCCTCTCAAGTGTCAACCCAGACCAGCAAGCTGCCACCAGCAGTCCTGTGACGATTGTAGCAGCACTCAGCCCCAACTGTGCCACCATCCATCTGCTGTCAGAGGCGCAGGAGTCTTCCAGCGCTGCACGAAGAGCTGCTGTGTGCTTTTCCTGACATCAGCAGCGGTCGGCTTGCAGCCCAGCATCTTCGACATACGGTAGGAGGTCAAGCTGCTGGCAACATCAGTGGCATGGTAGAGCATGGACTGCTGCTTGCAAAACTGGCTACTCCATCCACAATCAGCCTGCCAGGCACCAAGAGCTGCTTTGCTGCATAGAGTCGGCGGCAGCATGAGGGCTCAGCAGCAATACAAGCCTAGCATGCTCGACGGTGGCGCCAGCCATCTCGGAACGTCACACTTTACCTCATTGGTGTGGGTTGCCACCCTCAAAGGCAATGCACTACCTGCCACCCTCAAAGGCAATGCACTACAATCCTGAGGAGGCCTGCTTACATTATCCAACCAGGCCAACAGATGCAAGGCTTCAATGTTCAGCAGCATCAGATCTTGTGACGCACTTTGCCAGCTCTAATCATAAGCTGCGCCCCAGGCTCTTTTGGCTCAAGGCAGAACCCTGATGGCAACGCGTGGCTCCAAGACCAGCGGGTTGGCAAGTATCAGTCCTGGATCTGGCTATCCGTGCTATTAGAAGTGTAGGATGTGCTGTGCCAAAGAAGGCTTCGTCCAGTCATGAGGCCTCTCAGTCAAAGGTGATCGAACCTCTCAGGAACAGTTTCAGCATACATAGCGCCCAGTTGCAGACTGCATCTTCAATGCCAGTGGCAGGTGGCTGTATGAATCTCTTCGTTTTTTTCTCAAAGCCCTGCCCCCAAACCTACCAGCGTGTGCGCACAGATCCTCTGGGACCGGACTCAACATATTGCCTTGCGGAGGTGACTCTGCCGATCAGAATCGGTGAGACAGGCAATTTCTCGGGGTGGGGGGACGGCCACCCGAAAGAGTGCCAAGGAGGTATCCCCCAACAGTGAGCAGCTGGAGCAGCTGGGCAAGCAGGCAATCAAGGTACATCCTGGGAAGCATCGTGCAGAAAGACATGGGCCAAACAGCTGTTCTGGTCAAGCTGCCTGTCGAAAAGGCTGTACGCATGAGGATTGCTTCTCATCATGTTGAGACTATACTACACAGCTGACGTGTCAATGCCTCATTGGCATCTGTTGCTGCTGACAGCCTTTGAGGGGCACTGCTGAGCTCTTGAAACGCCAGGTGTGCCTGTGCTGCTGTGCTGCTGTGCTGCAGACCCATCAGGCCATGCACGCATCATTTCACAGACATTCACTGCTATTTGCTGCATTGAGCGTGCCTGCCCTCCTGCCAGGCAGCACTGCACGCTGCAGCTTACCCATGGCATGCATACATGTCCCAGCCACTTCTAGAAGTAGCTTGGAGTCAATGTTGCACCTATGTATTTTTCACCCAGGGCTTTCCTGGGGGACCGATGACACCCACTCTGCAGGCACCTCATGTTTATCCCTGTCATAGCGCAGGCTGCGCGCAGCAAGCGGTAGGCATCCAAGCCTGCAGCAGACAGGGCACCCCCGCCAAGTGAGGAGGCAAGCTGGCGCCAACACCATAATCTGCAGCTCTCCCCTGTTGTCCCTGCAGGCTGTCTAAGACGCCACCAGGAGCTGCAGAGGGGCAGGGAGAAGGCAGGCTGCTGCCTCATGCTCACCCCTGCCGTTCTGCAGGATGCAGGTCCCTGCTAGGAGCAGGCAGCGCCCCTCACCCTGCGGCAGGCAGTCAGGACTGAGCAGTGAGGAGGCAAGCTGCTGCCAGCGCCACACTCTGCAGCTGCCTCATGCTCACACCTGCTGGCTGTGCCCAGGACGCTGCTAGGAGCGGGCAGCACATTAAGCCTGCAGCAGGCAGTGCAGCCTGAGCAGTAAGGAGGCGAGGCTGCTGCCAGCCAGCACCAAATTCTGCAGCTTTCTCATGCTCCCCCTCTACCCTCCTTGCAGGCTTTGGCCAGGTCCCTGCCAGGAGCGCGCGGCAACAGGCAGTGAGGGCCAAGCAGTGAGGAGGCGTCCTGCCCCCAGCAGTCGGCAGCCATGGTGACCCAGTCCATCGAGAAGAGCTGCTCCATGCTGATCTCTGACGACAAGCCTGGCAGCGCCAGTGAGATCAAGGAGGCACTGGAGGCAAGTGTTGGGGCAGTTGTGCTGTCTCTGTCAACTTCTGTTGGGAGCAGCATACTGAAGTGCCTACTGTGCAATTTAGAAGAGTCTGTATGCCCTGTGTCTTTGGGTCGTCCAGCTTCAGGCGTGGCGTGCCGCAGGAGGGCTGCAGTGCATGAATGTAATTGTGCAGGCTGGTGAGGCGCAGCTGGCATGCCTGGCTGTACCTGCTGGGTATGCCTGCTCTGGCAGATGCTGCAGGATGTATGTCGCCAAATGCATCTTGATTTTGTGGCATCACCCTTGAATGAGATGCTGACAGGCTCCCTTGTGTATCTGCAGGGCAGCAACAATGTTGCTAAGGTGCAGGCCATGCAGCGGGCCATCAAGATGCTGCTCAACGGGGATCAGCTGCCGGCATTGTTCATCACCATCGTGCGCTACGTGCTGCCCTCGGAGGACCACAACGTTCAGAAGCTGCTGCTCCTGTACCTGGTGAGGCCCTGCATGGGTTGGGAAAGGTCAGCCTGAGGGCTTCAGAGCACCACGCTGCAAGCTGCCAGTGCCCTCAAGGGTGCCACAGCATGCAGCAGCGGCTGCAGCTGCTGCACCTGGTGTTGCCCTGTGAGTCTTGGAGGTGATCATGCCTGTCAACAGTGGGCTCAGGGCTGCGCTGCCAGCCACCCACGCTCTGAAAGGACGGCAGCGTGCCCTGACTGCTCTGCTGCTGGCAAGCATCAGTGATTGATGAGGGAAGACCAGAGAGTACTGTTCAAATCAGGCACAGCAAGCAGTCACTGCTGCATTTGGTGGGGAGATGTCAAGCGTAAGTGCCGTCACAGGAAGCAGTGGCAAACTGGTGCACAGAGAGTGGGCACTGCTTACGTTGACTGCAATGTGGCACCATGGGAGAGTCTCAGTGCGCAGAGGCTGCTGCTATCCTCACTGTGGCAGTGAGATGAGCCCCAGGCCAGGGCTTTTGGCTACCTATATGGTGTGACCACTGTCGGTAGACAGCGTGGTTGCGTCCCTTCTCTGCTGTAAACAAATGGCATCTGTAAAGCCAGCCTGTGCACAGCGGAATGACCCCAAGGCTGCTGTGTGCATGCTAAGGCCTGACCTGTGTGGTAGATCGGCATTTAGGCAGTCTTTGCTGCCCTGCAGGAGACCATTGAGAAGACAGATGCCTCTGGCAAGATCCTCCCTGAGATGGTGAGCACAGCAAGCAACTGCTTCCAACTGCCTCTCATTGAGCATGTGTACAGACGCCGCTGAGCTGTTGCCACATTGATGGCTTTGGCGTCTGGCCCTGGCCCTGCTGTGCCATTCTGATGCACAGCAGCTTGCATTACTTGATGCCTGCCGGTACTGGCATCCAGCACAAATCCCCATTACATTTGCATGCAGGCGGATAACAAGTATCAGGGATCTGTGTCCCTCAATGGCATCAAACACGCCAGTGCTTGGTAGCACATTCTGGTGCACCAGGCTCTGAGCACAGCCTGCAGCAGGCACCATACCAGTCAGCGACACCACTGCCTGCCTGCCTGCAGATCCTGATCTGCCAGAACCTGCGCAACAATCTGCAGCACCCCAACGAGTACATCCGGGGGGTGACCCTCCGCTTCCTGTGCCGCATCCATGAGGAGGACATCCTGGAGCCCCTCATTCCCAGCGTGCTGGCCTGCCTGGAGCACCGCCACAGGTCAGCAGAACATGTAAATCATTTAAATAGCCTGATTAGGTCTTTGAACAGATCTGCAGCTCCTTGTGCTTCCAGCATGCAAGCCTGCGCGGCCCAGCGGCGGATGAGCTGAGGCCCAGTTGCCCTCAGCAAATGCCACAGGGGGTGGACTGCAGGGCTGCTTCTTGATGTCCTGCTACCAGGTGCTGCAGTTCCTGCCTGTGACACTGCTACGGCTTTGTCTGCTGTGGCCTCTCATTGGCTCTGCTCCCATCTCTGATGCTGCCCCGCCATCAAGATGTCCCCCAAACTGCAGCTGTATGCATTGCTCACGGTGCTCGGCCATCAACTCAATCCATCGCTGCAGTTGCAGGCCAATGCTTGATCTGGAAGTCCCCATGCAGTAGTCTGCTGCTGCTGTCTCCCCTGCACTCCTGTGCACAAAGTCCACTCCCATGCCTGCAGCTACGTGCGCCGCAACGCAGTCCTGGCCATCAATGCAATCTACAGGCTGCCTAAAGGCGAGCTGCTGCTGTCAGATGCGCCCGACCTGGTGGAGAAGGTGCTCCAGGTAGGGCATGCCCTGTCACCCACTTTGCTGGGGATGTCCGAAGGGCAACTGCCTGGAGTCTGCGCCCAATTGGGGGCTGCTGCAGTCAGTTCTGACCAGTTGGAGAGGGCGCCTGGAAAGGGGGGCAGGGGGGCACTGCTTTGTGGGTTTGCCCTGTGGGCTTTGCCCTGGCTGCCTTTCAGATGGCCTTCAATCTCAGCTGCATGCCCCTGTTGGGTCTGCAGTATGCCCAGCAGCTTTGGTCAGATACACTGCTGTGGGCCCTACTGCCTCTTGTGGTAGCAAAGCACATGTCCTTGCCAACGAGTTGAAGAAAAGTTTCATTGGCTCAACTAAGTAGCAGTTGAGAGAGGAGACATGGACTGTCAGTCAACCTGCACAGGGTGCTGAAGTCACATGACTGTCACCTGTGCACACCTGTTGGGTTTGATGTCACATGCAACTGTTGTTAGTGACATATCACTGCTCTTGTTCTGCAAAGCTTACAAAACCTCAGCACAACACCTCGCCAGGTGCCGTGCTGCTGACCCACCTGCTTGAAGTGCCCTGGCTGTGCCGTGCAGAACAAGCAGGATCTGCCGCCTCCAGCACATCGCCTTCCAGCTGCTTGCTCTGAGCTTCATGCTCACAAATCAGAGCAAGCAGAACATGTCTATTCCTTTGACTTTGTGGCTTGAGAAGGCTGCCTGCCCGGCAAAAACATGACCCAGAACAAGACCAAACAAGCCAATTGTCTGCTCTGCAGGGCAAGCAGACCATGTCCATCCCTTCTGTTATTGTGGCTAAAAAGGCTGCATGACCTGCAAAACCGAGAACCAACATGCCCATCATCTGCCCTGCAGAGCGAGCAGGACTTGTCCACCCAGCGCAACGCCTTCCAGATGCTGTGCAACCATGCTCAGGACCGAGCGGTCAACTATCTGCTGGCGCAGACAGACAATGTGGCTCAGTGGGGTGACATCCTTCAGATGTCAGTGCTGGAGCTGATCCGCAAGGTGGGAAAGGCTCAGCTCCGAAAGGACCCTGCAGAGAAGCACAAGTTCATGATGCCCCATCTCTCATGCAGTTGTTGGCTCCCACCTGCAGGTGTGCCGCAAGGATGTTGCGGGGAGGTGCTAGTGTCTGACCCCTTACCTGCAGGTGTGCCACAAGGACCCTGGAGAGTACACGATTGCATGATGCCTCATCTCTCATGCAGTGTTTGACCCTCCCCTGCAGGTGTGCCGCAAGAGCCCTGGGGAGAAGGGGAAGTACATCAAAATCATCCTGGCCCTGCTCCAGAGCACCAGCGCTGCGGTGGTGTATGAGTGCGCAGTGACGCTGGTCTCTCTCAGCCAGGTGTGTATCAAGGCGGCTTTGCTTGCTGGGGCCAGGCTGCTGCTTGGGTTTGGATTTTCTTCGTTGCCTGCTGCTTCTGCGTGTCAGACTTCCATCCAGTTGTGTGCAAGCTTGCAGTGACGTCAGGAGTTGTTTGGCTCAAGTATGTTGGTCACATCAAGGCAGTGGTCTGCAAGTGTGCATGCCACTAGTCAGCCGCCAGCCAAATTTGTGAGAGACTGGCAGCCATGGAACCATACACTGCTAGACATATCTTGTATCTGCCTGCTTGCTCGGCTGCTTGCACTGCTGACCCTTGCACTGCTGACCCTTTGTGTGCATCTAGTGCCTGTTCAACTGCCTGGGTGTCTGCTCTCCATGCTGTCATGTCATGATGGGCCCTGCTTCCCTTGAAGCAGTTGTTCAGATCATTCCCCTGTCACTGCAGGCGCCAACAGCCATTCGTGCCGCAGCCAATTGCTTCTGCCAGCTGCTAGTCTCCCAAAGCGACAACAATGTGAAGCTCATCGTGCTGGACAGGCTACAGGTGAGTTCCCTGGTGTCAAAGCATATCCTCCCTGCTGGGAGGTGTGGTACCAGCCAGCAAGGCTGCAAGTCAGCGCCCGACTTTTAGCTTGTGCCAGCTGATGGCTGGGCAGGGTGACAGTCAAACCCTGCTGGGCAACCCCTGGCCGTGCATCAGATGCTGCGAGCTGTGCGAATGCTACTGCATGAGCTGGTGGTCAGCTGAACGGGTTGTGCTGTATATGACACTGCCAGAAAAATGAGAGGGATGTACACAAGCTCTTTTCTCACACCAAGCGCCTGTCACTGCAGGAGCTGAAGGAGAAGCACCGCGAGGTGATGCAGGAGATGCTGATGGATGTGCTGAGGGCCCTCTCTGCCCCCAACATGGACATCCGCAAGAAGACGCTGGACATCGCGCTAGACCTGATCACGGCGCGCAACATTGATGAGGTGGGCAGCTGTCCCCTGACTGACCTGCGCTATGAGAGCACTAACGCAGGAGGGAGCCCTGCAGGGCAGGCTTCAAGCTCTGGCACACTGTTGTTGGTGCATGTCACCAGGATGGGCTGTCCTTGTGGCTTCCTCTAGACCTGATTGCACAAGCTGAGCTGAGTTCTTTGACTCCTCTGCCTGTTGACATGGTGGAAGAGGGGACATCTGGGGTGGTCAGGGGGAGGGGGCTTTCTAATGGACAGGCCTTAGGCTCTGCCACAATTCGATGGCGCCAGACGTGGCTGCCGGCAAGCAAGTCAGGTGTTCAAACACCTTCTTGCATGCCAGTGCTGGTGGATGCCGAGCTGGCTGATGGGGAGAGAGTGTGGTGGTGGGGACTGCAGGATGGAGCTGCAGGGGACAGAGGCAGCTGGTTGTCCCTTCTGCTGCTTACCCCTTTCCTTCTGTATCCCTGCAGGTGGTGATGGTGCTGAAGAAGGAGGTGATGAAGACCCAGAACCGGGAGCTGGACAAGGGGCCAGAGTACAGGCAGCTCCTGGTGCAGGTGGGTTGTGCTGTGTGCAAGATCTGTGTAAACCTGCCGCTACAGGCATGTCACCAGTGAGATCCAAGATGTTTGCGTGAGGCTGCAGCAGCCTGCAGAGGGGCCAGGGCTGCCAGCTGCTGGTGCAAGGTACGCTTGGTCTTGCCAGTTCAGCGACTGGCGCAGGGCTTGAGAGCCTCCTGCTATCGAGAAGCTGTTGTTGCGGCTCGCTCCAGAGTGCAGCCCATCCAAGTCTGCGCATCAAATCGCCATGCTGCTGCAAGCAAAGCTATCTTACTTGACTTTGGCGGGCCGATCACACTTGCGCTGTCATGTGTACCTCTTGAGTCAGGCCAAGCCCTGCTCCGTCCAGATTTCTCATTTGTACTCTGAGTCCAGCCTGTCCACACCTACGCCGTCAAGCTCCCAGCACCGGCATCTGCTATCACAAGCAGCGCTGTGTGACCTGGCTGGCTGTTGCTCCTGCTGGTCATCCGCGACTCTGCTGTTCCCGTGCCCTGAAGGCAGGCAAAGCATTGGGTCCTCTGCACAGGCTGTTCCCACTGCGCTGCAGGCCATTCACGCCTGCGCGGTCAAGTTCCCTGACGTGGCCACTGCCGTCATCCATCTGCTGATGGACTTCCTGGGGGACACCAACACTGCCAGCGCGCTGGATGTGGTGTTCTTTGTCAGGTGCAGCAATTTGCTCAGCTGTGCTGGATACCAGTGCTCTGGGGTGCGCTCCCCTGAGACGTCCTGTTGTGGCCCAGGGGAACACCAACGCAGTCAGGGCACTGGATGCAGTGTTTTGACTACCTACCTGGTCATGCTGCCCCTCGCCTACTGTCAGGCAGGGTTGACCATTCCGCTCGGCAGTTCCGCCCACAACAACTGTCATACGTCAAGACTGCTGTACTGCAGGGAGATCATGGAGACCAACGAGAAGCTGAGGGACGTGATTCTGGGGCGCCTGCTGGACTCCTTCTCACAGATCCGTAGCAGCCGTGTGTGCAGCTGCAGCCTGTGGATCATCGGAGAGTACTGCCGCGGGCGCACCGAGATAACCTCAGCCCTGGAGGTGAGCTTCCCAGCAGTTGGTGTTGCAGCCTGCCGGTCGTCTGGCAGACATGCACCCTCAATTTGCCGGAATCACACAGGCCCTGGGGCAAGCTTGAGTGATTGACTTATGGATCATCAAGCTGATTTGGCATGCCCTGCAAGCTTGACTGCCTGCCGCCTGTGGAGCTTGGGGAGATGCTGTCTGGGGAGGGCCAAGCTCATCTCAGCTCTGAAGATCGCATCCTAAGAACCTCGGGGTGTGTGCTTATGCAGCCTTTGGGGTTTCTGGCATACCTCACCAGGAACAGCTTGCAGTCAGACTTGCCCTTGATGCAAGCTGGAAAGGTGGGCTTGAGGGGACTCATGCTGCTGTGGCATGCCCTGCAGCAGTCAGGTCTGTAGCAGCAGCTGGTGGACTTCTGCTATGGGCTGGCAGTCGTCATCCAGGCATTGAATGGGCCCCCACTGCATGGCCTTTTGGCCGGAGGTGCTAGAAGGCAGAAGGCAGCTCGCACAGTTAAATAGCACCTGTGGGAGCCTTGTCCTGTAATTTGCTCCTGCAGCCTCAGCACATGCGCTGCAGGTCCTCAGGTCACCTTGCAGATGCCCATGTTCTCGAGTGCCACTCTCCACGCCTGGCCTGCTGCAGCCATGCTATATGGGCCCAATGTCCCTGCATCAAGCGCGGCCTGCTGCTGCTCATGGCAGCAGCGCTTCCTGTTCAATCCTGGCCCACTGGGTGTGCTCAATGTACAACATGCTGCTGCAGGCCATCAAGGCGGCATTAGGGGCACCCCCCTTCTTCAAGGAGGAGGATGGTCAGGCGCAGCAGAATGGGTCAACTGTGGAGGGCAGCAAGGCTGAGGGGTCCAACACCACAGCCAAGGCCCAGCAGGCCAGCCACAGGCCAGCTGTGCTGGCAGATGGAAGCTACGCGTCCCAGACCGCCCTGACGGACACATTCACCATGCCCAGCATGGCTTCCAACTCACCTCTGAACCTGAGGTGGGTCACTGTTCAGAGCTCGCAGAGTAAAGAGCAAATAGTGTGGGGGTGCTGGGGTCTTGCACAGCTACTGGCAGGCACCTTTGGGAATGCCCATCATGGCTGTCAAGCCAGCAAGAAGCTGTTCCCCCACAAAGTGCCCTGACTGGCTAATTCAACATGAAGCAGCATGGCTTCCACGTCGCTGGTATGGGACTTGGTTCAAATGCTGATCGAGCCCATGATGTGCAAGCATGCGCTGCCAGTCTCCAGTTGCTTGGCTGCAGGACGCTGCTGCTGGAGCTGAGACCTGTCGGGAGTGGTGCCAGATTTTTGTTGCAGGCACCGGGCACAGCCTTGGTGGCTCTGCAGGACGCTGCCGCAGAGCATGGGATGTGTCATTGTGTGTGCTCTGGCCAAGCTCAACCTGCCCATACCACTGATTGCTGGCTCAGCAGGAGACTGATGCTTTGCAGAAACACGTGCCTGATCTCTGCTTCCTGTCTCTGCAGGAAATTTGTTGCTGTACTGGGGCTCCCGCCTGGAATCTGCCTGTTTCCCATATGACCCCATCAAATCGTTTCTTTCTTCCATTGCCTGCAGGACGCTGCTGCTGAGCGGGGACTTCTTCTTGGGGGGGGTCATTGCAGGCGCGCTGTCAAAGCTCGTGCTGCGCCTGCACGGCCTGCCTGAGTTGACCATCCTGGAGAAGAATCGTGCGACGGCGGAGGCGCTGCTGCTGATAGTGTCCATGCTGCGGCTGGGGGAGAGCGGGACGCTGCCGCAGCCTGTTGACGACGATGCGGCCGACCGCATGGTCATCTGCATGCAGGTCAGCCAGAGCTGCTCAGCACCTGCCAACCTTGGGTGGAAGCCGGCAACAGCTGAGTTGGGGGTCGCCAGACGCTTTTCTCTGCCTGGGCAAGGGTCAAAAATACTGCTGCAACCCATTGGTCATGCAGCGGGCTCTATGTCCAGTCCTGTTGCCTGATGTCTGCTTTCACTGCCTGCTGTTGCTACCTTTAAGGTGCTGAGCAGTCCCCCGGTGCCCAGGCTGCAGTTGTCTCTCTGCCTGACACCCTAAGAGTGCACCCAACTCTCCGCACTGCAGGTGCTGAGCAACCCCACTGCAGAGGCTGCAGATGTGTGGCTGAGGGACTGCCGCCAGTCCTTCTCCATCATGATTCGGGAGAAGCAGACGCGGGACGCAGCTGCAGCCAAGAAGGAGGTGAGCATGAGTCCTCTGGTGACGCCTGCTTTCCTTTGCAGAAGGGCTGCAGCAACGAGGCAACGCCGCAGCTTGCCTGCAGCTGGCACCTCCCTGGTGCCAGCTTGCTCTCAGCCCAGCAGGGATGGCGGGGAGGGCTTTAAGCTGCACCTGGCATGCACTGCATGGCACTTGAGCTCTGAAGCCATGATAATGTTCTCAAGTATTGTGGTCAAGAGAAATGACAGCAGCCAATCCACGTGTCTCTCTCCGGCCATGCAGGAAGCTAAGGCAGCTGCTCAGCCGGATGAGCTGATTGACTTCCATCATCTGAAGGCCAGAAGGGGAATGTCGCAGCTGGAGATCGAGGACGAGGTGCAGACAGACCTGCAGCGAGCCACAGGGCTGGCCGACACTGACCTGGGGCAGGCCTCGCACCTGCACCGCGTGCTGCAGCTCACAGGTGGGTTGAGCACTGGTGTTGAGAGGGGTAAAACTGCTCAGCTGACCCAGCGGCCTCCTTGGGTGGGCTGCAAGGCGCTAGGAAGGGTAGCGGCAAGCACAGGGGGCTCGGCAGGGCAAGCCTTACCTGCATGGTGTGCTGCAGCTGACAGGAAGGCCGCTCAGGTCCACTTTAGGCAGCTGCATGAGATGAATGGCTTTGCAGTGTGTGTGGTGGGTGTACCTGGGGGTAACAAGCAACGGTGCACAGCGCTGCATGCAGCAGAGCTGGGTCGAGCCTGTTCCAGCATGTCATGGTGCTGTAGACAGGCAAGGCAACAGGGGAGCACTGTGGGGGTTGGAGTGAGCAGCCCATCACACATCTCATGTTCAAAATAAGAAGTGACAGGGCCAGTCTGGAGCTTACTCAGGTTCTGCATCTGCACTGCGTGCAGGGGCTCACAGGTGGGTTGCACTGCCTATAGCAGCTGCGATGGTACAGCAGTAAACTCTAGGGGTTGGCGTGCTGATCCCCTGCAATGTTCAAGGCTGCTGAGCCTGTACAAGCCAAATGCAGGCATAGGTCTTGTTCACGGTGAAGCCTCAAACATGAGACACTTCCCTTGACTGCCCTGCAGGCTTCTCTGACCCCATCTATGCGGAGGCTTATGTCACAGTGCACCAGTACGATATTGTATTGGATGTGACTGTCATGAATCGTACAGGTGACTCAGGGTTGCTGAGCACTGTTGAGTCTGCTGAGTGCTGGCTCACGCCAGCACGCTTGGGTCAGCGTATTCACATTGGCATGACCGGGCTTCGTTGAGTCTGCCAACTGCTGTTCTGTGGCGCAAGTATGCATCAGATGGCACGTTCATGATCCGGCTTTCTCTGCTGCGGTGCCTGGGAGCTGCTTTGGCAGCTGCTTGGTATGCAAAGCTGATTTTGCCGTGCCCAGCAGAGCTAAAGTGCTCTGTGCAGGGCCCATCTTGCCTTGCATGGCAGAAATTGGGATGCAGCGCCCCAGGCACAGTTGTTCCTGATGCACAAGGTCCCCTGGCAACCCACAGTCCACACCTCAGCAGGTTGTGTGTGCTTGCACAGCATCTTGCAGCAAGCCTTCCTTGACTGGACCCTCCTTGGCCCTGCCCGCAGCGGAGACCCTGCAGAACGTGTGCCTGGAGCTGGCCACGATGGGCGACCTGAAGCTGGTGGAGAGGCCCCAGAACTACACGCTGGGGCCGCATGCGCACAAGACCATCAGGTGAACCCTTGGTGGTTTGTATGTGGGATCATCCTGTTGGTGGCTGTGCCCCCTGCTGTGTCCTGCTGCAGCCTCAGCATCAGGGTGTCTTCTGAAAACAACTCGGCTTGTGGCTTACATAACCAATGTGATTCTATGCACATGCAAGGGCTGCCCTGCTCATTGGCACTGCCCCTGCTGCAGGGCTAGCTTCAAATGCTTGCTAGCACCAGGTTCTGGCAGCTCCATACATACATCCCGGCTGAACAGCAGCTCATGTGCTGCAGAACCAGCATCAAGATCTCCTCTGTGGAAAGCAGTGCCCTTCAGAAGCACCTCTCTGCATGCAAACTATTACAGCTCTGCCACATTGCCACAGCCTCATCTCCAGCAAAACTTTCACAGGCAGCCTGCTGACCAGAACTCCTCTGCTGCAGGGCCAACATCAAGGTTTCATCCACTGAGACCGGCGCCATCTTTGGCAACATCGTGTACGAGACGGCGCGCGCCGAGAGGGACGTGGTGGTGTTGAACGACATCCACATTGACATCATGGACTACATAAACCCTGCGAGCTGCGTGGACGTCCAGTTCCGCAGCATGTGGGCCGAGTTTGAGTGGGAGAACAAGGTGGGCAACGCTGGTCTGCCCCTGCGCACAGCCTTGGAGCCTCAGTGTGCAGCACATGGGCTAATGCACCAATGGGATGCCAACACAGCAGAACGCAGTGTTGTGTCCTGTCCTGCATGGAAGTCCAGAAGCATGTGGGCTGCATCACGGGAGAGAACAGATCTAGCTTGCCCCGCACGTATAGACCTTGCTTGTTGCCAGGCAGCAAGCAAAGCTTCACGAGGTGAGCCATGCTGTGTTCTGGAGCAATGGGTTTGACGACAAGGCAGGGCACTGCTGGCAAAACTGTGTGGACTTTGGACGTCCAGTTCTGCAGCAGGCTTGTCAAGTCGCAGCACGAGAAGGTGAGCATCAGCTGCACAGGCTGGTTTCCCAGCTTGAGGGCTGATACTAATTAGAAAGGGAGAAACTGAAGTATGTCCCCACCAGAAGAAACTAAAGTATGTCTCCACCCTCTTCCTCACACCTGCACTGCCCCAATGGAACACACCGTCTAACCCTGCACACACAATCGCAGCTTTACCCCTGAAAAGCTTGACTACTTCTGACTGTGTGTCTCCTCTGCCCTTACCGCCCGTCCTGGGTACTGCAGGTGGCGGTCAACACCACCATCACGGATGTGAACCAGTTCCTGGACCACATTGTGGCCTCCACCAACATGCGCTGCCTAACCCCGCCCTCTGCCCTGGACGGCAACTGCGGCTTTCTGGCAGCCAACCTCTATGCCAAGTCCGTGTTTGGGGAGGACGCTCTCGTCAATGTCAGCGTCGAGAAGCAGCCTGATGGGAAGTTGGCAGGGTACATCCGCATCAGGTGGGCTGCACAGGCACGGAAGCTTAGATTGTGTTTGGGGACGCTCTGGTCAATGTCACTGTGAAGGAGCAGCCTGACAGGAAGCTGGCGATGTCCACTCGCATGTGTTGGGCTGACAAGACTTGGCTACAATTGAGGGCATGATCTTGAGGCTGCATGTGCTTTGTGTCTGGGTGCGTCAGGATGATGGGTGAGGGAGTTGGGCTGCATGCCTGCCTGGGCGCAAGGTGAAGGTGGGCTGCCTGCCAGGCCAAGGTGGCGCTGCATGCACATCTTGCGGTGAGCTCAATGCTGTGGCAAAGCCTCCTTTCAAGCCTGCACGTAGTGGCTGGCATGTCCAGGAGCCCTCAGCTTTTGGCTGCAGGGCATGTTGGCCTGCATGTGGCTGTCATGCAGCGTTCCAGAGGGAAGTAGTTAGCCGCATGCAATGGGACACTGCTGCCTGCCTGCCCTCAGATACATGGCTCAGCAGCATCTGGCTGCCCCTTCTGCAGGTCCAAGACGCAAGGCATTGCCCTCTCCCTTGGGGATAAACTCATCCTGAAGCAGAAGGCCTAGACTAGCAGCTTCACTTGCTCAAGTGTCAGTTTAGTGCTTGTCTTTCAAGATCTGGCATATGAACTTATTAAACGTCACAGCAGCACGCCATTCTTGGATGTATGTTAGCTTGAGGTCAACACTACCAGCGCCAGCTAGCAGCGCCAGCTGCACTTCCTCATCCTGACTTGAACAAGAGCACTGCCACCTGGCCTGCACACGGCAAGAGAAAGCAGCAGTCAGCTGCAGGCAGACTGGTGACCAGTGCAGCCACGTTCGATGTGCTGACAGCACTCACCAAGGTAGAAGTAGATGAAGTGCTTTGTCTCATGTGTCACGTAGGAGCCTGCAGTTCAGGAGAAAGCACAGCTGAGGGGCAGCTCTGCGCCATGGTCGCCGGTGTGAAGCCATGACCGCAAGAGCAGTGGCTCAACAACCTGCAATGTGGGCAGGCTGGTCACACCATTGGGCTGATTCCTGCCCCCCACAATGCAGTGCTACAACATATGCATGTGAATTCCGGCAATAGGCCCGCTGAGATGATGCAGCCAGGTGAGATTGCGACACACTTGAATGTATGCCACAGCTGCAGCGTAGCTGCTCTGCACTGCAGAGCCGAGCTGGGGCCGCCTGCCAGGGAGCTGTGCAGCACTGGCTGGGCAAGGTCTCACCAAAGTTACGCCCCACGATGCAGTGCCACGTGGGGTTATACTTGCGGTCAAACTCCTTCTTGATGAAGGCTGCAATGTCCTTCTCGATGTTGTACTTCTCCAGTGCCTGCACCAGACATGACATTGCCTTGAAGTGGTTGTGTAGAGACGAGCTGCTTGCCATTGTGCCTTCTCGAGTGCCAATACCAGAGATAGGAGGCATACTAAGACTGGTCGTGGCACACTGGTGGCAGAGCCATGATAGCCACAGACAGCACGCAGTGGGTTCTTGATGTGTGCCTGCACCTGAGATGGCAAACAGGTCAGGGCATGACAGCTGCAGGCTGCACCGGACACCCTGGAAGGGTTCAACCGGCTTGAGATGGGCGGCCTAGAGCAGCCAAGACAGGCAGTGGTCACCTGAAACTGGTGGCCAGGCACCAGCAGGCGACAGGCAGCAACAGCACAAACACATTTGTCACACAGCAGGCACCTCGAATGGGAGGTCAGGCGCCAATAGGCTGCAGACAGTAACCCCTTGAGGCCTGCCATACATGGCTGGACCCCAGACAACTTCCAGAGATGGCATGATGGGCTCCATGCAGCAGGCAATGCAGGGTTGCTGCAGAGTCTGCCCTGTGCATGGCCAGACCACGAGCAGACACCAGGACAAAGTGATGGGCTGCATGCCAGCACTGATGCAGAATTGCTGCATAGGCCGCCCAACACCTTGGCAGACATCGACGCAGCATGATGGCCGCAGACAAGCTTTGATGCAGGGTCACTGCACAGGCTGCCAAGTGCATAACAAGTCACCAAGGTGAGAACCGAACAGCACAGCTGCAGCGCTCAAATGTAGGCAGTCAACATGCAGCCCAGCCTGAGTGCAGGCAGTGCACCTGGCTCTGCTGCAGTACAGCACACAGGCAGCCTGTGAGAGGAGCCCTGTGAGAGGTGCACCATTGAGCCCAGCACACAACTCAGAGAGGACAAGAGCTATGCAGAATTTGGCTTGGCCATGTGGGCCAGGAGCCACAGCTGTGGCTGCAGCTCACCTGTGTGGCGCAGTCGATTGCCTCCTGCTGCATGTCCTCGCCTGTACAGCAGTGAGGGGCTGGCTTGAGCAACATCTACAGGCTGATGTGAACCGCAGCGACAAGCCCATCTGGGGGCATTTTGGCTACGTGCCAGCCACCCAGCTGCAGATGTCTATCTGGCCTTTCTCCGCAGTGCCAGATGGCGATGATATCCCTGCTGAACAGGGGTTAGCAATGCGTACACAGTGCTGCTCTGGTGTCTTTTAGCTGAACTGGCTGCAAAGGCAAGGGCCTTGAGTCCCTGACACAGCGCAGGTAGTAGCCAGCGCAGCTGCCTGAACTGGGTCATGCTGCCCAGATGCACCAGACAGAGTGATGCACACATGAGGTGCTGAGAGTGTGGAAGAGGCAGGTGCAGCATGCTGCAGGCTGGTGCAAGTGGTTGGCCTGAGGGGTGGCTAGGTGCATGCTCCAGGGCTGCTGCAGGGGAGTGTGCACAGGAGGTGCAGCTTTGAGGAAGTTTAAGATGCGTCAGGCCAGGTGCGGCATGCTTACAGGCTGCTGCAGGAGGATGCGCACAAGCAGGGCAGTGGCTGAGGGAGGTGCAGAGTGTGAGGGCGTTCCAGAGGGCCAAATGCAGCATGCTCCAAGCTGCTGCAGTGTGGTTGGTGGGGTGCTGGGGTAGCACAGGCTGCTGCAGGAATGGGCTCCTTACAAGGTGCAGCGTGCGATCAGCACTCACTCATGTCTGCATTCTTGATGACCGCCTTGCGCTCCGACATGGCGCCTGAATGAGTTTCCTAGCCTGCAGGCAGACAGCATGGGCTGGCACCACTGTGCTGTGTCAGCATGTCAGGTCCAAGGGCGGCTGCTGCGATTGGCACAATCGCATGCAGGGGATGTCACTGGCTGCATGTGGGCTGCTTGATTGCAGGGCAGCAGGGCGACGCTGTTCCTTCACAAGGCCAGCCTTTGACCCATCAATGCAGGCCATGGCTCCTGGCAGGCCGGCTAGGAGCTCACTGCCATTCCAATGGCTGTGGCAGGCATGCCGGTGCAAATGCGCGCGCTCTGTCAATCACCAACACACCTTGACGGGGGTCTCTGCGGACAGCCGAGGCTGCTCTGGCGGATAGGCAGGCAGGACACGCTAGCTCTGTAGAATTGCTGGGCGCTTAGGTCCTGAGAGGTTTTTCTTAGGTGCTGCAAGGCCGTCAAACGTTCTGTTTTCCAGTAGCTTGCACTTGGCTATCATTCTTCAGACACTGCATGTGAGTGACAACCAACTGGTTCCAGCCGTTAGCCAGGCAGAATCCTCCAGCTCAGACATGTTTGATTCATGGAACATGAGGGGAGGCACGCTCACGTGCCCCTGGCTGAATGGCAGGATCAGAACAGCCTAGAGGTGTATTTGCCAAGCGCAAGAGGGTTGGTGTATTCAGATGCCACACAAAATTGCAGCTGCAGAGCCACGTCTTCTGCTGATGTTGCTGAAGTGACATGCCAACTGATGTGATGGCCTATGGACAGTGCCATTTTGCTGCACAGAGCTGAGTCTGTGTGTGCATGCAACTCCATGGCTGTGCAGTGCCCAGAGGCAGCAGACTTGTGGGATTTCATGTCAAACAGAGACTTTCGACGTCTTATGTGGCAGTGCAGTCCAACAATGTCGTGGTCTGGGAAGTCTCCAGATGGCAGGCAGTGGCAGCAGGAGGTGTTTGGAGTTGTGAATAGTGTCCAGAGAAATCAAGCAAACCTGAAGAATTAGCTTCGTCAGTGCAAGTCCTGGCTTGCATTCTGTAAACAAAGTCAGAATTGCGGTTGTCTGTGGCGCACCGTCCTTTTGTGTGCGCAGCATGTCTGCCTTGCAAAGTGCCATTGCATGAGCGCAGCATGCAGCTCACAGCAGCCTGACACTCTGCTTGCATCCGCGAAAGGGGTCCTTCAGAACGCTGCGGCCATCATTGTTGACCGGGGTGACAGGAGACTTTGCCTTTGACGGCCTGAGCCACCAACCACACAACCACTGCAGGTCTTCACAAGCCCAGCTGAAGCGTGCACATGCAAATGACGTGTGGTCTGTACCTTCAATTAGTGCTGAGATCGGCTGGTGGCCACTTGCCCACTGGCGACACCAGTTCCCAGAGGTGCAGACAAAGTCATGCATGTGTTGCCATGCGCCATCTCTGCTCAACAAAGGAGGCTTCACTGCAGAGCTGCACAGTCACTTGGTGAGGACATGGCAAGACGACCAGCGGCCTTACTTGGGGCAGGCCACACTTGAAAACTTACCTGCTTACCTGCCTCAGCATGGCAGTGCAGCACCTGCCATGTCTGCAAGCAAGATTGGCAGTCTGGGCCAGCAGGCTGGCCCCAGTTCCAGCCCCTGGGCCTGCACCTGCAGCAGGATCTGGCCACCTGGGCAAAATCACCACCACATGTCACAGTGGGAGGAAAGGCTGATGGACCAGCCACGTTTGCAAGATGGGGCAGCCGCACGCGACAGTCTGCAACTGGACGTACGCCAACAATTACTCCTTGAAAACTTGACAGAGCAGTTTGGGAACATGTCATGACATGGCCCACAACCACCCAGATGTGGCAGCAGACTGGAATTGGGCGGGCAATGGAGAAGAGGACAGCAGACACTGTGGCGCCAGGCAGCGACATCAAGGCAGCATGGAGGTGTGGCCTCTGTGGGCACGCAAGGGGTCCCCGCTGCAGTCACTGTTTCCTCTTTGACTGGAAGGTTTGCAAAATGAAAGAAGGGTCCAGCGGCACTTGAATGGCTGTGCATGGAGTTGGGTCAGGAAGGCCACAGCTGTGGTTCCATGCTGCCCTCCCTGATATCATCAGAATAAGCAACTGAAGTATGCTTAAAGCTGTCCGTCTGTTCTGCAGCCACCAAAACCCAGCTGTGCTGCCAGAACCATGCATAAGGCACCTGGCACAATCGCTGCCAAGGCTGCACAGGAGGCTTCACCAGGCAGCCACCCCGGGGAAGGCCATGCAAAGACAGATCACTAGCAGAACTCAAGACAAGCATGCCTACCTGGTGCGGCTGTTCTGTCATTATATTCCGTGAGCAATGCAGCACATCGCCTGTTTTGTTTGCAGGCAAATATGAGGAGCAGGCTGGCCCCGACATCAGCAGGTTGGCTCTGCACCTGCAACAGGAGTGGGACCATGCACCCAACGCCCATCTGGGCAGCATCATCATTGCGCCCCAGAGCGACAGGAAGGCCTGGTGGAGCAACGGCATGTGCAAGACCGGGCAGCCGCACAGGTGGCTGACAAGAGTCAGCGATCGCTCAAGGGGCATCAGATGCCCCTACGACAGTGGCAGAGCCGTGTGCCCCTGCAACAACCTGGCCCACAAGTATGCAGAGGTGGCAGCGGAGTGGGACTGGGAGGCCGCCGGGGAGAGGACGTCAGAGACTGTTACTGCAAGCAATAACATCAAAGCGACCTGGAGCTGTTGCGTCTGCGGGCACAGATGGAGCGCCACTATGGTGAACAAAACACGAGGGACTGGGAGCCCCCAGTGTACCCGTGAGGCTAGCTGCAAGAGGACATGGCAGCCCAGCATCAGTGCTGGAGCACCACACCTGCTGGCTGAGTGGGACTGGATCTTATCTTGGATGCGCTCGTGGGTTGCTTCCTTCAAGTTGCTGCATACCTGTGGCTGAGGCTTACAGCACTGTCCTGCTGGCACCAGGAGCTGCTACGTCACCCTGCTGTCTATCTGCACTGCTTGGATCGCTGCGCCAATGCTCTGCACTTAGGTGCAAAGCATAGCGTTTGCGCCGCTTTCAGCACCACATCCTGCAGGCAGGCCTGCTGCAGCCGTGAGAGCAAGCAAACGAGCAGCAGGCTTTCACAGCGACGCTTTGAACCTGAAGGCTGAGCCTGAGTCTGCCCATCACCTGAATGGGTGAAGTTGGCCACAACTCACGCCAGCTCCAAGCAACTGAGCCCAGACTGAGCCAGTCTTCCTTGTGACTTCCATTCCGCAGGTTCACATAATAAGCCAACGACATGCATATTGCAAGACATGCGGGCCCCTCTCAGGGGGCCACCTTTCCTTGTGGCATCCCCAACCTGTGACAGGTAGCCTTTCAGCTGAAAGCAGCCTGGCCCTCAGTGGAGCAGGCCCTGGTTCCTGCATGTCATATGGCTTTCCTCTAAGAGCCTCAGTGAGAGGCCGTTCTTCCCCTAATCAGGGCCATCAGCAGTGCTGTTTTCCCAGCAGTGTCAAGTTATCTTTGCCACATAACAGGTGCGGGTGCAACAATCTGTCAGCTTGCAAAGCAATTGCAGAGGCCAGATGACTCCTGCTATCTGATACCAGTAGATGGTGTATGTCTAGCCACCCCACAGTAGGGGGCGGCCAAGAAAGAGATAATAAGGTTCAAGAAGTCCAGTGCTTGAGGGCTCTTGCAATTCAAATTGGATCTTGAATTGGGCATAGAAAGGTCATTATCAAATTGGGCTGCATTCCAAAAGATCGCCAATGATAGTAAGCAGCGCACTGGTTGTCAATTCTGGCTGCTGGTGGGCTTGTCCAGCTGTTCATGGCGCTACAGCACAGCTGCCCTCAAAAGCTGTGTTTTGCACACGCAACGCTCGGCGAACAAGCGTGTAGGTGAGGGGGGCTACAGAGGAGTCGCCGGGTAGGCTTACAGTCACTGAGCCCTGGTAGTCTGTAGGGTGCTGGATCTACAGACAAAACAACAGGCATTTAGAGTCTGGCTTGCCAGAATGGCTGGTGCAGTCCAGCCACATCTGGAATGCTTGTTTCGAATGGCTGTCCCACCTCGATCAGGAAGGTGCCTGTCTGCCCTGGGAAAGCCTGAACAGCTGTCACTGCTGCAGAGGTTCCATTGGAAAGAGCTGCAGCGATGGTACCCTGAGTGAGGGTGGGCGGAGTGCTGTTGAAGGATGCTACAACGACTGCAGTGTCTGTGTTGGTGACAGGGGAGCCTGCAGAGACAGACAGCGATTTGGGCTTTTCTGGCAAGACGATCTGTGGCTTGGGAAGCAACCAGTTCGGTGATGCATGCATCATCATGTTCCATGCCGCCCAACGGGCCTTCAACAGCAAGGTAGGTACCGCCAGCCAGAGCATGTTCACCTGTAGCACTGAGCTCCATGGACGTGGTGTACAAGCATCCACTGGGGCCTGCAGTCTGATTCACAGGGAGAGATGCTGCAGTACCTGCACCCAGACATTCAGTGCTTGGGACCCACCACAGTGTCGGCTCGGGTGCTGCATAGAACCAGCCCCAGGAGTAATCCTCCATGACCTTGCATCGTGCTATGCAGTGCACCAGTGGCTGGCCCTCATGTCAGCCAGCTCAGGTGGACAGCTGCAGCAACTGGCCTTACCTGGTGATGGGGCTGGGCCTGCCACACCAGCCTGCTGACCACCAGCAGCTGGGGCATTCACCCGGAGGTCCTGCACAGCTGTGGCTGGCAGTGCAGTGGTGGGTGCTGCGGCACCTGCTGGTGTGGAGGCTGCCAGGTTTGTGCCTGTGGCGGCTGCTGGGCTCTGTGCGGGAGGCGGTGTGCCTGCAGTGCAGACGGACAGCAGCAGACTTGGCTGTCTAAGATCCTCTGAGAACAACCTGGAGGGCAGTGACAATGCTCTGGCATGCCCAGGCAAGAGTGCCTGCAGGCATAGCTGCTGGTACATCTTGACATGCAGCAGGTGTTTGGAGTCCAGGCCAAGGTCTTTTGGCGCCCTGTTGACCATGCAAAGGCTTTGAGTGAGTGAGGGCATACCTGTGCCGCCTGCTGCGCTCTGGCCTGGTGACAGTGGACTGGTGCTGATACTCCGAGTGGTGGCTGCAGCAGTCATGCTGCCTGGGCCAGCGGCAGGGGCAGAGCCCGCAGCAGTTGCTGGGGAGGAACCAGGCGGGCCAGCTGCTCCCTGTGGGCTGGTGCTGGCAACAGGAATGGTGGCTGCAGCAGTCACGCTGCCTGGCCCAGCAGCAGGGGCAGAGCCTGTAGCGGTTGCTGGGGAGGAACCAGGCGTGGCAGCTGCTGCTTCTGGGCTGGCAGGTGGGCTGCTGCAGGCGGCAGAAGGTAGTCTGAGTGGCATGGCAGACTGTAGATCGCGCAAACTTGATGTTTGCCAGGGAGCGCAATGCTTGAGACCAGCAGTTATCTGGGCAGGTGTGAAAGCCAGCTGCAGATTGCTGTGAGACCAGAGCAATGCTGTCCGTGCCCCACCTAGTTGCTTGGCTAAAGAGGTTTGTGTTGGATTGTATGAGTCCTGCAGCGGTGGTGGTGGCAGCAGTGGTGGTCGCTGGCGCTGAAGTGGTGGTGGTGGGTGCAGGCGTGCTTGTGGTTGGCACAGCTGTAGTTGTAGTTGGTGCAGCCGTGGTCGTGGTTGGGGCTGCAGTGCTTGTGGTGGGCACGGCTGTGGTGGTGGTGGGCACTGCAGTAGTGGTGGTAGGGGCTGCAGTGGTGGTGGTTGGCGCAGCTGTGGTCGTTATTGGAGCTGCAGTCGTCGTGGTGGGAGCAGCTGTGGTGGTGGTAGGGGCTGCAGTGGTGGTTGTTGGCGCAGCCGTGGTGGTTGTTGGAGCTGCAGTCGTCGTGGTCGGGGCAGCTGTGGTGGTGGTTGGCGCAACCGTGGTCGTTGTTGGAGCTGCAGTCGTCGTGGTGGGGGCAGCTGTGGTGGTCGAGGGGGCAGCAGTGGTGGTTGTTGGAGCTGCAGTTGTTGTGGTAGGAGCCGCTGCACAGCAGTGATGTGCAGGCAATTGCCCTTCCAGACCACAGAGTTAGCAGTTTGCATGAACAGCAAGTCACAGTTGGAAGCTATTGTTCAGAGCATGGTGCACTGTTTCATCTGAGCACACAGCAGAGGGTTTGGCACCTCTGGTGGTTGTAGGGGCTGCAGTGGTGGTAGTGGGGGCTGCTGTGGTTGTCACTGGCGCTGCAGTGGTAGTTGCGGGCGGCGCTGGAGCCACGGTGGTTGGTTCCGGGGAGCCTGCTGTGGTGGCTGTCTGAGCATTTGTCTCGGCTGAGCAGACTGGGGCCGGCTCTGGCTCAAAGCCTGCCGGCTCCTGCAAATGCAGAGGGCTGCCTGGGCACGGCGGTCCTGATCCAGGTGGGCTTGAAGAGCACTGAGAGGCAGCAACATCCAGGCAGCACCATGACTACCTCCTCATGTCTCAAGGAGGAGCTCTAGACTTGCGGATCCTACAGTGAGGCTCACCTCTGGGCACGTGCAGTCATAGTCGTCCCTGGAGCATCCAAAGTCTTGGGTGTAGTAGATCTTGTAAGCGCTTGTGTCATTGATGGCCACACCAGTGCCTAAGGTGTCAAAGCCACAGCCCATGAGGTTGACTCGATGGCCATCAGAGCTGCAGGCGAGAGCAAGGGGCCCTCAGCTGCTGCATGGATGGAGCTGTTTTCAGCTGCGCAGAGCAATACAGAGCTGACAATTGCGTGGTCTGCAGCTAGCACACCAGGCAGCGCTGCGATCCTGCTAGCTGAGGCAGCAGCTGCGCCTGGTCTGCTGCGCCAGAGGGTGCCTTCGCTCTGGCAGGAACAGCAGCAGCTGCAGCAACAGAGACTGGCAGGCAGCAGCTGGCTCGCAACCCCAGCTGCATCAGATCTGCACCACGAGCTGCATGCCGCCACTCTTGGGCCACCCTGAATCTGCTGAGACCAGGACAGCTGTGCGCACACTGCCACCAGAAATGCTGAATTCACAAGAAAGCCTGTGCGCCATCCCAATCCTTCACTGGGCGAAAGATATTCTGGCTTGCTGCATTTCTGGGTGGCTCTGGTCCAGGTAAGAAGCACAGCTATGCCAGAAAATGAAGTGACAGTGCCCACACCCAGGCCATGCGAGAATTTGTTGGCACACTGGTGCGCTGGACACCGAAGCCATGCTGTGCACGCACCACATCCAGGCCAGCGCAGTGTCCAAGACGCTGTTGTAGCCTGCAGCAATGTTCTCGCCCAGGGGGAAGGTCAGGAAGCCAGCCTGCTGCGCCCGGTCCTGTAAGGTGCTATTGTTCGAGCCCACGTGGCTGAAGTAGTTGTTGATGGCCATGTCTGTGGAGTGCCCCACAGCGGCACTGCACCATATGCAGGGTGGTCAGCAAGTTTTGCATCTCTGGATTGCAGCAGGACGTGCAACAACCATGCTGATATGTTGGGGCACTGCACAGGCACAAGCAAATGTGAGTTATCAAAGGAAGCAAGCCAGCTTGAGCAAATCCCCAAGTGCTGGTCAGCACATGCTTCAGTTGTACCTGCATTTCAGGGTTGGACTACAGCAGGACTGTACAGCAGACATGTCAAGGGCTGATCAACAGCTGGTGGCCATGGCAGCAAAGTGTTCAGTGACGAAAACTCAGCATGTTTCCGGATTGATTGACAGTGTGAGGCGCTCCACCAATGCTGCACACCAGCTTTGTACTGGCCGTGTAG
The DNA here is from genome assembly GCA_963969365.1 of Asterochloris sp. CNOR1. Taxonomy (NCBI): domain Eukaryota; kingdom Viridiplantae; phylum Chlorophyta; class Trebouxiophyceae; order Trebouxiales; family Trebouxiaceae; genus Asterochloris; species Asterochloris sp. CNOR1. The sequence goes on from OZ017762.1 coordinate 315,873, forward strand.
GGTGCACCACAGATGCAATGCACAAGCAGACAGTTGCAGGGTAGCTGAACACAGATGCACAGACCTGCTGCCTCATGAATAAGGTGCTTCAAGACATTTGAGACAGCATGATCCTCAGTGACAGCGCAGAACACAACGTTGGTCAGATGGAGCTTTGCATGGCTGGAGCACTGCACTGGACTCAGGGGCTCAGCAGGACTCGTACTCCACAGCAGCACAGCACGGGCTTTCAGTGCTGGTCCTCTGCGGGTGTCACAATGGCTCCGCAATATCACAGTGACTGTGCCAGACAGAGCAGCTGCAGATTGCGCTGCCGTGACCTGCTGAGGCTTTTAACTCTCGTTCTGATGACTGAAGGTGGCCTGAGGAGATTGCCTATATCGGCTGCAGTGCCTTGGGAAATGACAGAGCAAAGTGCCCCCTACCTGACAAATTGCACCTCCAGGCAGCAGCACAGCGCTCATTGAGCTCCTGACAGGCCTTACTTGGTGAGCTCTACTGATCCATTGGTGCCTGTGCTCGTCAGCGTGCCGCGAGGAGGGTTGACCACAGAGTCGCGCCACTCAGTGTAATTGCAAGGGTACTGACAGGCAAACGCATCAGGGTTTGAGCGGATGGCATTGATGCAGAGGGACACCTGCAGGCAGCAGACTCGGTCACTGCCTGCTGTACCTGATTCTCAAGGGTAAGGCAGCAGAAACAGTCAGAACAGGGCAACCGTCTGGGAGCATGCCTTGGTAGTCAAATTTGCCAATCTGGTAAAGCAAGCAATAACTCTGCGGGAGCAACAGCATGCTGTCACCCGCCGCAGCAGGAGGCAAGCCTGTCCTCAGACGCCTCAGTCAAATATCACCTGGTCTGCAATTGACCCTGTGTCCAGCCCAGATCCAAGCAGGGGAGTGTCAGGGCACGCTGTGACTGGATCAAAGGGAGCCTGCACTAAGACCAGGCCGCTGGTCGTGCAGCCCTGCTGACTTGGATCATTGTTGCAGTCCCTGAAGCCGCTGCCTGCTGACGGGGGTGGCACCAGCAGAGCATCGTTGATGCTCGGCTCTGTCACTCCAGGGGCCACCAGCAAGCTTTGAGCGGGAGCTGGGATTGATCCTGCAGCCTGCGATCCAAGTGCAACAAGGACCAGGACCAGCAGGTTCCATGCCAGATCGAGCTGCATTGCTGGTCAGAGCACAGGCATTAATTGCAAGAAGCAGAAGTAGCCCGAACCTTACCCTCGAGGGAAAGGCCCCAAAAGTGCAGACCCCCGTCCAGACATCTTCATCAAGCCTCTGAACACACAAGCCGGCAGGCTGGACTTCTCAGGCGAACCTTGGAAGCTGGAAGGCGGACCAACCTCAACAAGCTCACTTGACATGAGCGACGAGGCTCACGTTGTGCCCACTATGGACCCTGGTGTGTCCTCCCTGCCTCTGGCCCCGACAAGTCTGAATGACCAGAGAATGGTTTCAAGCCCAAATGCGCGTCGCAGCAAGCTCACACCTCTGCAAAAGGCCATGCGCAAAGACCCTGCCAAGGCCCTCATGACCGTGGTGCAGGCCCAGCGTCCATGCAGCATCACCCTCAGATGTCCACCGCAACGAAAGTGGAATTGGAGTTGGCCAGGCAGCGTGCAGAGAAAGCCATGGCTGGTGAGACTGGGCTGCAGCAGACCTGCCAGCACAGGGGCATGGGCGCCTTGTGCTGTTCTCGGCTCTGCCGCTGTGCACAGCTGCAGCGCTGCACCCAGCCAGTAGCAAGCGGCTGCTGGGGGCTGCTCTTTCCCACAGGACGGGGTTAAGAGTCCCTGCACCCTGCGGCCAAACACAGGGAGGAGTGCAGGGTTGCTAAGGTGCCATGCCTTGGCGCTGCGCAAGGCCATTGAAAGCCCCAGCCCTGCGCAAGGCTCACGCACCGCCACTGGACCAGTGGCACTCCTCCAGCAGGGAGGCAGCTGCTTGTCCAGGCCTCCAGCACCATTGCAGCTAGCTCTGCTCAAAGCTGGCCCTCAAGCCCTGCGGTGCACTGAGCGCATCTGCAGGCAGAGGCTGCTGAGGCAGCGGCAGAGACATGAGGGCGGCACCACATGTGCAGCTGCAGACAGATACTGCTTTGGCAGCAGCAGTGGTGCTAAGAGAGTTGTGGCATGGGTGCATCTGGGGGAGGCAGCCTACCAGGCAGCAGCAGTGTTGTGAGGGCCGCTGCGTGTGTGCACCTGCGGGAGGCCACCTGTCAGACTGCAGCAGCTGTATGAGGGCTGTGGCAGGTCTACACACTTCGGGAAGAGGCTTGTGAGAGAGCAGCCGCGGCCTGGCACTCTGGTCGAGGCCATGCGCTGCACGCTGGGCTGTCTCTGCTGTTGAGACTGGATTGGAGGCTGCTGGCACGATCCGGGCAGCGAGCTGTGAGCTGGCCTGCCTGCGCTGCAGAGAGTGAGCAGCAGGCTGCACGGCGGCTCCGAAGGGTGCCAGGCAGCGCTGCTAATGCAGCATGCTGCAGCGCAGGCTGGCAGCAGCACAGGTCAAGCAGGCATTTTGGTGGATAATTGACCAGGCAGCAGCGCTCCTGGGCCATGCTGGCCACTCCAGGCAGCCTGCTGCAAGCCATGCTGCCTGCAGTGCAGGATGGTCGCCAAGCAGGACCTCACGGGAAGTTTGCTAGTCTTTCAAGTCTGGCTGCCAGAAGCTGTGGTGTCTATCAGATCCTTCAGAATGCTGCCTGCCTACAGGGATGACCAAGACCAGGTCTAGCTGCTCCATGTGGTGCGCTGCAGATACTGTGGAGACCAAGCAGCATATTGTTTGAGCGTCCCTGATGCTGCTCTGCAGGGCGGTCGGGGTGCAGCAGCTCACACTGGCTGACGTCTGCTTGTAGCAATGCGTGCAGGCTGGGCTCCCCGTGCTGCAAGGGCAGAGCAGCAGGCTGCCTGAGCATTGCTGCCAGCGCGCTGCATGGCGTAAGGGGTGCACCTGCAGCTTGCTCATTAGTCTGCTCCGCTCGGAGCGCTGTAGCCCGGCTGCACACGCGCTCCTGCTGGTGCGCTGCAGGTACTTGTGGTGCAGCAGCTCCATCCAGTGCCTGCTCCTGGTGGCGCGCTGCAGCATGAATGGGCCGCTGCAGTTTCCTTCAACACCTGCCCCAGGCATGTGTGCTGCAACCTGGGCTGCCTGTCCTGCAGGGCGAGCCCGGTACAAGAGGAAGAAGGCTGACCAGGCAGCAGCAGCTGCAGAGCAGAGCCATGACGTGCCGCAGTCGCGGGAGGATGCGGACAAAGAGGCCAAGCGCCTGAAAAGGTGGGCAGGTGTCTGGTTTTGATGCACAGCGCTTACTGTGTTGTGTGAGCGCCCGCACAGCTGCTGGGAAGGTGGGGCTAGGGTGTGAGTTAGGGTTCATGCTCCTCACACCGCTGTGTGCGCCTGCAATGCTGCTTGTAAGGTATTCCCAGCAAAGGGGCGCTTCAAAGATGGTCATGCAGTGTCTGCTGTAATGATTCAGTTTTGCTATTAGAGCTTCAGTCTCTATCGTTGGCAATCCAGCATCTGACGGGCAGCATATGGGCCAAGTGCCTTGACTGCAGCGCCACGGCCTATGGGCCTGACCCAGTGCAGCTGCGCCTTCACGTGTGCAGCATGGTGCATCCAGTGCGGCCCTGCAGTCTTAAAATGCTGGTCTAGGTGTCTCCTTTCCAAGCCCATGGCACTGCATTGACACTCAGGCAGTCGGCCTTGCACTGATGTGCAAAAGTTTGCAAGCCGTGTTCCGACCGAGGTGCTGGGGCAGAGCCCGCCCGCTGCTGCAAGACCTGTGGCGTCCCGTGACGTTGGCATGCACCGCCATCGCAGGTTGCTCAGGAACAGGGTGTCGGCCCAGCAGGCGCGGGAGCGCAAGAAGAACTATGTGCAGACGCTGGAGGAGAGGAACCAGCTGCAGGTGGGAGTTCATTATCACTAGTACTATATGTGCAGTTGTTTGTGGGAGACAACCACTCTTGGGGTCGCTTGTGCCAACAGGCATTGCTGTACTTCAGTCTGCGGGCAACACAACACAAGCAAGGACATAAGATGCATTTCGCTTACAATTCTGGAGGCAGAGTGCGCGGGAATGGATGGGACACCTGTCGTCAGGGCATTTCAAAGCAGGCTGGCACATGTGTGTGGCAGCTGCTCTCTGAACATCTTTAATCCCAGATTTGGTGCCTAGCGGCAGTGTCGATGTCTGGGAGTTGGATCTCGCAATGTGCCTACAGCCTGCTCTTCTGATGCCTTCACACTTGCTGCGGGTGCAGCCAGCTGCAGTCGATCATGCTAGGGACCATGAATCCGTAAATTCCGTTTCAAGTGCAAGCCAGCGGCTTATTCATTAAATCTGCTGACGCACTGTCCCATCGACTGCTGCAGGAGCAGCAAGTTCAGCAGCTGCAGCAGCGAGTGAAGACATTGGAGCGGGAGAGCCTCATGCTGCGGCAGGTATGGGGGTGTGGCGGCCGCTGAATTGGTTTCTCTGTTGGCTGTTGCTCGTCATGGCAGTATGCACATGTAGGAAGGCATTGACATATTGGCTTAACTGTAAGGTAGCACAGTGCCAGCTGGTTGTTGCCAGCCCTTTGGATGTGCATTCTCCCCATCCAGTGGGTTGTGCCCAGCCTGTGTTCTGCTCATGCCAGCACTGTGCCACTGGACTGTTGCCAGCTGTCTTGTAGAGCATTGAGCCTCACATTGTGTCCAGCCTATGCTTAGCCATCACATGCTGCTGTGTGCAGGTGATTAAGAACATCAAGGCTGGCAGTGCAGGGGAGGCTGTGGTCCCACAGTCAGGCTGACTAGCACTGCGTGCCGCGCCACCTGTACCTTAAATTTCTTTGCCAATTTGCTTGGAACAAACCTAACATTTGGTAGGACATGTTTCATTGATACTAGCAAATTTTGACAGTTCGTGTAAAGTCATCATGAAGTTGGGGGCAATGGCCAGGCACGAAGCAAGGCATGAAGCAAGGCAAAGGATATAGAAGGTGGTGAAAAGGAAAAAGGTGGTGTCGTGAACAAATCATGTCCATTCGTGGCCACATGCAAATGGCAGCACCCCACATCTGTTCTAAGCTGCCTCCAGCTGACTACAAAGGTGCAGCTGTGCCAGAAAGGTGCACATAGACGTTGGCGCTTGGTTTCGCGGTTATTGCAAAGTGGCCCCGGGGGAGCTCTGCAGCCTGTTGGGCCCAGTACGTAACAATGGGAGAAATATCTAATCGGGGTATCTGGGTGCTTTCATCTACAGCCTCTTCCTGACCTGCATTGAGGTGTCGCTGTTTGGGTGCTGGGCGGAGTGGCACTGGACACGACCAGAGTCACACCCACATGCACACGCAGCCAGAGCTGCGCCTTGCCAACATGAGCGGGGAGGGCATGGCAGGCAGGAGTTGAGGCAGATGCCTGGCTGCAGATAATGCACTGCCAAGGCCACAGGCAGATGAGACGCTTGCAACATACCAAAACGCCTCACCTTGTGTGGCTAACACGAGGGCGTGGCCCACCCGCTGGCTTGCCTGCTGCAGCCTCTGGTCTCCTTCCTGGGCCATGACTGACAGGCGCTTGGCTGCACCCTCCAGAGCTTCCCTCCCCAGTGCTGGCTGGTAGGGCAGAGACATGGAGGCCAGAGCCAGCACGGCTGCCTCTCCAGCGGGGAACTCTGAAGTGATGTTGCGCACCAGGGCTGTGTCCAGCTGCAGGACAGAGAGAGGCGGTCAGCGTTATGGGGCAGCTGGCATGGCTGCCTCATGGACAGCAAGGGGAATGCAAGCAGGGGACTCGGCTGTGAGTGTACACCCCAGGGCCAAGACCATCTGCACAGCAGAGACTACAGTGGGCTGAATGGAGCACCAGTAAGTCTATGCCGTCACAGCTGCCTCTCCCTCCTGTGAGTGCAGCTGTGTACACACGCCAGGGCCGCCGCCATCTGCACAGCAGAGAGACACGATAGCTGTGTTGCTGCATGCAGTCATCCTGCTGGACCAGCTGTACAGAGCAACTTACGAGGAAGCAGCTGGGGTGACTGGGAAGGTGCATGGCGCCTCCGCAACTCCAAAGCAAACATGCTCGTGCATGCTACATAGAGATCTGTGAGACAACCAACAAGCTGGACAGACATGCGCTACCAATCCACAGCCAGTCAGGAGCCTGAGCTGTGAAAGGCATGTCAAAGACTGGACCTGCATGCGCCAACGGTCCCGCGCAAGGCATGACCCTGAACTTTTTTGCAGTGTGCCTGAAGCGGCTCAGCACAGCATAGACAACAGGCTGTCAGCTGTGCAGCCCAAGTCTGCAAACAAAGAGGCCTCAGCAAGGTTACAAAGTCACGGCTGCCATGAGAAGGAAAGTGTCCATTGCAGTGATGCAGGCTGGCAACGCACAACCCTCTGCTGACCAGAAAGGCAACTTGCTTTGCCATCTGAACAAGGGGAAAGATCTGCATCAGCAGCACATCTGCTGGCAGTGACAGACCTGCACATCGCCTGAAGCTGTGGCTGCTGCCGCAGTGGGCCCCATGCATGAGGTGTAAGTGGCTTGAACACCACAAACTCCTAAGCAACCCAGCAGGGCCATTCCAGCATCTGGGCCTGCGCCTGCCTTTGCTGCCAGTATGTGCAGAATATAGGCTATAGACATGTCAGAGCGCGCGTTTGACACAGCTATGAAGTCAATGACACAAACTCCTGAGCACCGCACCAAGGCCCCTGTGGCACAAGCTGTGCCATTGCCTGCCGCCGCGGCCAGATGGCAGCTGTCAGGGCATGCACCTGGCACTGCTATCAAAGTAAAATCCAGAAAACCCTGAGCAACCCTACATGGCCCCACCTGCACACGATCTGCGCCGAAGTCTGCTGTCACTGCCAGCGTGGCAGCTGCAAGGGCAGCGTCGTGGGGGCCGGCCACCTCCAGAAGAGACAGGAGGTGCTCGAAGCAGGGCTCCTGCAGGGCAGTGCAGTGAGCTTGTTGAGGTGTAGCACTGTGTGGAGTCAGTATTGACGGGCAGCACTGGAGTCATCAAGGTGTGGCGAATGAATTTACTAAGCCCTACTTGGGCAGCAGGTGTGAATTCGTTGAGGTTTAGCCCTCTGTGGATTGACCCTGATTAACACCGACATGCTGAAGGGGCAACCATTGCTACCTGCCAGCAGTGCTACCTGCCAAGCAATCAGCACCACCTGCCAGCAGTACTACCTGCCAAGCAACAAATGCTACCTGCCAGCAGTGTTACCTGCCAAGCAACCAGTACCCCGTGCCAGTGCTGCTGCCTGCAAATCTACCAGTGCTCCCTGCCAGCAGTGCTGCCTGCAAACCCACCAGTGCTCCCTGCCAGCAGTGCTGCCTGCAGAATGACCAGTGCTCCCTGCCAGTGGTGGTACCAACCACAATGGGCTTTCACCCCTCAGCGCAAAGAGATAGCCTGCAGTCCCTGGGAATGCCTTCCCTGCGCCAGGTGCATCAGCACTGGCAGCTGCCCCTGCAAAGGAAGCAGGTCCTGCAAAAATCTCTGCCCTGCTCGAGCCAACAAGGGCTCCCAGGAGGGCAGCAAGCGACGCAGCAGCAGCAGCAGCTGAAGCAGCAGCCACAGCAGGCCGAGCAGAAGATGTGCTGCATCCGCTAGCTTGGCCCGCACAATGCCTGGCCCCCGTGACCCAGCAGCAATGTGGCCCATCATGCCGTTTGCGAAAGTGGCCTCCCTGGTGAGCCCGCCCCACCTCGGCCAGCACCACTGTGGAGGATGTCAGGCACCCAGCAGCAGCTGCAGCCGCAGCAGCAGCAGCAGCATGAGGAGCAGCGCTGCAGCAGCTGTCAGCCTGGCCCACGCGAAGCCTGCCCTGCAGCCCAGCAGCGATGTGGCCCAGCTCGGCGCCTGCACAAGCAGAGTCCTCAGGAACCCTGCCCCACCTGAGCCAGCACCTCCGCAACGGCTCCCCGGGAGGACGCCAGGCAGCCCAGCGCAGCTGTGGCCGCCAGCTTGGCCCTCGAGAACTTGTAGCCCTTCATCACGATGACGTCCTCCCCCCGTTCGTACACCAGGTGGGTCGTTGCGCCCGCCTGAGAGGGATCCAGAGCCTGCACGGAGGAGGACATCAGTGTGACATCTACGAAGACAATGTGAACACATCTGCCAGACAGGGGCCCAGAAGGGTTTCCAAGGGTTTCAGAGGGCCTCCAGGCAGGAAACAGCGCCCAGAGGTGGTTAAGCTGACTGCAGTCTGAGCTGACGCAAAGACATGTGGCTGGCATCTGCCAGCAGAACATTGGGCACAGGTGGTGGCTGTGGGGGACAGGGTGTTGGTCTGCAGGTTGCAAGGGCGGGCGTGGGCTGAGGGCGCACACTGCAGCTGCAAGATGATGACATGGCCTGCCCATCATCTGAGCTGCTGGACACAGCAGGCCAAGCAAGAAGTGACCGACCAGTGTTAGGGGCTTCCAAGAGGCGCTTTCGCATGATACACAGTGGGGAAGAAGAGCAGAGGGGTCACCTGCTGAGGGGCGCGCATCCCGAGCATGTCACACAGCGGCTTCACTGCGTGGGCCGACTCGATGATCTGGCGGTGCTCAGCGTCCAGCGCCAAGCGACTCAGCAGCTCTGCAGCGATGGTGCGGCAGTACCTGCACCACCACGTGCACATGGCTCTGACAGGTGCTGTCTGCACAGACCGGAAGCCTGCCCACCACTGGCACATGGCTCTGCCTTGACGGGCTGCTGTCTGCAGCGCAGCTGCAAGCAGCAGGCCTGCCCTTGCAGTACACTGCCTGGTGTGCCAGTGGTGGCCCTAAAACACCAATGACACTTGAAAAGATGGCTGCCTCTGTGTGCTGGCTGCACCTGCACGTCTCTTGATGAGCAGACAGCCCTACACCTTTGCACCACCTGAGCTGCAGTGCTCACCTCAACATGGCATGCAGGAGCACGACAACAGTCGACACGACCTCACACACCATCATTGCTTCGTCTATTTACAGTCCAGCAGTAGCTTGGCAGCCAACAAAGACCACCCCTACCACAGACCTTGTTTGTGACACCCTTCCTCAGCACCCATCACAGCCACAGCACTCACCAGGTCCTCGCCCACAGCAGCCTGGCAGCAGGCAACACAGCCTCATGCGGAATCGTTGTGTTTTGAAGTCAGATCAAGCCCTAGACTCCAGCAGCGGCCTGGCAGCAACCGACACAACCCCACGCGCTATCGTTGCTGTATCATTGCAGACTCCAGCAGCGGCCTGAATACACCCCAACTGTTGTCCGCACTGCTGCTCCCACTGGTGCGCAGCAGCACCAGCCGCCACTCACCAGCTTTCCGCCTGCAGCAGCCTGACTGCTGCCGGGACCACCTCACACACCATCATGGCCAGCCTGACGTGCTTGCCCGCAATGGCCAGATTGGTCAGCGTGGCTGCGCAGCTGTACTGCCCGTCTGCCTGGGCCGTCAAGAGGATCTCGATCAGGACTGGGATGGCTTCAGCATCTACAATGCACATCTGCAGGCACAGGCACAGAATTGAGGGCGTGTTTGAAGCAGAGTGTGTATGCAGACCGGGACGCTCCAGCATTTGCAGTGCATCTCTGCAGGCACAGGGTCTGAGATTACTCCTCCCGGGTCTGGCCGCTATCAGCCATCTGCAGCTACAGTTTCAAGTTTAAGCATGACTGGGGATGGGCAGCACTCGCAAGGCACATTCTACAGCCACAGGCGCAGCGTCAGGTTCATGGGTCAGGTCACTGGCAGCAGTCATGTTTGCCAGGCTCAACAGAAAAAGCTCACCTTATCCTGAGTGAACTCCATCACCTGCAAAGCATACCCTGCAGCCTCAAAAGACAGACAACTTTCACAGCTTACCTTGTCTTGGACCCCATTATCTGCACGGCACACCCTGCCAGGCTCAACAGAGGAAAGACTGTCCAAGCTCACCTTGTCCTGAGTGGAGCCGAGACTCAGATTGCACAGCGCGCCTGCAGCAGCGCTGGCCAGAGCGACGTGCTGGCGCCCCATCATGTCGACCAGGGCGGGGACAGCGCCGCACTGCATGAAGGCTGTGTGGTGCTCCACCTGGAGCGCGAGGGACTGCAGGGCCCCTGCTGCGGCTGTCTGCTGCTGGGGGGAGCCTGCAGGCAGCAGCACATGCGCGATCAGTACAGCGAGCAACTCAGCCAGAGACCGCTTCTCACAAGCGGGCATGTTGCCTGGCATGGTGCTGTTGCAGCCCGCAGCTGGTCACAGGCTCAGCAAGCAGGCACCATGCCAATGTCATGATGGGTACTCCTCCGCACACACCTCACAACCGAAAACTGACCCGACTTTCAGCTCCCAAGGTTGCAATGCAGCAGCCCACTGTCATGCAGAGAGCTCAGCTGCACTCGGCCCTTTCTGTGTGTGTTGACAGCCCCTACCTGAGCCCAGCATGTGCACCAGGATGGCGGGGATGTGCGAGTTGAGCACCACAGGCGTCAAGTCCTGCCCCTCAGCCGCCAGAGCCTGCAGACGTCAGGCGCGCTGCTGTCAGAGAATCTCTGGAGCTGGGCCAAAGCAAAGCTGGCAGACATGGGTAATCTTCCTGCAGAGCATTTGACACAAAGAGCTCAAGATGCTGACACCAGCCCTGGAACCTGCAGCGGAGGGTGCAGTGTCGCAACCCCTGCTGGCGCAGCAACCTGCCGAACTGGCTGTGCGCCAGCTCACTGGTGCATGGGGCTGTGCCCTGCAGAGAAGCACCCTTATCTCATGACCAGAAGCAACACGCTGAAGCCGCTGCAGGCCTGCTGCTTTTTAAATGGGGCAGGGCCTCAGCACGTGTCTGCATAGTGCTGGCCATGTGAACAGCGACCAGCAGGCGCCACAAAGCAACACAAGTCGAGCTTTGATTGGGTGTGCCCCAAGGCAACCCAGACCAACCTGCATGGCTTCTGCGGCAGCCTGGCGAGCGTGGCCCACGTTGGAGCGCAGCATCTTTGCCAGAGCCTGGGGCCCTTCGTGACTCATGATGGACTCACAGACTGCGGGGTGACCTTCTGCCAGCATGGCCAGTGCAGAGGCAGCAGCATACTGCACTCGCGGCCAGGGGCTCTGCAAGCAGAGCGCGAGCAACTATGGAGGCCAGCATAAGCGTGGGGTGCCCAACTGCCAGCACAACCATTACAGAGGCAGCAGCACACTGCACTTACGGCCAGGGACTCTGCAAGCAGAGCGCAAGTGATTATGAAGGCCAGCAACATAAGCGTGGGGTGCCCCACAGTGCCAGCATGGCGGGTGCAGCATACTTCACTGCACTTCTGGCAAGGGGCATGCAAACATGTATGCCCTTGAATCAGATGTCAGCAGAGCTCAGCACGCAGGTTGACCATGCCAGAGCACGTACAGGGTCTGGCCACAGTAGGATCTCAGATCAAAAGGAGCCGCCAGGTGAGAACCTGTATTGCCATGTCCCCGCACAGTCAAATGCTCCTCTCTCACACCCTCTCTCTGTGTCTCCGAGCTGAGACTGACACACCAGACCAGTTGCAGGTGAGACTGTCTTTCTCTCACCTGCAGGGCCAATGTGAGGGGCACAGCCCCCCGCAGCGCAGCCACCCTGTGCTCTGGCTGGCTCCCCAGCGCGAGGTGCCGGAACATGCGCGCAGTGTGGTACTGCACCTCCTCCGAGGGCTGGGCCAGCAGGGGCAGCAGGCAATCGAGTCCCCTGAGGGTTAGCAGCTGGTTCCGGTTCTTTTGGCTGGCCAGAGTGAGCTGCTTGAGGGCCTGGGCGCCCGCAGCCTTCACGTGCAGAGGGCTGTGGGGGTACTTCAGGACTGCCAGCAGACCTGGGATGGCGCCAGCCTGCAGTGCAGACAGGGTTTTGAGAGGTTCTCCACGTTGAAAGTCTGGGCACCCGCAGCCTTACCGTGCAGAGTGGCTGCTGCGCCACATGGCAGCGTTTTATGAAGCCGCTGTGTTACAGCAGCCCACTCCAGTGCTGATGGTTTCTTGCAACATCTGGGTACACCCACATTGCGTCATGCACAAAGGCACAGCCAAGTCTCAGGAGGTCCTCCTGTGCAGGAAGTTCTTGTGTGCAGCCACATTGCACCATGCAATTCACACACGCGCACAACCAAGTCTCCCCTGTGCACCTTGGTTGCGTCATGCAGACACACGCTGTCCAGGCTCAGGTGGCTCACCTGTGCAAGAACGTAGTGTGTGCTGGCACTGTGTGCAACCAGGTATTTGATCACCACCACCGCTGCAAACTGGCTCTCGCTGTTGCCGCGGTGGAGGGCCCTCGCGATGGCCTTCAGGTACGAGTCGTGCTGCAGCAGCAGAGCCGGCGGCGTTAGCAGCTTCTCAGGGACTGTGCTGGAAGGCAGGTATGCACAAAGTGTTCATGCCCAGCCAGCGGACAGGCAGCCTTCGGAGCATCTGAGCATTGCATGCAAGAGCAGAAAGAACCCAGAAGGTAAGTGAGCAGGCACATTGCGGTCCGCTTGTGAGACCTGGTGCTGGTGCAGCCTGCAGCCAACTCAAGCCAACAATCCTGGGCAACCTGTGCCTCTGGCTGGAGTACAGGAGAGACATGAATCACTTCCACATATGGCAAGGCATGCAACAAAAAGAGTCCAGGACAGTGGGAGGTTGAGGAGAAATTAACCTCAACAGCCCACACCAGCTACACCCAATCTGGGACAGCTCATGGCCTGAGGCCGTCTCCTAGCACCACCTGAACCCTCAAAGGTTTATTGACTAACCTGTGCCAGTGTGGCGCACGCCTGCGACTCCCGTGCAAGGTGGGACAGAGCCCGCATTGCCGCGCCCTGGCACTCCGGCAGCTCTGACTTGAGCACCCACAAGATGGGCTTGACCAGGCCGCCCCCACCAATAGCACGAGCCTGCGGCACCCCCAGGCTGGCAATGCTGCCAATGAGGGAGGCTGCTGCATACCAGCCATCTGGCTGGTCCACCTGTGGCAGCCAGAGGGCAAGAGGGGATTGAGTATGCTGCTGGAATGCAGTCTGGCTTGTCCACCTGTGTGGCAGCCGGAGGGCAGGAGGGGATTGAGTATGCTGCTGGAATGCAGTCTGGCTTGTCCACCTGTGGCAGCCAGAGGGCAGGAGGAGATTGAGTACGCTGCTGGAATGCAGTCTGGCTTGTCCACCTGTGGCAGCCAGAGGGCAGGAGGGGATTGAGTATGCTGCTGGAATGCAGTCTGGCTTGTCCACCTGTGTGGCAGCCGGAGGGCAGGAGGGGATTGAGTATGCTGCTGGAATGCAGTCTGGCTTGTCCACCTGTGTGGCAGCCGGAGGGCAAGAGGGGATTGAGTACGCTGCTGGAATGCAGTCTGGCTTGTCCACCTGTGTGGCAGCCGGAGGGCAAGAGGGGATTGAGTACGCTGCTGGAATGCAGTCTGGCTTGTCCACCTGTGTGGCAGCCGGAGGGCAAGAGGGGATTGAGTATGCTGCTGGAATGCAGTCTGGCTTGTCCACCTGTGTGGCAGCCGGAGGGCAAGAGGGGATTGAGTACGCTGCTGGAATGCAGTCTGGCTTGTCCACCTGTGGCAGCCAGAGGGCAGGAGGGGATTGAGTATGCTGCTGGAATGCAGTCTGGCTTGTCCACCTGTGGCAGCCAGAGCACGATTGGGTATAGAGCCATCCTGCAGACCAGCGGTTGGGCTGGTCCCCCTGTGGCAGGCAGAGGGCAAGTGGGACGTGAGCATGCAGCTGACATGCAGTCTGGCTGATCCACTTGTGGCCGGCAGGTGGCAAGTGGGTCGATGCCACTCTTGCTTGAATGTGCACAGGCCAGCACAAGTGCGCATGGCAGATGCCACAGCGCGGAATGTAGGCTGGCAGCTTAAAATCGAGTGAGCAGAGCTGCCAAGCATGGCTACCGGAGAAGTTGGTGGCCCGTCTCCAAAGTTGGGGACTTGGGTTCTTGCAGTCCTACCTTGATCAGCCAGAAGGCAGCCCGGATGGCCCCGCGGTGCTGCCGGATCTGGTCTGCCACGTCCTCAGTGTCCAGCGCGCTGCCTGCAGGGCGACATGGCAGCGCAAGTCAAGCAGATCGCAGGATGATGGGCGCTGCCTGCAGGAAGAGTTGCAACGTGCATGGGCTTGTTCTTCTTCTTGTGCCTCAGCCGGGTGATTTGCTGAGCTCATCTGAGGTGGCAGCGCAAGTCAAGCAGAGGGCAACCCAAGCAGGATGCAGGGCGCTGCCTGCAACAAGAGTTGCATTGTGCAGGGGCTTCTTCTGCTTGTGCCAGAGCCGGGTGATCAGCTAAGCTCCCTCAGACCCAAGCTGCCTTTGGTGGTGCAGGCACATCTGATCAAAGTGCACCTGGTACGGTGCCTGCGCCTCAGCTTCATGCATGAGCAATCACATGCAGCCTGGTGCTCTGCTGAGGGCCACATCGCACCCAGGCCCCAGGATCACACGATAAAACAGGGAACAGTGATGACAATTCCAGAGCACCACTTGGGGAGCTGATGGGGTGGTCGTCTAGCTGGCGGGTGCCCACCATGCCCTCCCCTGCCATGGGAGTTGCGCTGAGCCTCACCTACAAGCTGATGTGGTGGGTGCCCATCACGCCCTCCTGACTTATGCAGAGGCTCACCTAGAGAGCTTATGTGCTGAGTATTGAGGTGATGGGTGCCCATGACGCCCTCCCCCATGCCATGGGACTGATGTACCAGCGCCTGCAGACGACCGGTGTCCATGGCTGTCCCCAGGAGGCCTGAGTCCATCAGGGAGGACTCGCGGGCTGTTCCCGCTGAGCCATGGTTGGCACTCGAGTCCAGCAGGCCCACCAGGGACCCCGTATCGAGCATGGAGCCTGCAGAGGCACGCAATGTGGTCTTGCTTGATACCCCTGAAGCCACTGTGGGTGTCTCCCATAGAACTGGCGGGCGCTCATGTTGACTGCTGTGCCGAACTGAGTGGTCCAGGATGGAGCCTGCAAGGGCAGCCACAATGTGTGCTTGCTTGACATCCATGAGGCCAGATTGTGGGCGCCTCTCATGGAGTTGACTGCTGCTCCACAGCTATTGGTCCAGGATGGAGCCTGCAAGAGCAGCCACAATGCTCCAAGCTGACATGTGGCCATCAGCATGTGGCTACACACCCAGGCTGTGGCAAAAGATGTACAGGAGCTGCTGAACTGCAGCCAGCACAGACACGAGGCATTCTGAGACGAGCGCAAAGCCTGCGGGGCCAGGCAATGTGTGCTTGATTTTTGTAGTGCATGAGGCCCATGGGTGCTCGAGCTGAGCCAAGTTTTGCAGGGAGGCTGCAGAGGCGACCACAACGCCATTGGCAAAGACTTGGCCAAGACCTTGTGCGGCCAGACCTACAAGCTGTGCCTCAACGGCCATGAGGGCCGCTGGATACAGGGCCTGAATGTGTGTGCCTCCCAAAATCAAGCATGAAAGCTGCAGCAGCAATAACAAGGCAGGGCTTTGTTGGCCATGAGCCTCGGCTTCTTGCAGGCTGTCAAGGCCACATGGGTGTGCCAGGCAGGCCTGGCCACAGGAGCACAGCCTGAAAGTTTCGGCCTCTTGCAGGCGACTGCAGCCACAAGGCTGCTGCAAGGGCTGTCAGGCATGCCTGGCCACTGGAGAAGAGGCAGGACAGGGCTCCCGCAGGCCAGGCGCTGCGCAGGCTCTTTGGTGACCTGTTCTTGCTTTCTGAGCTGCCTGTGCAATGGGTCAGCTGCACAGCACGCACCAACATTTGGCACATCTCCCTGGCAGCGCATGGGCTGCCGGGACCAGAGGCAGATACAGCTAGCTTGGCTGGCAGCTGCTCTTGACATCCCTCACGCAGCAGTATGCATGTCTCATTGTGTTGGCAGCCCGCAAGACTGCTTGCGCATGTTGTCCTTCGTCTGCTGTTCTGTGTATGGGGCAACCCAATGGCAGGCCCCAGACCTCAGGCCTGACGCCTGCCAACCAGCTGCATGGACGATGCAGCAAACACTCCTGAGCCTCATGCTGCAGCAATCCTGGGGCGGTTGCAGACTCAACACAGCCATCTTGCAGCGCACAAACCCCGCACCACACCTGGGATGGAGCTCTGGCCGCTTTCCTTCCCTCGCCGCTCCGAGCGGGGCAGCGCGTCCTGTGCAATCTTTTGCAGCGCCTGAGCCACGAGTGGCTTCACAGGAGAGGAACCTGCCAGCTGGTGCTCCAGCCACCGCGTCAGGATCTTCAAAATGGCTGCAGCCATGGCTCTGACCTGCATACCAAGAGACACAAGCCCCTGTCACAGAGGTCATCTACTACCTGCTCAGCAGAGCTCAGCAGCCCTGCTATGTCCGTTATGACCACTGCGTCAGTCAATTGACTGATGCAGCAGCTGTCAGCATGGCTGGCAGCTGTGGCTCTTCCAGACACACAATGCCCATGTTGGAGGTTATGACCTGCCTGCTCAGCAAGACTGGAGGCCACTTGGTGTGCCAATCACTATGTTGGCCACCTTGAGCCAGACTGCAGCCGTGGCTCTCACCCGCACCACACGAGACATACACTTATTGGGCAGAGGCATATATGATGACGATGCAGTCCTGTGATCAGGGAGCAAACCTTCACAACGCCCTTCTGCACAAGGAAGGGAGAGGCAGCAAGGTAGCAGAATGCAGGGGTCCAGTCCAGCCATGTGCTCTGGGACAAGAAAGGCTGCTTCCACGCACTCCTCCACAAATGACACCAGTCACATGAACAGCCAGCATGCCCTCAGATCTGCATCAGGATGTTGCTGACCCCCTTATCTTCCCGGATTACCATGCCAGCAGCGTGCTTGAGGAGGCGGACCACACCGATGTCCACCATCCCAGTGAAGGCTGCCTTCACTCACTTCTTCCAGAAGTGGCACCCAGTCACATAAATGATAGCCAGCAAGAACAACGTCCCTCCTTACAGCCCTGCTTTCAAGCCCGACTCACCATGTTACTGAACCCCTTGTCTTTCCTGATGACCACGCCGGCGGCATGCTTGAGGAAGCGCGACACGCCGACCTCCAGCAAGCCCACAAAGGCTGCCTCCCACTCGCTGGCGCGGTGCTGCACAAACTGCGCCTGGGAGAGCACAGCGTACAGCTTGAGCACGGCGTGCTCCTTCTGGCGTGTCCCGTGGGCTCGTATCACCTGCAGGACGGGGACAGGTCACAAGCATGATAGGGCAGCTGCTTTGAGTTGGCATGCCACTTCAGGATCAGGTGCTCCTTCTGGCGCACGCCATTCATGTTACCTGCAGGGAAGGGGGCAGGACGCAGCATGAGAGGGAAGCTGAGCTGTATGATAGTTGCTTTCTGCTCGCAAACTCCCGTTGGGCACATGCCGTGGTCTGCATTACCTGACAGCTGCCCAGGCAGGGCGGGCTTGGACCAACGACCTAAGCTGGACAGCACGGCTGTATGACTCGTGCTGCACAAAATCACACCAGAAACGGATAGAGCTGCCTGCAGCACTACAGCAAGGTTGCAGCTGGGGGAGACAGACCAGAACCCCAGCGTTTCAAATGAACAAGAGGCCGCAGGCGGCCCGATGCTGGGCCTGGGGGCCTTGCTGATTCAGCAGGTCATGACGCTGACTCATGTGCATTCTCTGTCCTCATCAACCGAGGTCCTCCTTAACAGAGGATCAAGACTGGGTTGCTGATCCTCGTACGCCCAGTCACGTGGGGGAGGACGGGGCCAGCAAACGCATTTAGCCCTAATAGCTTATCCTCATATGCCCAGTCATTTGCGGCCACGATTTGCTCCCTAAGAGTGAGCATGGCGGGGTTGCAGGGGCAGTTGTGTGGGACAGAGGCAGATCGTGCAGGTGGCAGGCAGCTGGGTGTGCAGCTCTCAGAGGCAGGCATGGATGGGCTGCTTATGAAGCCAAGAAACAGGCAGAGATGAAAGGTACTCATTTGCACCGAGAGACCAGCAGACCCAGGCAGGTGGCAGCCTGTGCAGACAGGCCACTGAGTCAGCCAGCCCTCCAGCACTCAAACATAGGCAGACCCATGCAGGCAGCGGCCCATGCAGACAGGCCACTGCAGCTGGCCGTTCAGCATCCACAGGTAAGCAGACCCAGGCACGTGGCAGCCTGGGCTGTGTGTAAAGGCAGACTGGTGCAGCCAGTCAATGTGCCTCGTCCAGCCACAAAGGGGCTGCGCCCCGTCACAGGTATGCAGCTTTGGAGAGCACTGCAGGTGCCCCTACAGCACAGCGCCATACAGCACTCAGGACGCCCAAATGGCATGCACCCAACCAGGCTTGATGCAAGGAGGACTGCTGTTGGACAGCAGGAGAGGCAGCGCAAAGAGATGCCCCGCCAGACTGCCCTTGGCAGCCACTCAGCTGTCCCCCCCACCCCCCCAAACATGTTCTCCCAGAACAAGACTGCGAGCAGGTATGTTGGTACGGCTGCTCTGGCAGGCCCACCATGGGCTAGCATTGGGACCAGTACCATGCATTCAGCACTGCTGCATGTCCACCGCCTTCCAGCAGTGGCGCCGGGTTTGGCCCCACCACGCCAAGCTTGACAATCATCCATAGCCCAGGCCTCCCCAGGCTGACCTGTGTCGCCAGATGCCGCACTGCTGAGGCCAGCTGCTGCTGGCTCTGCACCTCCTGTGGCTGCTGGGGAGGCTCCTCCTCATAGGATGCCGGGGATACCTTACTGCAGCCAGGGCAGCTGGGGTTGTCAGCACAGGAGAATAGGAAGTGTGGCAAGAGGCGCCAGCACCGCAGCTGAGCCCACATGGTGGTTGCTGGCAGCAAGGCCCACGGTTCTTACAGCACAGAGAGCAAGGTGTGCCGCAATGAACACTGCCCAGCAGCCCCCATGGATAGCAGAGGCAAGGTTGCATCAAGCTTGGATCAGGGTGTGCCGCAGCAGATCACCGTGCAGCAACCCCCAGGAACAGGGCTGCAACTGAGTGCAAGGCTGTGCACCAAGGCCACAAGGCCCCATGCCCCCCCACGAGCCGAGAGAGATGAGACAGGGCGCCACCGCAATGCTGACAAGGCGGCCCCAAGCTAGGGAACAGACACGGCAGCCAGTGTCCCGTGCTGGGCTGCAGCTGCACATCCCGCTGGTCGCCTGAGGGTGCAGGTCTGCCAAATGTGCGCTGGGAGTGTTCCCCTATGAGGGTTGCACCAGCTGGGGACATTCTCAGCACAGGGGAACACTCCCAGCAGGCCTGCTGCCTCTGCCGACCAGCGCCAATCATGCTGCGAAGCAGCCCAGAACTAGCACTGCCCGAGCTGGCCCCCAAGACTCTCACTGGAAGCAGACAGACCCGCCAGGCCGGCGGTCAGGGGGCAGCCCAGGCATGATGCGCTGTGGCACAAGGAGGCACCAGGTCATGTGGATCAGGCGTGAAAGGCAAGCTGCCCCTTTGGCAGGGTTTGGGGTCACTGCCATGAATCACAGCCGCCATTGCAGATGCACCGGATGGCAGACAGAGGGGCAGTGTGCATGGGTCTCGCTCAGACTGCAACCATCAGTTGCCGCCTCCGTGCTGTGCGGGCACTGCAGAGCAGCGTGCTGCTCTCTCTGACCTGGGGTAGTCAGAGTCTAGCGGACTCTCTGGCACAGCCTTCTCCGCCACCTCTGGAGCTGCTGCCTCGCCTGCAGGCAGCTGTGATTCTGTTGCTCTCATGAAGAGCAGCAAGGGGTGCGGACCAGTGATGCGGTGCATGAAGTTCGTGTGTGCAAGGGCCTCCTCTGCTTGATCAGCAGTCGGCTTAATCTGCCTTTTGCCATGTTGTGACTTATGAGGGCTGGTGAGCTTCAAGTGAATCCAGCGGTCTGTGCTGGTACCGTAGTGATGCCCAGGGGAGAGAGGTTTCGCCAGGCGCATGCGCCCTTGGACTCACCCTGACCACCATCTCTTTTGAGCAGTTGCCTCAGTCCACTCCTCAGCATTCCAACTCAGGTGGGTGGGGACGCAACTCCGGTCCTACCCCAATGCACCGGGAGGGAACGCCAGAGCGTCGCAGGGGCTACAAACCCCACAGCCCTGTGCTGGAGAGGTGGGAGTGTGCGGTTAGCTGGGAACCCTCTGCAGCGGCCAGCCATCCAGGAGCTTCAGGGCTTTGCCAGCCTGTGCCATGGGCCTGCTGCCAAAGCCCAGCGGTCCTGAGTCTTGATCACAGCGCCGTTGACTCACATCCGCCTATCTGACGGGAACTCCGTTTGAGCCGAGCTGATTAATTGCGCCTTCACTGGGCTCTACAAAGGGGCAGCACACGTGAACAACTTCCCGGTCTCAGTGAGATGGCAGGGGTGGTCTTCACTGAACATCCCAGATGGCTCATGTGAAAGACGTTCATGCCTCTGCATGCAGGGGCCTGTTGCCCTCCATGGCAGGGGTCTCAAAGAGGTGCTCTGGGCGCTTGAGGTGTAGCCTGCCGTGGTTGCTGATCAAGCGAGCATTGACGCCATCGTTTACCAGACGGCCCTCCTTCTTCCATGCCAGGAAGTCATCGCGAGAGAACTTGGTGAAGCCCCTGCAGGCAGGGGAGAGGGTCAGCCCGCCAGCAGCAAAGCAAGGAGAAGGCAGCAAGGGGCTGGCGACATGCTAGGGGTGTACCATGCACTGCAGCAACCCTCAGGGGTGCACGAGACGAGCTCACTCTGTGATGCACCCGCATGAGAGGAGCCGAGACTTCCGTTGGTGCAGCAGTGCTGTCCTGTTGTGCCTGGCTGCAGACAGACTTACACCCCCATAACTTTGTGTTGGGAATTCTCAAGAAGTTCACCAAAGCGTTTACGTCACAGCTTAGGGACCTCACCAAACAAGCTCACGTCAGCTCAAGTCACCATCATGGCAGGGTGCTCACCAGTTCCTGCCCACCACAATCTTCTGGCGCCCTGCAATCTTGAACTTTGCCCGCCGCATTGCCTCCTGGGCCTGCAACAAAGTGGTGGATCACAGTCAGCAGGGATCCGCAATCACACAGCACATGTCCATCAAGCAGGGCAACTCAGCAAACAGCTCTATTTACTACCAGGATACTCCCCAGATCTCAAGCATGCAGATATCAGTAAGGGGCAGCAAAAGAGTCATGCAATCACACCATGAGGTTCATCTGGGCTGCAGGTAGACAGAAAACCAACAGACCACAAGGCTCCACCAGGCCGGCCTGTACCACAGAACCCACCAACCACAAGGCTCCAACAATCCTGGCACGAGGACTGAGCTCCTTAACACAGCTGGCCGCTCAGAAGTGGCTGAGGCATTGTCTGAAGGGGGAATACATCCTAGCGCTCACCGCTGCAACGTGCTGGTCCTTGCAGCGGATGGACAGCAGGATCTGCCCAATCGCCACGCGGGCGCACAGGCCCTGGGGCTTCCCGAAGGCGCCACGCATGCCAGTCTGCAGGCGATCAGCGCCGGCGCATGACAGCATCTTGTTGATGCGCAGCACGTGGAAGGGGTGCACCCTGCAGGCCGGGACAGGCTGTGTGTCAGTGATTGTGCGTATGCCCTGCGCCCCAGGTCCGGCCGCTCCTGATGCAGCGATGGGCACAGCTGAGGCTACAGTGGACCGAGAGGGTTCGGGCCCATATCATTGCACATGACGAGGATGCCCAGCAGGCAGGGACAGGCACTGTGTCACGTATGATCTGTGGGGACCTCAGGACAGTGGTGCATTGAGCGGGGAGTGTGTCGGTGGTGGGGTCTGGGCGCTGTGTCAATGATGGAGTGCGGGCACGCTGCGACGGCGATGCGGTTTCTGCACCTCTTTGCAGAGGCGTGCTGCCAGTGTCAGGCAGCACCAAGGCAGCAGGCTGCCGTACGAGAGGTGCAGCAGCAGCAGCAGGGTCCACTACGACAGGCCAGGCGTAGGGCCAAGCAAATGTGGCGGTGGGAGAGTGGTGGCCAGGCGCCAGGCCACGCCCACAGCTCCGATGCTGTTGGGAGCACTCAGCAAGACCCTGAGCTCTGGCCCCGCCACCCTGGCTGACCAACAGCAGCACCCTGGCTGCTCACCTGATGCGCAGGTGGAACGTGTCCTTGCCCGCGTTCTTCACCATGTACTTGTTGGCAGCAATGCGAGCAGCCTCCAGGGCCTCTGATGACACTTGCTCCTTCTCCCAACTGCGAGTACAGGGAGGTCAACGTCAGCAAGGGCAAGTCAGACACACTGGCAGCAGTGCGGCCTGCCATGTGTTGTCCCAGCACATGCCCCTGGCTGTGTAAGCAGTTGAGACCAGGGCCCCTGAGGACAGCTGCTCCTGCTCCCCCAACTGCAGGCAGGGAGGGCAGGGTCAACAAAAGCAAGTGGACATACTGGCAGCAGTGCATGCAGATTCCTGGGCCATACTGGCAGCAGTGCGAGCTGCCTCTAGGACCCCTGAAGACAGCTGCTCCTTCACCCAACTGCAGGTACAGGAAGCGCAGGTCAGCAAAAGTAAGTGGACATACGGGCAGCAGTGCAAGCTGCCTCCAGGGACACTTGAGGGCACACTGGGTTCACAGCTGCCCTGCAGTTGCAGGGCGCCAGATGAGCAGTGTGAGCTGGGGACATGCTGAGGTGCACATGGACGAAGCAGCCTGCAGCCATGCATGAGCAGATGCAGCAAGCGGCCCTCTTGATCATTGCCCTGCTGCAGAGAAGGGCAGGTCAGCAAGAACAGGTTGCAAGCTGATTGCGAGGGCGTCTTCTAACAGGCCAACACCTTCTTCCAACTGCACACAGGAAGGCAGACGGTCAGCTAACAGAGGCACTGAATGTAATGGGCATGTGCCTGTGTTAGCTGCAGCCACACTGATCAAAGGCAGGAGAGGTAGGGCCGCCAAGGGGACATGGTGTCTCCCATGAGATGCCTGCTGCTGCCATGGGGCCTGAGCACCTGGCCAATGGCACAGCAGGACCATCTTAGAAAAGTGGTGGCCAGCCTGCGCAGTGCGCTGCTATGCCTGCACAGCGGTCTCTGATGCCTGCCACTGCAGCAGCTGCTGCCAGTCAGCTGATGCACCAGGCGCCGCCTGCAGTGCTTGGCAGGTAGCCTCTGCTGAGCAGGCCAGCGCAGCTGTCCAGGCCATTCATGAGGGCTGAGGCGCCCATGAAGCTGGCAGCAGCTGGGGTCCTGCCAGTCCTCCAGTAAAGCCGCTCGCTTCAGCTGCCCTGGGCAGCTGCGTCCTGCGCCACTGACCTGGCCATGTGCACACAGAGTGGGTACTGCTCCACAGCTGCCTTCTTGGCGCCAACATCATAGATCCTGATTTTGGGGTCTGGAACACCGCGGCAGTACCTGCTCTTGGGGTAAGGCTTGTTCTTGATCTGCCTGCAGTGAGTCAAGACCTCAAGTGTCAACCAGGGGCACAGCGCAAGGCACAGGCAGCTCCACACGCAGAACTGGCTTCGAGGCACCTAGTCTGCTGCCATCGTAAGGCAGCATGGCCACCATGTCACCCAACACATGATGAGTCCCACCTGTAGCAGCGAGCCGGCCGACGGCCCATCTTGCTGATCTGGTGGGGAAAGTGTCCCCTGACTGCTCTGTGGAGGGTGGAAGGTTCCTATTACTAGAGCCGGCTGACCTAAGCAACAAAGTCTTCGACCTAGCTACGAAAGAACACAGAGGGGAAGCACGTCAACACGTGCCATTGCCAGCATGAATGTACTGAACAGACAGCAGATGGGCTTGGTGGGCTGTCATGTCCTGCCGGTGTGATTTTGCTTGATGCAGAACATCCAGCCTCCTGAGCAGGCGAGGCTCACCCCTCCTTGCTATCACTGCAGGCTCGCCAAGCACTGCACACTGTCCCACGCCACAGGCATCAAACCTGCCACCGCCAGAGGGCAGTGAATGTATATGCTGCTGTTGCGGCGCCACCTCAGGCAGAGACCAGGATTGCAGGAGACGTCAGTCAGCTCATAGGTGTGCTCTCAGACCCCATGCAGGGGAGATCAAGCTGTGGGTGCCATGTGGAGGTTGCTGTATGCATTGCAAGCTCTCTCCAAGCCATGGCCTGCGTTTCCCTGCCATGGTGCCATGCCACCAGGCAGCACAGGGACGCAGGACAAAATGCTGGTAGTGCTTGCCAAGTTGTTTGCTGGCAGCCCAAACACACCCACTCGAGCTGTGCTGCTTCACTGTGCTGGTGGTCATTTGAATTTTGCTTTCCTGAGCCAGCATGCACAGCCCTTTGTGGTGAGCTGTTGGGCTGCACGGCACGGCATGCGGTTCCACTGAAGGACACGTCTGTGTCAAGGTGTAGGAGTGGCCTCATGCACCCGCCCTGCATGCCATGCTAGTGCATGTCCACCATTGCAGCACAACCTGGAGAGGCAGCTGGCTAGTGCTGAGGCCAAGCGGCATGCGACCCGGCCCTGTAAGTCGTGTCTGCAGGGCGGTTCTCCCAGCAGGGGTTGGGATGGACTTTGGGGGGGGGGGAGCCTGGTCTCGCAGCCTGTGACATGGCTCTCTCTGTCCTCCACCGGCAAGCCAATCTTCCTGCAGGGCACCCGAGATTTTTTACTGACCTGAGCCAACTCAGCCCTGAGGTGGTTGTTGCAGGCCCTCCCTGTTTGTAGACCTGTACCATGCAGTGGAGGGCCAGCCATGCAGCATGTGACAGTCTCTCTGGTAGTTGCTGCAGGCTTCGCCCCAATGGCTCTGTTCTGAAGCAGGGTTTGCTGCAGGCAATATTGGCTTTGCATCACATGTTGGGGTGCTGTTGCTACGCATCATGTGGAAGGGCCTTCTTCAGGATTTTGGGCTGCAGGTCTCACCTCCATGCAGCACAGCTCTTGCCTGGGCCACACAGCCCCATGGTACCTGCTGCAGGCAATACCCCCGATGGTGGACCTGCTACTGCAATCTACCTGCAAAAAAGCTTGAGCATCATGTGACAGGCTGTCTGCGGCGCCCTCAATGAACAACAGGGACCAAATGCGCAACAGGAACCCTGCTACATGCAGTTGCTGCTGGTGCAGGTCTCGAGGACTGCTGTGCATGACCCCTGCTGCAGGTCACACGCCCCATGGTCATAACTGCTCAGCACAGTGGGGGACCCTCGCCAACATTGCAGCAAAGCAGCGTGCGGCAAGCAGCTGTGAGAGGGCTCTGTGCGGTGTCTGCAGGAGGCACCCACCTCCCAGCTT
The DNA here is from genome assembly GCA_963969365.1 of Asterochloris sp. CNOR1. Taxonomy (NCBI): domain Eukaryota; kingdom Viridiplantae; phylum Chlorophyta; class Trebouxiophyceae; order Trebouxiales; family Trebouxiaceae; genus Asterochloris; species Asterochloris sp. CNOR1. The sequence continues at coordinate 340,963 of OZ017762.1, forward strand.
CTGTCTGCCTACATCTCATGGCTGCCACTGCCATGTTTTGAGCCTGTTTCATACTTTCTGCTGCAGGCAACACCCCCATGGTCTACCTGCACAGGACAGTGGAGGGCTCGCTGGCCAAGATCGCAGCTAAGCTGGAGTTTATGGAGCCCTGCGCCAGCGTGAAGGATCGCATCGGCTACAGCATGATCACAGATGCTGAGCAGGCAGGCCACATCAGGCCAGGCAAGGTGAGGCAAGCCCTGCTTTGGGTCACAGATGCTGGGCAGGGCTCGGCACGTGGGCCGGGCAAGGTGTGGAAAGCACCGTGTCGGGTGCAGCTCGGTCACAGATGCTGATTGGGGACGGCACATCAGGCCAGGCAAGGTGAGGAGAGCCCTGCTATGCATGCAGCACGATGCAGAGCAATCTGGGGCCATCTCATCAGGCAAGGTGTGGAGCCTGTGGAGAAGCATCGGCTGTGCGCAGCTGGGTTTCCTGTGAGTACAAAAGCCGGGGATATCATGAAAGGCAGTGCTGCAGGCAGAGGCTCTCATGCTGTGCAACAACAGTCACAGGAGTGGTATCATCCAGGCTTTAGGCAGGCAGCTCCCCAAGTAAAGGCTTCACTCAAAGGAGCAGGGCAGGGTGCATCATGTCCTCATGCTTTTGAAGGGACGCTGTGACCAGCCACATTGCCTGCTGGGTATACCCCAAGGGGAGCAGCAGAGTAATGCGTCCTATCTGTCAGCCAGACGCTCAGCCATGGCCCCTGTGCTTCTGCGGCACACCACGCTGGTGGAGGCCACTTTGGGAAGTCTGGCAATCAGCTGCCGTTGGGCAGCACGCTGTGCCCCACACAACAGGCCTCACCACCCTTGATTCTGCTGCTGCAGACCACGCTGGTTGAGCCCACCTCAGGGAACACAGGCATTGGCCTGGCATTTGTGGCGGCCGCCAAGGGCTACAAGCTGTGAGTGCTCATCTTTGCTTTGTGCACTTCTGTGCTGCCACTCTTATAAAAATTCACATTGTTGCGCCCTTGATGGCATCAGCTATTGACTTGTTGCCTGGCCATTATCAAGCTGCACTCTGCGGTGCCAGCTGCTTGCTGCCGTAGCCTAGCTGGGGTGCAAGCGTTGTGGCAATCCTGCCTTTGCCCACCACTGCCTGTCATGGTGCCATCTCATCACGCCAGCATGCTCCTGCATTGCATGTGCCTGTCACACGCCACACTGTATGCGGCAGACATTCCATGGCCAGCATGGCTGGCTACAAGTGCAGGGTGCTCACCATGACGTTCTCAAGCACTGAGCACACACATGAAACAACTTGCATAACTCTTGGCTTGGGCCAACGTCTCTTACTCTTGCCCACCCTCCTGCTTACCAAAACCATCGCAATATTTTGCTGTGCAGGGTGCTGACCATGCCGGCTTCCATGTCTTTGGAGCGTCGCATTCTCTTGAGGGCATTTGGCGCAGAGCTGGTGCTGACTGATCCTGCTAAGGGTGAGACTCCTGGAGTTCTGCTATCACCCTGATGGCACCCTGCATTGGCATCCTGCTGTGGGGTTCTGAAGCAGAGCTGGTGCTGACCGACCCTGCAAGTGAGCCAGTGCTGGCACTGTGCACACTGCAATGTCAGTCTGCTCCGGGCCTTTGGGAGCAGCGCTGGTGCTGGCTGGCCCTGCCAAGGGTGAGACTCCTGTTGCTGGGCTGGCACCCTGTATTGCAGTCCATGTTGTTGATGCCTTTGGGGGCAGCGGAGGCCTTGAGTGACCTAAGAGAACGCAGGGACTATGCTAGGCACCCTGCGCTCACGTCCTGCTGCACCTGGCGCCCTGCATTGGTATACTGCTGAGAACATTTAAGATAGAGGCGGAGCTGACTGACCTGCGCATGCTTTTCTTGAGGCTGGGCAAAACCCTATATTCAGATTGGTGTGGCCTTTGCGGGCAGGGCTGGTGCTGGCCATCCTGCCACAAGAGAGGCTTGGCACCCTGCCATAGGCTTCAGTCTGGTGTGGCCTTTGCAGGCAAAGCTGGTGCTGGCTGACCTTCACAGAGGTAGGACACCTCTGTAAGATGGTGTGGTCGATGAACTTACCATGCTGTATATGAACTGCAGGCATGAAGGGCGCCGTCCTGAAGGCAGAAGAGATTGCATCTGCGACCCCCGATGCTTTCGTGCTACAGCAATTTGAAAACCCTGCCAACCCTAAGGTGTGCCGCAGGCCACTGGTGCCAGCGCCTCCCACGCACACAAGGCCACACCTGCAGTTGTGCTGTACTGCTCTGTGTGTGATGTGGTGTCTTGGGTGCTTACGTACAGCAGACGCCAGGGCTCAGAGATGGGACCTCAACGGTACCTTGCGCGTCTTACAGCCGGTCCCAAGTGTTCACGCTCTCTTGACGCTGCACTGACAGAACGGGCCTGGAGAGCTCGTCTGTGTCTGCACCCAAACGCACTTTTGGCAATCGCTCATAT